>VZQC01004333.1:94654-453673 GCA_009823505.1 Rhizomys pruinosus
GGAAACTGCAGTTACCTTTACATGGGAACTCAGCATGTATTTGTGCTATTAGGGTATCTTTGTGTGTATGTTCATAGGTGTGTACATGTATGAGCACGTCTTTGTCTCTCCAGAGGTGGAATCGTAGTTTTTTCATACTGACTCCAGGGATTCAAACTGGAGTCTTCATGGTTACATGGTGATCACTTTACTGACTGGGCCATTTTCCCAGTCTTTGGGTATCCTTTTTTTTTTTTTTTAATTTTTTTTTTATTTATTTATTTCTGTATGTGTATGAATGTACTGTCTGCATGCAAGTCTGTGCACGCATGTCGTGCAATGCCGCGGAAGTCAGAAGAGGGCGTCGGATTCCCCTAGAACTGGAGTTCTCCTTGAATTGGAGTTTCAGACGGTTCTCGGCCGCCATGTGGGTGCTGGGGATCGAACCCGGGTCCTCTGTAAGAGTGGTCAGCGCTCTTAACCGCTAGGCCATCTCTCCAGCCCTTTGGGTATCCTTTTAATGTGGATTATACATGCTATCTCTTAGGTGAATGCGTTCTTGAAGCACTAGAGATTTATGTTTTAATTTTTTATGGTGTATATTCATGGTATGAAGGCTTCACAAGGACAGAGGAAGCCCTTCACGTGCAGTCCCCAGGTCCTTTCTCCTTTCTCCCATTAGTCCCGTGCTTCTCCTGGCAGCCTCTTCCACCCCAAGTCATGTCATGTGTGCGACTTTTCACATCTATGTAAAGTGTAAAATCTAAGATCCACAAATGCGAAAAATGTGATGTTCATCTTTCTGAGTCTGAACTTAATTTGTTTAGCATGTTAATCTCCAGACAATTTTTCTTGCAAACAACATAATTTTGTTCTCCATACCTGAATAAAATTCCTTGTGTATATGGAGACACAGTGAGATTCGAGCCATCAGAATAAGGGCTTAGCCACATTTTCTTCTCTTTGACACACACCCAGCTAGAGGAGATGGCAGGGTGCCCCTGTGAGCCCTGTGTGTTCTCCCTGTGAGCCCCACATGCTGTCGGGTGTGCACCTTCCTTCTGCCTATCCAGTAAGAGGCAAGTGTCCTGGTAATCTTAGTTCGCCTTCCCTGAAACACATGTGAAAAGGTGCAGAGCTGGAGAGAGCAGCAGGGTCGCCTTGACAAAGCCACCACGCTAATTACGGTGCAGAAAAAGACAAAACCTGGCGAGCAGTGCTTCGGTCATTCACTGGTGGCTCTAGATGTGTCAGGGACAGGCTGGAATTCTGGAGAAAAAAGCAGTCCAGAACAAGCTGCTTTCTCCTACTGCAGGGACTGGGGTGAGTACAGGCACCTGGTGAGTAGACCCGTCTCCAGACTAAGGCTCTCATCGTCAAGTTGAGCATGGCCAAGTATGCATGCCCGTCACCACAACACACATGTGTGCATATGCAGGCATGCCTGTCACTACCAAACACACATGTGCACATGCCTGTCACCATCACACAAGTGCACATGCCTGTACACCTGTCACCACCACATTCGTGCACATGCATGCATGCCAGTCACCACCACACTCACACGTGCACATGCATGCATGCCTGTCACCACCACACTCACACATGTACATGCATGCATGCCTGTCACCACCACACTCACACGTGCACATATATGCATGCCTGTCACCACCACACTCACACATGCACATGCATGCATGCCTGTCACCACCACACTCACATGTGCACATGCATGCATGCTTGCATGCCTGTCACCACCACACTCACCTGTGCACATGCATGCACACCTGTCATCACCACATTCACATGTGAACATGCCTGCATGCCTGTCACCTGCACTCACACATGTACATGCATGAATGCCTGTTACCACCACACTCACACATGCTCATGCATGCATGCCTGTCACCACCACACTCACATGTGCACATGCATGCATGCCTGCATGCCTGTCACCACCACACTCACCTGTGCACATGCATGCACACCTGTCATCACCACACTCACATGTGCACATGCCTGCATGCCTGTCACCTGCACTCACACATGTACATGCATGAATGCCTGTTACCACCACACTCACACATGCTCATGCCTGCATGCCTGTCACCACCACACTCACACGTGCACATGCATGCCCATCACCACTGTACTCACACATGTACATGCATGCCTGTCACCACCACACTCACATGTGCACATGCATGCACGCCTGTCACCACCACACTCACATGTGCACATGAATGCATGCCTGTCACCACCACGCTCACATGTGCACATGCATGCATGCCTGTCACCACCACACTCACACGTGCACATACATGCCTGCCTGCATGCCTGTCACCACCACACTCACATATGCACATGCATGCCTGCCTGCATGCCTGTCACCACCACACACACGTGCACATGCATGAATGCCTGTCACCACCACACTCACACATCTACATGCATGCATGCCTGTCACCACCACACTCACACATGTACATGCATGCATGCCTGTCACCACCGCACTCACACATGCACATGCATGCATGCCTGTCACCACCACACTCACACGTGCACATACATGCATGCCTGTCACCACCACAGTCACACGTGCACATGCATGCATGCCTGTCACCACCACACTCACACATGCACATGCATGCATGCATGCCTGTCACCACCACACTCACACGTGTACATGCATGCATGCCTGTCACCACCACACTCACACATGCACATGCATGCATGCCTGTCACCACCACACTCACATGTGCACATGCATGCATGCCTGCATGCCTGTCACCCACACTCACATGTGTACATGCATGAATGCCTGTCACCACCACACTCACATGTGCACATGCATGCATGCCTGCATGCCTGTCACCCACACTCACACGTGTACATGCATGAATGCCTGTCACCACCACACTCACACATGCTCATGCCTGATGCCTGTCACCATCACACTCACATGTGCACATGCATGCCCGTCACCACCACACTCACATGTGCACATGCATGCACACCTGTCACCACCACACTCATACATGTACATGCCTACATGCCTGTCACCACCACACTCACACATGCTCATGCCTGCATGCCTGTCACCACCACACTCACATGTGCACATGCATGCCCATCACCACCGCACTCACACATGTACATGCATGCCTGTCACCACCACACTCACATGTGCACATGCATGCATGCCTGTCACCACCACACTCACATGTGCACATGCATGCATGCCTGTCACCACCACACTCACATGTGTACGTGCATGCACACCTGTCACCACTGCACTCACACATGTACATGCATGCATATGTCCCTTTGATCTGTAATTAGTATAACACAAAGCTAACGCCTGGCTGAAGGGTCTCTCCTTTATTCCAGGCCTGCTGTGATTTTTTTCCCGTTTGGGTCACTTTTCCTGTCTCAGCTCCACTGATACCCATCTGACTATCATGATAAAACCTTTTCTCCCTTTTAACCTTCGTTTTCTCTAACTTATTTTTCCCAAACAGGAATAAAGGAAGGAGGAGGAACCTGACAGAGCAACTTACCCCTTCAGCCATCGGCTTTATCCAAGTTGCATTTGTTAGTGGCTGGCTTCTCCCTGCTTGTTTGATGGAGTGCCTCCAGGCCACTTCCCATCTTGGAGTCCTTTCCATTTCTGCCTCCATTTCTGCCACTTAAAAAAGTGAGAAGCTAATTTCTTGCTTTTAAAAATTAATAGCCACTAATTAGGCTTACAATAAAGACAGAGTGCTGAATTATTATGAATGGCTGACATGGGTCTCTTTGGGGAAAAATGACTAAGAAAATGACATTTCCCCCCACTTTTTATAATTTATTTAAATTATAAATGTATTTTTGAGAGTTTCTTACATGAGTCCTATATTTACATCACTTCTTCTCTTTCCCCCTCTAACTTTGCCCACATTCCCACCCACCCCCTCTCAAGTTCATGGCCACATGGATATATATAACCTACCAAGTCCATTCAGTGTGGTTGGTAGGGACCTGTAGGGCTGACTCCTTGGGATTGGATAAGCTATTGGGGTTGGCACGAACAGGCACCCACTGTCTGCGACCCCACGCAGTTCACACGTGCCATCCATGCTCACTTCAGTGGCTTGTGTCTTACAACTGGACCCTGCAAAGATGATCCAGAGAAGCCCTGCTCGACAATGGCGGGCAGATCCGTGGAGTCCGATACTTCTAGAAGTGATATGTGTGTATAAATATGTATCTATGGATGTGTGTAGGTCACAAAACCAGAAAAAGCATCATAAAAGGAGGGAAGAGGTCTGAAGGGAGGTAGGAAATGGGCACTAGAATACAGGCAGTAGACTGGAGGGGACAGACCTGGGGAGGGACGAGCCTGGCTGGAGGGGGAGGTGGGAAGGAGCAAAGACTGAAAACAGAAAATGGTGTTCTCAGGGCTGGAGAGATGGCTTCATGGTTAAAAGCACTGGCTGCTCTTGCAGAGGACCCAGGGTCAGGTCCCAGCATCTACATGGTGGCTAACAACTTTCCTTAACTCCAGTTTTAGGGTATCTAACACCTTCTTCTGACTTCCATGGGCGTTGCATGACACAGGTGCACTTACACACATCCAGGCAATAAATACACATAAACTAAAAATAATAAATATTTTTAAAATTTTCCTAATGAGGGAATTAGTGAGACAAAGTCTAATGACATATACATACAAGGGTGCTTTTGATGAAATACGGTGGTTTGATGTTAACCTAAATGAAATTTGCATATGGCTCAGAAGGTACATATTACCAGAGTCCAGTTGGCTTCCTTAAATGCAGTTAATGAAGTAGCATGCCATGGCTAAATCAGCCACCATCTCCATGGACATTGCTGATGTGGAAATATTGCTGGCCACACACTCCTAGCTGTGATGTCTGTCTGAGTATCCGATAATGCTGGATGCCTCCAGGATGGTTGCGCCATTCCTCTGTGGAGACAGTTCCTATACATCCAGACTTCCGTAGCAGATGGGAGCTCTGCAGGTCGGATGGCAAGCTATTACTAGACATGGAGAATCGGAGATACTTTCCTGGGAAACTTGAGAAAATAAAACCCTCTTAAACTATTTCTTTCAGGTACTTGTCAAAGTCAGCCCAATACACCAATGGTGTTGTTATTTAATGATGGCCCCAAAACATCAGCGTATTGATGTTGGTGATTGAGATATGCCAAAGAGCAGCTGTTGGATGCTCCCTTTAATTCACAAGTGGTGAGGTTTAGAGTCAATAAGGAAAGTCAACACTGTATGCTGAGGTCCTGAATTCAAGGGAAGAGAAAAACCCAGCCATGGGCTTGGCATCCATGGCTTCTGGGCATCTGTGGTGGATAATTGGGAAATTGCATGAAATCACATACTGTGGAGGTTGGAGAAATGGCTCAGTGGTTAAGAGCACTGGTTGGTCTTGCAGAAGACCCAGGTTCAATTCCCAGCCTCCACATGGTGGCTAACAACTGTCCATAATTCCAGTTTGAGGGGATCCAATCCCCTCTTCTGACTTCTGTGGGCACTGCATTACGTGGGTGCACTTACATACATGAAGGGAATATGCTCATACACATAAAATTAAAAAAATATATAGAAATTCCCATTCTGTAAGGGCTGTTGTGATTGGATCAAGTTGTAGTTGGCAGTTAGGGCTCAAGCCTGGGGGTTTTCCCTGGGGTAGGTGGGGTGTTTGCCTCTAAGTGAGGAATAGAAAATAATTTTAACATCACCTTTGGTCTTGGAGTGGATATTGCAGTGGTGTAAGAAGACAGCCTGGGCCCGGGGTTCCCTGCCACCTTCACTGGGGGCGAGCGAGGCTCTGAGCTGCTCTGCTGGCTTCTGCTCTCCTCATCCGTTCCCCCCGGGTCTCCACCGAGTCTTCCATTTGCAGTGGTGAGCAGTAGCCTTGGCGTCAGAACCAGAGTGTGGTCTTTAAGCCTCTCTTACCAGACATGCGCCGAGCCGTCCTCACCCATTTCCTCGCGTGTAGAAGGTCATGATCCTCAATGCCTGTGCAGATTGCGTGAGGATAAATTGACCAGGAAGGCCTGGCCTGGCACCTGGCCACATCTAGTGTCCAATGATGTTAAAGCCCATTTGGCAGCTGCTGGTTGTCAGCTTTATCTCATTTTCAGTATCTTCCCCTTGAGCAAGAGCTTTCTTCTTCACTCATGGAATCTTGGGCAGCTGGGGTGACCCAGCACCTCTGGGACCACCGTGTTTTTGGACAGCTGGTAACAGAGACAAAGGGGATTCCTGGTGTCTGCCACAAGCCAGTGTCTTCCTCATGGGACTGTCCTCACTACACCCCAGTAGCATCATTTTGTTGTGGTCCTGATGTGGCTGCTGAGATTAGAGCAAGACAAGTGTCATGGTTGGTTCTGGGTGTCAACTTGACACTCCTGGGTGTAGGTACTTCAATTGGGGGGTTCCTTTATTGGATTGACCCGTGGGATGTCTGTGAGGCCTTTTCTTGATTGTTGAGTGATGTGGGTGGGCCCAGCCCACTGTGGGTGGTGCTACTCCTTAGGATGTGATCCTAGATTATACAACAAAGCAGGTTAAGCACAGGCCAGAGGAGCAAGCCAGTAAGCAGCAGGTCCTCCATAGTCTGTGCTTCAGCTCCTGCTTCCAGCTTCCTGCCAGCTCCTGCCTGATTTCTTTCAAAGATGGACGGTAACTTGGAAGATTAAGATGCAGTAAACCCTTCCCTCCACGAGTTGGTTTCGGTCAGAGTATTTATCACAGCAGTAGGAAGTAACTAGAACAGTAACCTGCCCATTGGTCCAGCCCATTGCTCAGGGACAGTGGAAGGACGCAGAGGCTGTCTGTGGTCTCACTATCCAGCTTCCCCTCCCAACTCCTCACTGGCTTGCAGCCACAGGCTTTCTTTCTGCTTCTTGAACACAGCGTGTTCTGTTCCTCTTCAGAACCTTGCACTGGTAATCTGTTTGCCCCAGAAGCTCTGTCTCCAGTCGTTGAACAGCAACTCTCCTCTCTAGGTCCAGGATGAAGCACCTGTCCTTCCCCGAGATTTCCCCGGGCCTCCACTTTGTGCTGCCTTCCTTGCCCGCTTGGCTCCTGTCCTATTTACCCCTCCATGCTGCAATCTCATTTACATTTAAATGTATTTTAAAATTCGTGTATGCCTGTGTGTCTGGGAGAGGTGTACCTGCACACGTGTGTGTCTGGGAGAGGTGTACCTGCACATGTGTGTCTGGGAGAGGTGTACCTGCACATGTGTGTGTGTTTGGGAGAGGTGTACCTGTACATGTGTGTGTCTGGGAGAGGTGTACCTGCACATGTGTGTGTGTCTGGGAGAGGTGTACCTGCACACGTGTGTGTGTCTGGGAGAGGTGTACCTGCACGTGTGTGTCTGGGAGAGGTGTACCTGCAGATGTGTGGCCGCCCATAGAGACCAGAAAAGGACTTTAGATCCCTGGTGCTGGAGTCGCAGGTGGTTGTGAGCTGGCCTACATCAGTGCCGGGAACTTAACTTTGGTCATCTGCACAAGCAAGCTGTCAACTGCTGAGCCATCTCTCAGCCCAGTTTGCTGTGATTTTGACTTCTTTTCCATTTGAAAGGCTTTGTGAAGACAGCCCTCCATCCTGTTAGTGCCCAGACAGACTCTACTGACTGTGATTTCCTGGTATCAATATTATTCTCAAGTGTTCTGATTTAAATATTGAATTAGTCATCATATCTATCACTTAAAATGATTGTATGGATTTATTTTTTTGTATTTTCACATATAAAGAAGTATCGACCATAGAGATTTTGTGATGTTTATTTGGGGGTTAAGACAACAGTCAATACATAATTGGACGAGCTCAGTAAATATTTATTGATCTTATCAGTTAGATGAATTACAGCCTTTCTATAATGTGTGTATGGACATAAGATGGGCCATGAGTGAAAACAGAACTGAGGGGGCTGGAGAGATGGCCTAGTGGTTAAGACCACTGACCGCTCTTACAGAGGACTGGGGTTCGATCCCCAGCACCCACATGGCCGAGAACCATCTGAAATTCCAATTCCAGGAGAACTCCAGTTCCAGGGGAATCCTACACCCTCTTCTGACCTCCGCAGCATTGCACGACACGGGTGCACACAGTTGCATGCAGACAGTAAATTCATACACATACAGAAATAAATAAAAAAATTTTTTAAAAATATTAAAAAAAAAGAAAACAGAGCTGAACTCAAAAATGAAGGGATGGAGAGAAGGGTCAGGGGTGAGAGCACTGTCTGAGCACTTGCTGCTCTTGGAGATGATCCAGTTCCATGGGATCAGACACCCTCTGTTTCCTTTTGGCCTCTGAGGGCAATATATGCACATGGTACATATGTACACATGCAAATACTCATTCACACAAAATAAATATATGCACATGGTACATATGTACACATGCAAATACACACACAGAATAATTATATGCACATGGTGCATACACACGTGGTACATATGTACACATGCAAATACTCAAACACAAAATAAATATATGCTCATGGTACATAAGTACACATGCAAATACTCATAAACACAAAATAAATATATGCACATGGTACATATGTACACATGCAAATACACACACAATAAATATATGCACATGGTACATACATACACATGCAAAGACTCATAAACACAAAATAAATATATGCACATTGTACATATGTACACATACAAATATTCATAAACACAAAATAAATATGCACTCATGGTACATATGTGCACATGCAAATACTCATACACATGAAATAATTATATGCATATGGCACATATGTACACATTCAAATACACATGAAATAAATATATGCACATGGTACATATGTACACATGCAAATACACACACTAAATAAATATATGCACATGGTACATATGTATACATGCTAATACTCATACACACAAAATATATGCACATGGTACATATGAACACATGCAAATATACACACAAAATAAAGATATGCTCATGTACATATGTACACATGCAAATACTCATACACACAAAAGTTTGAAATAGAAATCTAAATATATACTTTCAGAAATTTTGATCACAATAAAGACATTTTTGAAAAGGTAAAGAGAATACAGTATGGTATGTCCATCTAAGGCACTGAAATAAGGAGATAGACACAGGGAAATAGTCATCATAATATTTGATTCATATGGAATTTGCAGAATGGTAAAAATTGTGGGTGATATGAATGGGTGGAGTTAATTTACAGGAGGACCTCTGGATACTTATCTAGATCTATAGAATTACCAAACTCAGTGAATTTGTGTACCTAGCATGCACACATTGTAAAGTATGGAAATTTAACTCAGTGGAAGCAAAGGAAAGAATCATGAATGTGTTGTTTCAACAATGTGAAATGTTGATGGTTTGGGGCTCCTGTCTCTCCTTAATAATCACTGCACAGTGCTTCATCAAGCACTGATTCACACTAATGCCTTGATTTAATTTTCACAGTGACGTTGCACATTTTCAATAGTATTCCCAAATCCAGGGGATGAAAGACTGTCTCTAAGCCTCAGACAGAAGCCATCTTTTGCCCCTGCAATGCTTTTCCAGAAACTAATGGTCAGTCTACTACTGCACGTCCCTGTCACAGAAACCGACAGTTGCTGTAGGTCTTTGAAAGGGCTGTTTTATTGGAAACCTTGACAGCTCAAAATTGGAGCAGCAACCTTGAATGCACAATTATTTGATTTCAACTTGTGCATTTGAACATCTGACCCAGCTTTAGATGAACTTGGGGGTTAAGATCTCTTTGTCTTCACTGGAGGGTTTGGGGTCCAGAACATCAAGCTGGTCAAGTGTTTCTTTACTTTTCTGCTTCTATCTGCCTTACATGCTAGTCCTTTTCTGATTGTGGATAGAGAATAAATTATTTTTATTTATTATTTTATTTTATGTGCATGTGTGTATCGCCTGCATGTATATAAGTGCATCCTTGTTGTGTAATGCCCACAGAGGTCAGAGGAGGGCTTTGGATCTCCTGGAATTGGAGTTTACAGATGGTTGTTAACCACTGGGTGCTGGGAACTGAACCTGGGTCCTCTGAAAGAGCAGCCAGTGCTCTTAACCACCCGAGCCATCTCTCCAGCCCCACCTTCCTCTATCTTCATACAAGATTCTATAGTTTGCTTTACATGTTGATATTCAGTTCCCTGATAACTGGTTTTTATTTATGTTGTGACATAGGTATCTCTGATTTTCCTTATGAATTTTCCTACCATTTACCAGCACAGCACTCCCTCTGATTTGTTGTATCACCTGTCAATGCTCTGTATGTGACAAGGCCACTTCCTATACTCTGTTTCTATTGCCTGTGTTGTGACATTGAAACTGCAGCAATTCAATTATAGTTTATAATAACTCTTTATATAGTTGTATATTTTGAAAATTTCATACATATAGAGTGAAATAGGATCACTTCCTCTCCCATTGCTTCCTCCAGCTTTCCCTATACCCTCTCTCAACCCCCCCCAACTTTGTCTTTATGTTTTGATAAGCCTCTATGTCCAGTTAGAGAACTCCAGTTCCAGGGGAATCCGAGACCCTCTTTTGACCTCCGCGGCACTGCATGACACAGGTGCACAGACCTACATGCAGATAGTACACTCACACACATACAAAAATAAATAAAATTAAAAAAAATTAAAAAAACTTTTTATTAATTGATTATGTTATGTCTATCACATTTTTAAAGATTATTCTGGAGGTGAGCTAAAAGGGAGGGCAACTCTCCCAGAACACAGTGAAAATGCCACAGCAATATCTAATACCTGGATGATAATTTAGTTTTTAAAAAACTATTTACTACTTTTGATTCATATGTATGAGTATATTGCCTTGCATGTTGTAAGTGCACCTGTATCATGCAGCGCCAACAGAGATCAGAAGAGAGTGTCAGATCCCTTGGAACTGGATTTATACACAGCTTCCATGTAGGTGTTGGGATTTGAAGCCAGGTCCTCTGCAAGAGTAGCCAGTGCTTGCAAACACTGAACCATCTCTCTAAACCAATGCAATTTTTTTTGCCAGGGTCTCCCTGGTCCCAGCTTGGAACTCACTATGTAGACCAAGCTAATCTTGATCTCACAGACATCTGCCTGCCTTTGCCTCCTGAGAGTTGGGATTAAAGGTACACACCAGTATATCTGGTGTGATAATTTAATAAGTAAAAAAAATAGTAATTTAAAAATTATTCTAAAGCCAGGCCTGGTGGTACAGACCTTTACTCCTAGCATTCAGGAGGTAAAGGCATATGGATTCTATGAATTCATGCCAGTCTGGTTTGTGCAAAGAGGTCCAGGTCAGCTGGGGCTATAAGGAGATCATTTCTTAAGAAAACAAAATAAAATAACACCCACAATTTAAAAAAGATAATTCTGATATTTTAACTTTTTTTTGGTATTTCCACTTTTATTGACACATACTTCCCTTCCTTTCCTACATTAGCTGACTATGTACAGTGCTTTTCATGTTGCTCAATTTTAAATATTTTATAGGTTCCTATATGCATAGCTAATTAACTCTGAAGCCTGTGTTGACCTGATGCTTTGCTCCAAGCTCTGCCTGTGTATCAGGTAGAAGCCCAGCAGGTGGTAGAGGCAGCAGCTAGAAATCAGGTGGTCAAGGCAACCAACTCTTCCAAGAGGCTGCTCCCCAAGGTATCTGCAGTTATAGCCAACCAAGAGGTAGCAGGTGAAGTGTTTGTGTCTGCTAAGAGCAGAGAGCCATACCACCCAGGGACCAGTGGGTGAGGGAGAGGAGAGGCTGACACAAGAAGAGGCTGTGCCATGACTTTTTGGGCACAAGCTGCATTCTGGGTAGAGAAACTCAGTTAACCTCTAGCAATGCAATGTGGAAGAGTCCCGGCAATGGGCAACTGGTTTCCCTCTTTCCCACCCCAGCCTCCTGCCAGTGTGTGTGTCACTATAAACCAACCAGAAGACAGTGGGCAGAGGTGTCATTGTTGGATCCCAGGAGGCCAAGCAAATGGAAGAAAAGCCAGAGATTGCCCCTGATGGTGCACTCAGTGTCAGAGAAATTTCTGGGTTTTGTCCCCTCAGATCCTTCTTTTGTCTGTTTTTTGTCTGTCTTGTTCAAACAGAAAACAAAAATTGTGTCCTCAATGCAGGAGATACCCACACTTCCATGTGGTGACACACCTCCAGGGAGCATTGCTGAAACCTGAGACTTAAGGCTCAGTCACCAGAAGTCTTCTGAGAAGTCGTCAAGGTAAGCACTGCTTGGTGGTTGGGAGCTGAACGCTGTGTGTTCAAACTCCGCGGGGTGGAGAGAGAGCACTGGCTGCTCTTACAGAAGAGCTGGGTTAGGTTCCCAGCACCCACATGGCAGCTAACTGCTGTCTGTAACTCCAGTTCCAGGGATCTGACACCCTCTTCTGACCTCCGTGAGTATTACATGCATGTGGTACATGCAATACATTCATATATATAACATAATAATAAAGAGCAACACATTTTATTTTCAAATGGCTTTGTCATCCATCTCCCAAACTTGTTACTTTCAAGTTAGCCTGCTGTTCAATGCCAAAGAATTGACAAATTTCTTGGAACTCATCCCATCTCAATAATTGTATTATAGCAGCATGCTTAAATATTGGACATATATCTCCCAAATGCAAAATATCCATTAAATGTATTTTAAGTGGGTTCTCTAAAGTGTGGCATTCTGCTTTTTCACTACAGGAGATATTCTGATATGGCTCAGACACTGGCTCTGTAGAAACTTTATTAATGTTCCAAGTCCCTGTGTATATTGTGTGTCTGTAACCTTCTTTCACACAGGTGTACCTGGGTCATTTAATAGAAGCTCTTTAGTGCTGTGACATTTGGCATATGGTTAGACATTCCAGTTTAATGTGGCCTCCCTGGGACCAAAGCAGGAAGGCAGGTGTCCCGGTGCCCTTACCATGGGAAGGCAAGTTATCTTGCTGACAGAAACACACAGTCAGCAGGTCAACAGCTGAACACTAGGGGGCTATGCTGGTTTCTTTCAGTAAAGAAGCCACATGTGGCTGTGGTGGCACAGCTGCTGTGACATCACCCCTTTGTTGCCTCTGAGTTGTTTTCAAGGCTCTGTTTGTTTTGAGACCATTCAAACACACAAGATACCTGTGGGAAGTGCTGTTGTCATCTCTATACCACAGGCCCTGGTGGGAAAGGGTCTGAAGCCTCGTCTAGACCTGTGTGGTATTGTTTGTGCCTTCTGCTTTGGCAGGAGAGGCAGGTCCAGGGGCTTCCTCTCAGCTCTTCCTACCTTGACTGTTTTTACTTCTACTTTACATAGCTGTGGAGACTCTGCCCATTACCAAACACAACCTCCTCTGTTCTGTATGTGTCCCATTGCTGGGAAATGAACTCACCTATGCCAGTCATCCCCTATTGCCTGAACCTCGGGGAAATGTATTTTAGCTTTTTTGAGATTCGGGGTCAGTTTAGATCCCAGAATCTAATGGCCTTCAGAGCAGTCCGTTTTGGTAAGTGTAGCATCATGCTTATAAAGTGATTCATGCTGCATTGTGCTTGGGGACAGTTTCTCAGTATATTTCTGTGACTACGGTGGTTGTGGGTGAGGGGGGGGCGGGGAGAGAGAGAGAGAGAGAGAGAGAGAGAGAGAGAGAGAGGCTTAGTGGAGTGTCTCAGCTGTAAGTATCCCTGCCCCCCCCCACCCGGCTGGGCCACCAGAGGATCTGACACTTCTGGAAGCTTCCTCCTTCCCTACATGAAAGTCTTCCAAGCCTAGGCAGGTGGAAAAGTAGAGATGGGCAGGACTGGATCTAGGGAAGGAAGGACAGAGCATGTAGCCTTGCTCCAGTAGAGAATGAGGGGTGTCATCAAGACTCTGGTGGGCCCGGGGAGGTGCAAGGTGTGCAACTTTTGGTGTTATCTGCATAAAGCTTTCCTGGCATAAACCAAAGGGACCATGGCTTCAGTAGTGAATCACAGCACCACATCTGGACCCTCATGGAGACAGAGGAGAGGGCAGGTGTGCACACTTCTCAAGTTAGAGGGTGGGGTGCAGCATGGCTGGGTGCAGGGGAGGCTCAGCACAAAGGTGCTGGGCTTAGGAGCCCAGTGCTGCGGGCTTCTTGATGACACCCCCCCTCCCCTCCTGTCACGTGTATTTGCAGACAGTACTGGGAATACTCTCTCACTCTCTGGGTGATGTCAGTCATAGCTTCATAAACTGTGTGTCATGAGCCTGTATGGGGTCGTGACGGAATGTGGGGGCTGGGGAAAGTTTGGTAACAGTAAGAGGTTTCTGAATTCACAGTAACCAAAACTGAATTGAAGATTGTTTGTCATGAATCTGAGATGTTCTGGGAGCACACGCCCTTGAACTCACAAAGATCCTTTCTAGCCTCCCCAAAGTTCTGTGAGCTCAGGGAAGTATGTTTATTCTCAGTGTCTGTCACCATGCTGGTTGGGTAGAACACTCCAATAAATGTGTGTGAACTTCTCAGACAATGGAAAGGCCCACAGCTCTTTGAGAATAAGGCTGGCACTCATGAGAGCAAGCTCAGCCAAGGATGCTTTTGCTGTGTTCTCTGAGAGACATGAGGAAATACCTAGATGAGGATCTCATATAATTATATAAGACATGCTTGCATGAACTCACACTTAAATATATGTGCATTATTTTGGGTAGGCAGAGCAAATATTCATTGTCTAAGGTTAAGTTGTAAGATGATCATATTGGCCCTTAGAGATAAATTGAGTCTTAGCGAGGTTAAGTGACAACCAAGGTCATGTGGGTGATACATGATCCTACTTGACAGGAGAGTGGATATGTCTCAGCTTTGATTGACAGCCAGCCCATCTCTAGTGAGTCTTATGCCTAATGCTTCGTGGAATGAATGACTGATAGAAATATGCTCATGGGTTCTCAGAATGAGTATCTCTGACCCCTCCTGCCATGATTGATGGGGTAGAATCCTTCGAATGTAGGCTTCAGGAAGACAGATGCTAACTGGTAAAATTAAGTGACATGAAATACCTTCTGAGAATCTTCACAAGGGAAGAAACTACAGGCAGGTAAACAAAGTGTCTGTGGAGCTGCTTCAACCCTTCTGACCTTGTCCTTTCTGATGTACAATGTGTCACTTTCAGGCAGGTAGGTAAATTCAAGGAGATTCTGTTTCCCATACTTAAAAACTTTAGTCTATGAATAATTGAGGACTTTCTGGCACACTCAGTATTTATTTGTATGCCTCCTCCAAGCAGAAAAAGAGGGGAAAACACATTTTGAAAACGAGTTTTGCATTAGCTCAGAGTTTATGTGTCTGCCAGAAGATTACATAATTATATTTGCAAAGGAATATATTGGCATGTCTTGTTATTTCTTGTTGACGTATTGATGTGAAATATATTACCAAAACTGGACCTGGAAGGGTAGAAATCTGCCTGTGTGGTATGTGGTATGGTCTGCAGGAGACTAGAACTCAGAGATGCTGCTGTTTATTCCTTCTGGTCTTTATACCGGGCTCATTTTGTTGCCAGGTTAGAGGCAACTTTGTAGCCTAGAGCTTCTCGCCATCAAGCCAGAAGGGGAAACCGAGCTATGCACACAGTGGTTGCTCAGTAACGTGAATTGGTTTTTTCTTTCTCAAATGTTAATGACTCTGGCTTTACTGACTGTGAGTTAAGTGTGTGTGAACTTGAGTGCTCACATCTGTTCTGTCTGGTGGTGATGGAGGGAAGGAGAGCCTCACTCACAGAATGCTTCTCCTGATTCTGGTTGATTTTGCTGCTTCACCATTGCATGCCTGTCTCTTCCTCCATTTCACATCTGCTGTCTGTTTATCTGTCATCCACCTATCATCTATTATTTATCATTTATTTAACTCTATTACCTATCTGTCTCTATCATTTATCACATGCCTATGTATAGTAGTTATTATGGAGCTCTATATTCTATTTCACTATCATCTACCTATCACCTATCATCTATCCCATCTATGTATAGTAGTTATTATGGAGGTCTATATTTCATTTCTCTATCATCTACCTCTCATCTATCAATCACATGTCTATGTATAGTAGTTATTATGGAGGTCTATATTCTATTTCTCTATCATCTACCATCATCTATTATCTATCACATACCTATGTATAGTAGTTATTATGGAGATCTATATTCTATTTCTCTATCATCTACCATCATCTATTATCTATCACATGCCTATGTATAGTAGTTATTATGGAGATCTATATTCTATTTCTCTATCATCTACCAATCATCTATCAATCACATGTCTATGTATAGTAGTTATTATGGAGCTCTATATTCTATTTCAGTATCATCTACCTATTACCTATCATCTATCACATCTATGTATACTAGTTATGGAGATCTATATTCTATTTCTCTATCATCTATGTATCATCTATCATCTATCTCTTCTATCATCTATTTCTCTCTACATTTGTCTGTCATCTACTCAGCTTTTTACCTAAAAATTATTATCTATCATTTATATATCTATCTATATCTATAAACTATAGCTTATCATCTTTTTTCTTTCTTATCTATCATCTCTATCTATCTATCATCTATCTATTAATCTATGTGCTATCTATCTATCTCTACCATCTATCTATCATCTTTCATTTGTCTCTCCCTCCCAAGCAACAACTAATGGCCTACTGACCCTCTTGAGTGGGTGAGGCCTTCTGAGTTCCTCTTCTCTCCAGGGCAAAATGGCCCAATATTGTGCAAGTTCTGTGCAGATAATCAGAAATTCTGTGAGTTCAAGAGGACAACAATCACTTCATGGCCAGAATATGGCATTCCTCAGCACTCTGCCCCATCCTCCAGCTCTTATGTTCTTTCTGTTCTCTCTTCCATGACTAATCATCTGTCTTCTATCAATCAACTATATATTATCTATGATATACCCATTAGTCATTTATCATCTATTGATGTCTACCACCTATTAATCAACCTCTATACATCTACTTATCAACCAATCATGTATTTATTTTTTTGTGTGTAATTATGTATGTATGTATGTATGACGTGCTTCTGCAGGCTCCAGGTCAACATCAAGTATCCTCAGTCACTCTCCATTTTGTGAGACAGAGTCCGTCTCTAAATCTGGAGCTTTACTGAGTAGACTGGCTGTCCAGCAATCCTCAGGGATCCTCTGCCTCTGCCTCTCAGTGCTGGGGTTACAGGCACATTTCACACCCAGCTTTTTATAGGAGTGCTGAGGATCTGAAGTTGGGTCCTTTTTGAGCAGCAAGCACTTCACCCCTGAGCCATCTTCACTCTGCCCACTGATTATCTATCTATCTATCTATCTATCTATCTATCTATCTATCTATCTTCTATCTATCATCTATCTATTATCTAGCTATTTATCTATCATCTATCATCTATCTATAATCTAACTATGATCACAATTGCACCTGTCCTCCCATCTTTTGTCTGCATCATCATCATCACCAGCACCACCATCATCATCATCACCACCATCATCATCACATCACCACCACCACCATCATCCTCATCACCATCATCACCATCACCACCACCATCACCACCACCACCATCACACCATCATCACCACCATCATCATCACCATCATCACCATCACCATCACCATCATCATCACCACCATCACCATCATAACCATCATCATCATCACCATCATCATCATCACCATCATCACCATCACCATCACCATCATCATCACCATCATCATCATCACCATCATCACCACCATCATCATCATCACCATCATCATCACCATCATCATTATCACCACCATCACCATCATCACCATTATCATCACCATTATCATCACCATCATCATCACCATCACCATCATCACCATTATCATCACCATTATCATCACCATCATCATCACCATCATCATCAACACCATCATCATCACCACCATCATCATCACCACCATCATCATCACCATCACCATCATCATCACCACCATCATCATCACCATCATCATCATCACCATCACCATCATCATCACCATCATCTCTGTTGCATGCTGCTATTGTTGCATAGTTTCCCACTGAGTTCAGTCAGTGCTTAGTTGTCTTCTCTGTAGAGACATCACCTCCCACCAAGTCAACATTCATGCATTTGACATCTTCCTTGATTCTGACTAGCTAGATTTTTGAGATGTGGGCAGGATTGACAGATGAGGAGATAGGTTTCTTATCAGCCACAGTTTAAGGCCTTGTCTGTCTCCATTCCTGCCACCTTCATCCACCCTGTTAACTTCTCTGTCCTCTGTGGTTGAGGGGGGGCTGTATGCATATGGGGTGTTGTTCGATTACAGACAAGAAGTTTCTTATCCTTCTAGAGTATGGCAGTTGGTGGCAACACTGGAAGAGCTGGGGAGGGGAAGGAATGATTGACAGGTGTATGCTCACAGAAGGAATGATTGACAGGTGTATGCTCACAGAAGGAATGATTGACAGGTGTATGCTCACAGAAGGAATGATTGACAGGTGCATGCTGTCCGCTTGACTCTTGCTTCCACCTTGCAGTTCTGGTCCTAGCAGTGGCCCAGGAGGGATGAGGGGAGAAACTCCCTTATTTGGAATGTGGGTTGTGTGCAGCCTGATGTAGGGGAGGCTCCTAGGTTGTCAGCCATTTCTAGGCACACTGTTAAAAGGAGGCTATGCACATAGTACACACAGGCGGGACAGACCGCTTCATGGCCCACAGAAGTGCTGGCTGGGGCCACACAGGAGAGGAGCAGAGCACAGTGAAGATGGCTCATGGGCCTGTGCTGAGGAGACAGGGCTGACGAAAAGTCTAGAACAGAGAGTGAGGCAGCATGAGCAGCAGCCTTTACCTCCTGCAAGGAGAGGAGAGGATTCAGGAGGAGAAGGTGCGGGGGAAGGTGAGACTGGAGCTGGGAGGACAGGAGGGACAGCAGACAGCCAGGGACGCAGAGGTCACACTCACAGCCATCATCACAGCCTGTTATTACAGTGATTTTGCAAAGCTTCCTTTCCCTTCCCAAGGCCAGCATTCGACTCCTCTGTCCTGGAGAGTGGGCGTGGCACTGTCTTTTCCCCATCCCTGCAGAAACCTGTTGTTAAGACAGAAGGAACCTGGAGAAAATAGTGCTCGCTTTCCCCCAAAATAAAAACCAAGGTTCAATTTGGATTTCTACAATTGTGGATCTATAATTTAGAAAGAGGAAACTTTAAGGTTTCTTTGTGATAATTCTTCATCAGGCTGAGTCATTCCTGAACTTGAAAGGAACATTCTAGTACAGCAGTTCTGTCCCATCTTTTACTTAAACTTGCCTACTGATGCGTCTGTCTGCTTCCTGAGGTGGGAACAGAGTTCAGGGCGTGCCTGAAGCACTGGGTTGTTTTCCGGCAGCGGGTCTCTGCTTCCAGCAGGCCCTGCTTTCTACGGTACCCTTGCTGTCCCTCTCCTGCACCCTGCCTTTCCCCCTTCACCCCCACTTGACTGTCTGCCTTACAAAGGACCCAGGAACGTAAAGGCTTCCTGCTCAGCCTCTACCCTGGGCGACTGCCAGCCTTCTTGTTCCTTGAGCCCTGAAAACACGAAAAGAACTGTGTAAGGAAAGTGTGCTGTGGGAGGCCTTGAGGCTGTGTAGAAACATGAGCAATGGTTGACTGAAAGCTGGGGTGGGGGGGCAAGGTAACAGGGAGGGTAAAGCAGGGCAGGGGGCTGTTTGGGGGAGCAGAATCATTTTAAGTTCAGATGAGGTAGTTTTAACTACCCTCAGCTTCCTCTGATGTTCCCATAGCCCTGGTGTCCATGTTGGCCTGAGAGTCTTCCCTAGCCTCTCCTGCGTCTTGGGCTAATGCACAAGTGGAGGGTGGTGCTAGCCCCTGTTCCATTAGCTGTGTTTACCATTCATGATCTTGGGAACAGGCTGGGTTGGCCTCGGATGCTGAAGCCCATCCGGGTAGAGGTGCTGATGACCTGAGTTCCAAACCTGGAGCTAGAGAATTAAGAAGCACCTAATCATTCCTGAAATCATCCGGAAATGTTGACACCAATTTAAACTCTTTTCACAGTATCGTGTGAATTATGAATGAGTTCCATTTCACAGAGTGGAAGGCTGAGAACTGGAATTGAGGCAAGTCTGACTCAGTCCAAGGGACGTCAGTGCTTTCTAGAACACATGCTGCTCCTCTAGGAGGGGTCTCGATGCTCAGCTGGACCTAGGTGGGGGTGGGGGGAGTGCCCCCACAACACCTGAGTGCCATCACTCCCAGGACAAATGTACAGGCAGAAGTTGGTCATGGAGAGCCTAAAGGCTGTGCCTGAACTTTCTAGTTTTCTGTGCCGATTCTTCTTGGACTTGTGAGTGACAGATGAGTCCACGTGGGTGGCGCATTCACTGCCCACGCAGGCTGCCGTCCGAGGTGAGATCGATGGGACCCAAGCTCAAGCCAAGGGACTAAGGTAAAAATAACTGTCACCACCTTCAGGAAACAACTAAAAATAGATGCCTTTGTAGACTGCTGAGAAGTGCTCAGATGAGCATCGCCATGGGGGGGGGGGCCTCCTGATCCTGCAGACAAGATCGCCGTCCAGGGGAGGGGACCTCCTGATCCTGCAGACAAGATCGCCGTCCAGGGGAGGGGACCTCCTGATCCTGCAGACAGGATCGCCGTCCAGGGGAGGGGACCTCCTGATCCTGCAGACAGGAAAACTGGGGTGCCGGGGCTTCTGACCCAGGAAGGTGCTGTTGATCAGAAAGAGAAATAGCAAAGTTGAAACCAGTTCTAGGGCCCCTAGACTTTTTAAATTAAGATTTTATTTTTATTTTATGTGCATGAGTGTTTTGCCTGCATGTCTATCTGTGCATCCATGCCTGCAGTCTGTGGAAGCCAGAAGAGGGCATCGGAGTCTCTGGAACAGGAGCTATGGACGGTTGTCAGCTGCCATGTGGGTGCTGGGAACCAAACCCAGGTCCTCTGCAAGAACACCCAGTGTTCTTAACCACTGAACCATCTCTCCAGCGCCTCTCCCAGTTCTTTTTCTTGCCTGGGTAGTATGGTGAGTTCTAGAGGAAACAAAAGAATTGTCCAGTCTCCTCTCAGAAGCTCAAGGGTGGAGGCCAGGAGTATGGGAGGAGGAGCCAAGGCCCCCAGTGACACTCTGCCACTGTCACCCCTGTGCCTGGAGTGTGTGCTTTGTGCCCTGCAGCCCAGGGGGCGATGGGGTCTTCGGGGGAGGCTGGCTTCTAAATGAACGATCCTGGGTTTCAGGCAGTGATGACCTCTGAAGAAAACACAATCTGTTGCCACTATATAGAGATGGAGTGGAGAGTCTTCTAGGGCGGTTTGAAAAGGCTGGTTGGTTGGTGAGACTTTTGAACCAAATCTCAGTGTCAATCAGACCCAATGATGGGGAAGACCCAAGTCTGTCATGGGAGGGAGAGTAGCTAGGTTGGGGAAAGAGGAAGGGCAGTGGCTGGGACTGGGCAGGTGGTGCAGGGGGCGGGTGCAGGGGGGGTGGCAGGGTCAGGGGGCTGCAGGGGGTGGGTGCAGGGGGGGCAGGTGGCTGCAGGGTGGTGCAGGGGGGCAGTGGCTGCAGGGGTTGGGTCAGGGGGTGGCAGGTGGCTGCAGGGGGTGGGTGCAGGGGGGGCAGTGCTGCAGGGGGTGGGTGCAGGGGGGGCAGGTGGCTACAGGGGGTGGTTGCAGGGGGGGCAGGTGCAGCAGGGCGTACAGGGGGGGAAGGTGGCTGCAGGGGGTGGGTGCAGGGGGTGGCGCACCCTGTGAGACGACCTATGGCGTTATCACCACCTGGACAGGGTGTGGCCTGCAGTGATGGTCACCAGCCTCTGTCATCCCTCCACCCTTGAATGTTGATGGAGTCCAGTTCCCTGTAGAGAGACAAGACACAGCTTCTGGGCCTGCTATGATTCAGAATTGTGTGTTGCTAGCAAGAGCTGTGTCAACTGGGCTGGAGGCAGCGGAGGCGGAGAGCGAGGCAACCCGAGGACCCAGGGCAAGGCCCAGGCTCAGACCATTCCGAGTAGAGAACCCTTCCCAGAGCTCCGTGGCCGCCTCCCCCTCATTGGGCACCTGTCTTCTCTCCTCCCTCCGTGTCGTGTCTTTTGTCCCTTGAGGGGGGAGGAACTTAAGCCACCCTCCTTTGTTCCCCAGTGTGTACAAGAGGTGCCTGTTGATGCAGGGACACAGTAGCATTGGGTGTATTGAGGGTGTCTGTCTTTGTCTGTCTGTCTGTCTGCATGTGTCTTGACCTTGAAATGAGTATTTGAGAAAAGGAAGGCAAAAACGAAGGGTCTTCAGTGGCCTCAGGCCAGGACTGTTCTGTGTGGACACCTGACTGTCGGGGATGCGCCCTTGGTAAGTTCTAACTCCTTAGAGAAAATGTTTATTTCACCATTATAAAAATTCATATTGATCATAAAAATTAGGAAAACAGAAAAGTCAGGAAAGTAGCTGCTGTTAATTACAGTTAATATTATATTTTCCTTAAAATTCTGAAGGAATAATGGGAGGGAAATATAATAAAATATTAAGATAAAGCCTAGAAAACATTATAGCCATCATTTTACAGCGGCATAGAATTGATGAATCGTACTTGATTAAAAATCTGCACCACTGTTGTATATTTAAATTATATCTGAGTTTTCCACTTAAAAGCAACATAACAATTAAACAGCATTCTATCTGCTCATAATATTCACAGAATCTCTGGCTCAATTCCCCCAAAATGCCATTACTGAATAATAAGTGCTAATAATTTTAAAACTCTGAGTGGGTTTTGCCAAAGAAAGTGCTGGTTTACAGGTGAGCCGCAGACTGGTTGCAAATAGACACTTGGGGTAAGGGCTCTTTTTGTTGTCAGTTTGATTGAGTTTAGAATCACTGAGAATCAGGCCTCTCGGTATGTCTGTGAGGGGGCTGAGGAGGGAAGACCTGTCTTGAATATGGGTGTCCGCACCCTCTGGGCTGGGACTCCTAATAAAGGAGACAAAGTGAGAGCACACCAAAACTCCCCTTGCTGCCCCACACTGGATGCTTTAAAAAATTTATTATTTTTATTTTATGTGGATGAGTGTATTGCCTGCATGTGTGTTAGTGTTCTGTGTTGTGCAGTGCCCCTGTAGCTCAGAGGAGAGCATCAGATCCCCTGGAACTGGAGTTACAGTCAGTTGTTAGCCATCACGTGGGTGCTGGGATTCGAACCTGGGTCCTCCACAAGATCAGCCAGTGTTATTAACTGCTGAGCCGTCTCTCCAGCCTCTCTGACAGTGGATGCCTGAGACCAGCTGGCTGACTTCTCTCACGGGTGGTCCCATGACTTCTGCGCCATGATGGACTGCACTCACCCTGTGAGCCAGAATAAACCCTTCCTCTCTGACGTTGCTTTGTGTTGGGTGTTTTGTCTAATCTGCCTGCTCCCCTGGGCAGTCTCGTATTTATACGGGTCTCCATGTCATAGTTAGGAAAATAACAAAGGAAGTGGAGAAGTTGAGGCTCCTGCTGGGGGAAGTGGTGAGAAGCTGGTGTGTCCATGGACACAGAGCCAGAGCCACCAGGCAAAGGTCCTGAGGGCCAAGGTCTTCATCTAGACAGGACCCCAGGGACAGACCTGGACAAGAGTTGGCGTCTACCTGCGAGCTGAGTGCAATGTCAGATGTTTGGGGAGGAGCGGGGCGCCCTCAGCTTCTCTGCATGTTTCCACAGCAAGACGACCTAGCTGTCTGCTCCTACACACAGCTCCTCTATTAACATCCAATGAAACGGTTCCCTTCACCAGAGAACCTGTCTGCAGCATTTCATTTCAAACGAGGGCCAAGTACAAAGCACGGCCCATTTTAGGATTAGTTTCTTGTTCTGGAAATATGAAACCCGGTGTTGCTGACAATGGAAGACGGCTCCTGCGATGGTTAACGTTGACTGCCAACTCCATGGGCACCTCTAGACTGACCTAGGAGACAGTCTTCTGCAATGAGTGTCTAGATTGGAAAGACCTGCCCAAGCGGGTAGCACCATTCCACAAGGATCCGAGGAAGGATGAAAAGAAGCCAAGCATAGCAGGTGTTTTCTCTCAGCCCTCGGGATGCTGATGGAGTGTGACCAGCCATCTCATCAAAATGGTTT
Organism: Rhizomys pruinosus; assembly: GCA_009823505.1. NCBI lineage: Eukaryota > Metazoa > Chordata > Mammalia > Rodentia > Spalacidae > Rhizomys > Rhizomys pruinosus. The sequence continues at coordinate 118,802 of VZQC01004333.1, forward strand.
GTCCCCTGTGGCTAGCTAGCACCTGGGGACTTGGTTACCAGGTGAACCAGCTGCCCACATAGTGGAGTCACTGCTCAGGATAACATGTGATCACTGAGATTTCTTTCACCACTGGAAAACTTTGTCAACCTGCCTGCTATCTTCTCCTCCCTGTTTATGTTACTGTACCTAACTACCCTTTTACCAGCTTGCTGTCACCTACTGGAAGCCCCCAGCCCTCCTCTCCACCTGCGCATGTGCTAGACGCCTCCCCAGCAGCCCGCTCTTCCCCTTCAAGTTGGGGTGAGGATACAGTCCATCAAGTTGGGGGTGACGTGGTTGCAGGAGCTTTAGGCTTGCTCTTCCCATTTCACAAACAGTTCAGAAACAAAATGGGAAGAATGCTGCCATTTATAAAGCCTCATGTCTTGCCACCAATGACATGCTTCGGCAGAGAGAGACGAATGCCCTAGTCCACCTCTCTTTCTCCTGTTTTATTCGGTTCACAAGTCAAGCCCACAGTCAAGGTGAGTCTTCCAATCTCCATTATTCTAAACTAAACAGCCCTCTCATCTGTTGCGGGAGGCTTGCTTCCTGTGTGACTCCACATCCTGTCACATCGAGGACATTAACCATTGCACTCTGTTAATACGTTTCCTGGGATTCACATGTGTTGACTTTATTTCTCCCATTTCTTCTTTTCTGCATCTGTTTGGCTCTCCTCTTAATCTGTATATGGATTTACAGACTCAGAACTTTCCATTTAACCTGCTCCCAGGCGTCATTCTTTGTCACATAAATTTTCTCTATTTAATTCCATTGTGTCACTAGGTTTTAGAAATCAAGTCTTTAGAGAATGTCAGAATTGATGAGATTAAATGTTAAGAATGACAGCCACTTGATTTTGTAGGGAGCAGCAGTAAGTAGTAAAGGTAATTAATTATACAAGAAATGTTTCCCGAAAGGTAGTCTTTGTCAAAGCGGGATCCTGTTATGCCTCGGCTGTCAGGCATGATTGAGGAAGGGCTCAGGAGGAAGAAAGTGCCACTGTGCTACCCTCAATTCAACTAAAATCGTTGCTGAGCAGGTCAAATAAAATCCTAGAGATGTCTTCTCCTGGGTCAGTGTGGTTCTACAGAACTCATTTTTCATTCTGGTTTACTTCCCTGTCCTGTGGTAGATAGCACAGATGTATCTGTGTCAAACAAGTAGTCGTAACTGCCATCTGAAACTATGAAGCCAAAATTCCTTTGTGGGAACATCTAGACGATTGTTTTATTAAGTAGCTGGGATTCTGTGTAAATCAAGTAACATCACCAGACCTCCACTGTCAGTGTCTTGTAAAAAATGGCATGGAATACTGTTCCTCAGAACACATGCATCTCCTAAAGACAGTAACAAAGTCATACTTCCCCTTAACATGGTACAGGAAGTCTGCATGCAAAATGAAAAACAGGGGCTGGAGAGATAGCTCAGCAATTAAGAGCACTGCCTGCTCTTGCAGAAGATCCAGGCTCAATTCCCAGCACCCACATGGCAGTTAATAACCATCCTTAACGCTAGTTATGGGGCATTATGATGCCTTCTGACCTCTGTGGGCACTGCATGACATGGGTGCACTTACACATATGTAGGCAATACACTCATACACATAAAATAAAAATAATAAATCAAATATTTTTAAATCTGAATAAAGGAAACCGAACAACAAAAACCAGAGCCTCTTAATAGAGAAGGATCCAGTCTCCTAGTGTGGAGGCCGTCTAATGCTTGACCTGGATCCCTTCTCTAGAGAATCCCAAGGTAGTCAGACATGCGAACTTTATCTACTGTAGGAAAATGTAGATCCATATTTCAGAGAATCCATATTTATGAGAATTTTATATATCTGTATAACAATTTTGATCCTATTCATCCCTATTGCCTCAAGTTCTCCTCGATCTGCCATCCTTACACTTTCACAACTTTTTTTTTTTAATCTACTGAGCCTAGTTAGTTGCCCCTGCATGGGTGTTCTAGTTTGCTTTTCCATTGCTGTGACAAAACACTCTGACCAAAACAAACTTGGGGAGGAAAGCGTTTATTCATCTTACATCTCCTGGGTCATAGTTCATCACTAAGGGAGCCCATCATAGGAACTCAGGGCAGGAATGTGGTGGTAGGAGCTGAAGCACAGGCCATGGTGGAATGCTGCTTACTGGCTTGCTCACCTGGCCCATGCCCAGGCTGCTTTCTTATACTGTATATAACAACCTGCCCAGGGGTGGTACCACCCATAGTGGGCTGGGCCCTCCCATATTGCTCACAACATTCAAGACAATATTCCACAGATGTGGCCACAGGCCAGTCCCATGGAGCCAATTCCCCATTTGAGGCTCCCTCAACCCAGGTGTGTCAAGTTGACAATAAAGCTATACAGCACAATGGGTATGGTGTGAGACCGTCTATTGGAGCATGATTATTCTACTAGGGGCCCCATCTGGAAGAAAATGGACTCTCCCTGTCCCAGCAGCCACCAAGTGTCAGTCACTATGTCCTTGGCTAGTGGTGGGGCTTGTGCACCCCTCAGCATCCCCATGGAATGAAGTCTGGCTGAACCCTGTGCAAGCCTTTCACAGGTAGCCATAGTTTCTGTGAGTTCATGAGAGCGGCGTCTGTGTCGTGTCAGGAAGACACGTTTTCTCAGCAGTCCTTCCCAGCCTCTGGCTCTTACAGTCATTTTTGCCTTCTCTTCTGTGATGTTTGCTGAGCCTTGAAAGGGAAAATATGATATAGGGGTACCATGTACTTATTTTACTTTTTAATATTTTATTTATTATTTTTATTTGATGTGTATGAATGTATTGACTGCATGTATGGAAGTATACCCATGTTGTGCAATGCCTGAGGAGATCAGAAGAGGGCATTGGATCCCCTGGAACTAGAGTTATGGAAGGTTGTTATCTGCCATATTGGTACTGGGAATCCAACCCAGGTCCTCTGCAAGAACAGCCAGTGCTTTTAACTGCTGAGCCATCTTGCCAGCCTCAGAGATCCCATTTATGAATGAGCATCCCACAGACACTTGTTTTCTGCTCTTTGGCCAGCTGTGACTCTCTATATTAATGTTGTCCATTGCAAGGAGAAACTTCTCTGAGAAGGTACAGTCCAGAATCTTGATTTAGTAGGTCTGCATTAGTAAACTTTTCCTGAATCACCTTCAGAGTCCTCCAACCATTATTCTATGTTTTAGCATTTGGGCATTGGGGATTTGAACATAGGGCCTTACACATGCTGGGGAAAGTTCCACCACTGAGCTCTATCCTCAGCCCATCTCACAGTCTTAAAATCTATTCCCATGCACAAGTTGGAGAGCACCATTTGGTTCTTTGGAGCACAACATACTTCTTCCTGGGTCATACTCTGCACGTCTTCCATCTTTGGAGAGTTGGCTGTGTCTTACAAGATAACTACCTCTGGGAAGGATGTTAGAAAGCCAAGGGGAACCTATACACAGCTGCTGAATGGCTCCTTTCCTGGTTAAGAGATCTTGGTGGGAATTCAGGGCCTCGGCCCTCCCTGCCTACAGGTAAGCAGTGTGGTGTTCAGCATTCCATTTCTTCAGTCAATGCCCACTGTAACAGATGTTCTGCAGGCTGGAAATTAAATTTATATTGCAATTCATTTATCACAGGATGAAATCCTGAGTATGATTTTCAGAAATCTCATTCCTATAGCTAAAGAAGATAAAGTATCTTTTCCCCCCTAGAACATAATACTGACTTGGGATGTTTTATGCATTGCTTCCTCTGGGAATTCATATCCCAGAGTTCATCCTTTTCTTTCCTGCTTTCTTGAGCAGGCAGGAGCGCCCAGGCAATGCCTTATGCTCCATATTGTGACTAAAGTCTTCTAAAGCAGCACACTGAAATCACCTAGAAACTCTCTTCTGTACATATTTGACTAGAAGTGTCCAATGGTGAGGGTTTGAGTGCCAGGAACTAAGGGGGCCCCTCCCTGCTGGATTTGAGTTATCTGTGCCTTTAAATCTAATCAGCCTAGATGGGAACCAATTACAAAGAACACAGAAACATGTAAAAATTATCCCTAAGGTCATTTTCCTTAAGCAGCATTTCCAGTGTCAGTATCTGTGTTTCATCAGAGAAGGGAACAGACATAGGGAATCGACTGCCAGGGACCCACTGTCACCGTGTGGGACATCAAGCTGGCCTGGTTTCTGAGATGTCAGGGACTTTCAGATACAAAGGAAACCCTGTACCCAGGCAGAGCTTCTTCAGAAAAGCGGCAGCCATGTCCCTAAGCCTTTTCAGGTCATTGAGTCAGGTCCACCCAGTTACACAAGACAGTCTCTCAGTGCAAAGCCAATTGGCTGTGGGCTTTGGTAAAAGCCCTTCATAGTAGCACCTGTTTTGTGTTTCAGCAGCTGGGACTGTAGTGTAGGTAGGAGATGTTGAGACAGATGCAGTCTGTCCAGATTTTGGGCTTTCGAGCCAGAGCCACCAAATAGAGTTCCCCCCTTCCTGCTCACTTGTAGGCGGACTTGCTGGTGAAAGTCTGTAGTTGGTATTTGAGATGGGCAAATATAGAAAGGAAGGTCTTCATTAAAACATTGTATCCTTCATCTAGCTTTGGCATAAGATCCTATGTGCACATGTGTCTATGTGTGTCTATGTGTGTATGGGGGTGTGCTTCTATGTATATGTGTAGATAGGTTGTGTCTGTGTGTATCTATGCATATATGTATGCATGTGCAGATTTGTATGTGTGTTTATACATGTGTGTATGTATGTGAGTGTGTGTATATGTGTTTGTGCATATGTATATATGAGGGTATGTTTGACATCAAACATGTGTGTGTATGTGTGCTTTTGTATGTCTGTGTTACTGTTTGTGTGTGTGTGTGTCATCATGGGCAAGGGTACAGGACTGACACTGCCAACACTCTGTGGTGTTCTCTCAACAGTGGCCAAGGACCTCAGATGGAAGGCCTGAATGATGAAGGTCAGGGGATGAGTGGCTCAGGCACAGTCTGTAAAGTCGTGCTGCAGAGTGCCAAAGTATGCGGCTGGCACAAGGCAGCAGGGAGCTGAATGGAGGGCTTGATATCTAGTCAGAATCTCTCAAGCTAGAATACCCCAAAGTACTTGCTAGAGTGGACTAGTGTGAGCTCAGAATTCCTAGGACTGTTCTCTGTCTTTCCTTCTTCCACTTGAGTGGTCCTGGAGTGGCTTGGTGCTGAGGGAAGGTGGAGGGTTCAAAAGTCCGTGGCTGCTCAGGAGGATCAATCCGTAGATCTTCAGCATCTGCAGATTCATGATAGTCTACCCATCAGTCCTAGCGACTTTACCATCCTCTCTTTCTCTGCATCCTACAAGTGAGCAGGAAGGGGGGGAAACTCTGTCTAGTGGCTCTGACATGAAGGCCCAGAATCTGGACAGACTGCACCCGTCTCTACATCTTCTACCTACACTACAGTCCCAGTTGCTCAATGAAACTGGAGCACGACGTCGTCGTAGAAATAAGGCACCCAGCCTTCCCTAAGCCTCGAGACAGTGAGGAGAGGATGCTCAGCTGCCTGGGGCAGACAATAGGGGGATGAACCTGTGTCAGCGAGTGCACAGGGCTGGGACTTAGTGTCAGGGAGTGCCCAGGCTGGGACTTAGTGTCAGGGAGTGCCCAGGGCTGGGACTTAGTGTCAGGGAGTGCCCGGGGCTGGGACTTAGTGTCAGGGAGTGCCCAGGGCTGGGACTTAGTGTCAGGGAGTGCTCGGGGCTGGGACTTAGTGTCAGGGAGTGCCCAGGGCTGGGACTTAGTGTCAGGGAGTGTCCAGGGCTGGGACTTAGTGTCAGGGAGTGCCCAGGGCTGGGACTTAATGTCAGGGAGTGCCCAGGGCTGGGACTTAGTGTCAGGGAGTGCCCAGGGCTGGGACTTAGAAGCAGAGGCTTCACTTACTGTGAAGGTATGATCCCACACACCTCAAAATTTGGCCATTCGAATTCATCACTCACTCTTCCCTAGCATAAGTGGATCCTTCATGTCTTCTGTTGAGACGATGACCTAGGCTGCAGGAGCAATATGGAGTTTTGAGCATGGACCGGGTTCCCAGAAAGCGTTTGCTGAGCGGATGATTATGGAAAGTGGGAAGGAAGAAGACGCCTTTCTTTCTCCAGTAAGCAGTGAAAACTGGAGCTGGTGATAATTTCCTGATTGTCAATGATGGTGTCATGAGATCCCCTGGAGAGGTCTGTTGCTAGTGATGCAGGCATTGATTTGCATTGGAATCATGAGTGGGGTTTAGGGTCTGGGCTAAAGTGATTGATCTTCATTAACAGGAAATCCTTTCTGCCTAGATACACCAGTAGCCGATCATTGGGCGTTTTGTTAAATAATCCATAACTGAATTTTTCATGTGTATATGTGTGTGGTGTGGATACATGTGTATACACCTGTGTGGGCGTGCACAGGTGCATTTGGATATGTGTGTTCATGTATGTACATACATGTGTGGAGGCCAGAAGTAGCATAGATGTCAGGTGTCTTCTGTGTTCAGTCAGGGTCTCTCACTTAAGTCCTGAGCATACAGACTCAGTCCAGCTGGTCAGATTGCTCTGATGACCCCATCTCTGCCTCTGGTACACTGGGACTAGCAGGCCACCATGCCCACCAACCCCAGAATTTATGTGGGTGCTGAAGACCTGAATTCCAGTCTTCACATTGGCATAGCTAGCACTTTCTCCCTGAGCCATTTCTGAAAGCCCCATAACTGAATTTTTTATAAAGAAAAATATATTAATAAAGCAGGTTTCAGAGCTGAGTATCAGAGAGAAAAAACAGACCCACTGTGCGTGCAGCCTGGATGGATGGGTGCCACCGAAACTGGGGTTCTACCTCACTAGGTGGCTGCCAAGACTTGGGGTCCCTATGACGACACTGAGTGGAGATGGCACTGAAATCACAAATAATGATCCATTCTTTGAGTCCCAGACTCTGCAGTCCCAGCGGCACGTGGCCCGAAGCCATCTGACTAGAGGCTCACCAGCAAGACCGGAGACTTATGGCTCCATGAAGCCCCTAAGGACTCGGGTCAGAGGCTGATCTGGGTGGGAGGTAATGCCCTATGGAATGCAGACAGGCTGCCTTCAGATTCCTGCCAGGGCCCCTGCCTTGCCTTTGCTCAGTGATGGATGGGAGCTGGAACTGTAAGGCAAATAAAGCCTTTCTCTCATTGCCCAGGGTATTTTATCAGAGCAATGGAATGAAACTGGAGCAGGAGGGCGGTAGAAATAGGGTACTGGGCATTCCCTAGCCCTGTGAGACAGTGAGGAGGGGGTGCTCAGCTGACTGGGGCAGACAACGGGAGGATGAGCCTGTGTCAGGGAGTGCACAGGGCTGCGACTTAGAAGCAGAGGCTTCACCCACTGTGAAGGTATGATCCAACCACCTCTCAAGATTTGGCCATTCGAATTCATCACTCACTCTTCCCGGGGGACACAGGGAAGGCACTGGAGAAGTGAGGGGAACACAGTCTTTTGTGTGGGGCAGTATTTTGGGAGCAGAGAGAAGCCGGACCAGGTCCTTGGGGCCTACAGCAGACTTTTGGGAGCTGTTGATACAACAACTTTCCTGCTTGGATAATTCAGGACCAGAAGGAAGTCTGCGTCTCTTCCCACCTACCAAGCCTGCCCTCTGCCCCACTGTAAGGGCTGCCTCTGAGCTGTCAGATGTCCAGCAATGCTGAGCACTGGAGATGTCCAGGGCTAGAGAGAGCTTTTAGCCCATCCTCACCTTGAGCCCCTGCTTGCTGTGGCATCCAGGAGGGTGATTTCCTCTTTGCTGTTAATAAATAGTCTCAGCATCACGTTCTGCAGCAATGTTCCCATGAACCATCTAGTGAGTGCTTGTGTCTGTTGTTACAACAAAACATACTTTAAAATTTGATGGGGATTACCTCCCAATTCGGTATTCCTTGGGGTTCTTACTGGAATTGGTCACCCTTGAAATAATATTGAGAAGGTAGCCAATAGGTAGAAAGCCCCTTTCTAATTTACAGTCTTATTCATCTTCCTCTAATTAGTACCAGAGCCGTCAATCCCCTGACCTCAGGAACTATCTGATTCAGAGGGTTAAAAATTCTACATTTTCAAGACACATTATTGGATTCTTTCCCTTTTTAAAAAAAATTTGACAGGGCATAAAATGAATTTGCTAATTAGTTTTTCCTTCCTGAGTTGCATTGTCTTATTGCTTTAATCTGTCTCTGATGAGACTAACCAAATTTGTCAAGCCCACACTGCCTCTAAAGGACAGACAGTAAAATAACAGCAACAAGAAGACTCAAGGAGAGCTTGCAGTTCAAGGGGAGAAGAACCAGCTTTGAAACCTTGTTGGTGGGCCAACTCCCTTCTGCCATTTGCACAAGGACAACTTGGTACACAGCATCCCCGGGTTCCTTCCACTTAGAGCTTTTAATAATAGTCTCTAAAACCTACCTGGAACTCTGCACAAAGCAACCTAGGCATTCCCAAGAGTTAGAGAAGAGATCTGATGTCTACGGATTACTCTCAACAAGTAATTGTTTTTGTTGCTGCTGTTTGTTTAAGTCATCAGAAGAGATTCAGAAATTCTAGTTTAGGAGGATAATTCATGGCTCATATTCAGAAATGTGAACTCAGGGCTCTGGGGCTCCCAGGAATGACTACCATGAATTAAAGCATGTGATTCAGGCATATTTATTTAAAAAATTTTATTTTATTTTATTTATTTCTGTATGCGTATGAATGTACTGTCTGCATGCAAGTCTGTGCACCCGTGTCGTGCAATGCCGCGGAGGTCAGAAGAGGGTCTCGGATTCCCCTGGAACTGGAGTTCTCCTGGAATCAGAGTTTCAGATGGTTCTCGGCCGCCATATGGGTGCTGGGGATTGAACCCAGGTCCTCTGTAAGAGCGGTCTGCGCTCTTTACCGCTAGGCCATCTCTCCAGCCCCAGGCATATTTATTTTTAAGGGAAAATTGTCTTCAGGGTGCTTTGGAAAGCCTAGTGCTAGAGCTGAGCTTCTATCTGACACTTTTCTACTTGATAAATTATAATGACCAGAGACAGAACAGGAACTCACAAGGTGATCCTTGTTAACTCTAGAGTTCCAGAACTATGGTCCTGGGGGAAATGGAGACAACTTCGGAGTTTTCAGACTGGCCATTCGGCCCCACCTATTGTAACAAGATGCTTACCATCACTGTGCACACAGCTTTTTATACCTGGATGAGTGGAGTTTTAGAAATTTATACCTAGAAGGCCATTTTCAGTATTATTTAGTCCATTCTGAATAAGGACAAAAGTGCACTTAAAGAGAAAAGAATTGTTACTATTGATCCTCCTCCGAAGAGGGTCTGCCATCTCTTATCCAAACGAGTTGAGTTGGCAAACTGACACTCAAGCCAGCAACCACCACAGGTGATTGTAGATGGATTCTGAACTCTGCACGGTGCCTGTTGACCTGCAGTGTTCTCAGGCTGAGTTTGGTGACCTGTTTTTAACACAGAAGAATGAGGCAGTGAGTGAAGTTCAAGAACCACTGGTCTATTCTGCTCTTCCTCAACAACTGAGTGAACTTAACAGTAGAGTCAAAATGACCCATCCATCAAATTTTCAGAAGGCCTTCAACTTGGCTGCAACATCGATCTCTGCTTTTTGTGAACTTATTGTGAGTTTTTTTTTGATCTCTCATAAAGTATCAAGTGTTTTTACCACCATCTGCAGTATTAGAAGGAATTTTGCCCAGAAAAATTTCCGTGGCAATGATTCAGATTCCCCATTCACACATCTTTCCATTCCCTTCTCTCTTGCCCTATCGAATACCATCAGCTTCCAAACAATGCACTGTCTTCTCTGAACGATGATCAAAGAGAAGGGTCAGGTTGGGGGAATGTGAGACTAGAGGTTATAGAGAACAGTCAAGCTGGAGTGTCTGGTTTATGGCAGGTTGTTGGTTGATGATGAAGTCCTGGGATAGCTTAACACAAAGGAGAGAGTTGAAACAATATTAAAGACACTGAATCATGACTTATTCACTCTTGTACTAAAATTGCAGAAAAAGTAGTGTGCTGGATAGCTTTAGTGTCAACTTGACACACCTGGGTTGAGGGAGCCTCAGTTGGGGAATTGGCTCCATTGGATTGGCCTGTGGCCACATCTGTGGAGTATTGTCTTGATGGTTGAGCAGTGTGGGAGGGCCCAGCCCACAATGAGTGGTGCCACCCTGAGCAGGTTGTTGTGTACCTTATAAGAAGGCGGGCTGGGCATGAGCCAGGGGAGCAAGCCAGTGAACAGCATTCTTCCATTGCTTGTGCTTCAGCTCCTGCCTCCAGGTTCCTGCCCTGAGTTTTTGCTCTGGGCTCCCTAAGTGATGAACTGTGACCCAGGAGATGTAAGATGAATAAACAACCCTTTCCTCCCCAAGTTGGTGTCGGTCAGAGTGTTTTGTCACAGCAATGGAAGACAAACTAGAACAGAAATTGGTACCAGAGAGTAGACTATTGCTGTGACAGACCTGACCTTGGTGTTTTGGGGAAGGATTGTGGAAGTGTTTGGAATTTTGAGCTAGAAAAATCATTGAATGCCTAAAGATCATGGCTGTGGAACTTGGAACAGTTTTGCTGAAAGAGTTGTAGACAATGGAGGCCTGGCTTGTGAAGTTTCAAAGGGGAGCAGAGATCATCAGGACTGTTTAATCTGTGGGTTTTGGTCAGCTGGGGCTGAAGAATCAGCTGTAAGTAACAAGAGACCAGAACCTGAAGTGAAATCTTTGTTGTACTGGGACAATTGATGCTGGTCAGCTGGGGCTGAAAAATCAGCTGTAAGTAACAAGAGACCAGCATCACTGTGGTGAAGTCTTCTGGGAAGAATTTCTTCAGGGTCAGCACACAGAAGCTATCCTCCAGAAGAGGCCTGAGCATCTATGTCAAGCCAGAAGCAGGACTTGGTAGTGTGTAAGAGTCTCCTATATGGTTCTGGTGTTGAAATTTGAGGGGGTCACAGAGAGCAGCCAAGGCTTGGCACTGTGAGAGGTCAGGAAAGACCATTGGTGGAAGTGCACCTCGGTTGCATGAAGACCCCAGGATTGCAGGGGCCATGGAGAGAAGCTGAGGCTTTGCACCAGGAGAGGTCAGAAAAGACCATTGGTGAAGGTGCTGCCTCAGTTTCAGTGGCGACCCCAGCTTTTTGGAGATGCCAGGACCATGGGACGACCACCAAGAGCAGCAGCAGGTGTGAAATGGAGTTGGCCTGGGCCTTTGAGATGAGCTGTGTGTGCCACAGATGGCAGAGTCATAGAGGGGGGGAGCTGCCGAAACCCTTTGGAGCCCAGAAGGTCATGAGTGAATCCCAGGTGTCCAGCCTTGAGCTACTTTGCTGGACTTAGGTTTTGTTTGAGAGTGCCTCATTCTTCCCTTTGAAATAAGACAGTACTTGCTTTGGATTTTACAATAGCCCATAGTTAAGAGACTTTTAATAGACTGAACTTTTAAGTGTTTGGACATTTTAAGGACTGTGGGGCTTTTAAGGTTGTACTGTCTTAGGTTGTGATTAATGTTAACATCATACTTTGGGGATAAGAACTGGAAAGGTGGTGGTTTAATAGTGATGTGTTTTGTGTGTCAAGTTGACAAGGGGTCAATTGTGCTGGATAGCTTCAGTGTCAACTTGACACACCTGAGTTGAGGGAGCCTCAGTTGGGGAATTGGCGCCACTGGATTGGCCTGTGGCCACATCTGTGGAGTATTGTCTTGATGGTTGAGCAGTGTGGGAGGGCCCAGCCCACTATGGCTGGTGCCACCCTGGGCAGGTTGTTGTGTACCTTATAAGAAGGCAGGCTGGGCATGAGCCAGAGAAGCAAGCCAGTAAGCAGTGTTCCTCCATGGCCTGTGTTTCAGCTCCTGCCTCCAGGTTCCTTCCCTGAGTTCCTGCCTTGGGCTCTCTGAGTGATGAACTGTGACCCAGGAGATGTAAGCTGAATAAACCCTTTCCTCCCCAAGTTGGTGTTAGTCAGAGTATTTTGTCACAGCAATGGAAGACAAACTAGAACAAGTAGTAAGGCTTCAGAATGACCTTCCAATGACCCTCCCCGGCATCCATCACTTGGATGGTATCCTACACAATGAAAAGGATAGCCCAGAGCAGACAATCAGCAGCATAGCAAATGGCTGCCGAGGTCCTGTCATAAAGGGTCTGTGGCTTCTTCTCCTCTCCTGCTTAATTGGTCTCGGGAACCAGCCACAGTATTGCAAAGACATTTTTGATACTTTATTTATTATTTGCTTTTTTATTATTTTTAAGACAAGGTCTCACTATATAGCTTTTTTAATTATTTTTAAGACAAGATCTCACTATGTAGCCCTGGCTTGCCTGGAACTCACTACATACACTAGGGTGGTCTTGAACTTACAAAAATCCATCTGCCTCTGTCTTCCGAGAGCTACGATTAAGAGTGTATACCACCAAGTCCAGCCAAGGACACTTTTACGATCTTATGGAGAGCCTGGTGGGACCAAGGGCTCCTGTATCAGCAGAGTTACTGCACCAGGCTCAGGATCCATCATCTTAGATCCTCTAGTCCCAGTCCAACTCCCAGGTGAGCCTCACGGGCCACTCTTCCCGATGAATCTCTGTGTTTCTGAAATCCAGAAATAGCAAGAAATAAGTGCTTATTGCTTTAGGTTTATGTTTGGGCATAATTTGTTAGGCAGCAATAGAAAATTCATGCGAATGTTGAGTGCTTATCTTACAAGATGGTAATCTTGTTTGCCAGGGAATAATCATAGCTTTCTAGAACCAGACAATGTAGGGGAAGTGCCACAGGCCAGATTTGCAACCTGAAGAAATAGTTAAGGCCTGTAGGAAAGATTCCTCCTAGGCTGGGCCCAGACTCACTTAAGAGATTGCAACCCCTGTTGAAATACCCTGTTGAAAAAGAAAGAACACGAGTGGAAGCAAGACAGAGTCCTGACCCCAAGGGAGCAAGTTCCAATTAAGTCTCTTTCTCACTCTAGACTACAGCACCATGCCTCTGGTGAATTACAGGAGCATTTTATGCCTCCCGGGCAGTAAGAACAATGTGCTGAACACCACAGAAAAGCCAGTCTTAAAGAAGCTTTTATCCCAGTGGCAGAGTGCTAGACACCAGGGAGAAAGAAGCACCCTCCCTATCAAAGAGCAGAGAGCTGCTGTCTCCACCCAGGGCCTCCACCTGGAGCTGGCAAAGGGAGAGCCACCACCTGCTCATCGTGGGAGGGAGGTGCTGTCTCCTGTGACTGCTGTGAGTGCTGATTCCACACTCAGCATGGAAACAGCCAAACTCAATCATCTCACAGTTCAAGAGCTCAGAAGTCCCACAGTGCGCAGTTGGCCCAAAGTCACAGTGTCGCAGGGCTGTTCCTTTGGGGACTCTCAGAGGGTTTCCAGCTATTTGAGATCATTGACACCCCTCAGCTCAGGGCCCCTTCCTCAATCTTCCCAGTGACCAGCAGCATTTCCCTATGACCTTTATGATGGGGACTCCCACCCACCCCAGTAGGGGTAGACTTTTCACTTCTGAGGGCTTGGATCATTAGGCATGGTCTCCTGAGCAGTTCAGAATAATCTCTGCATCCCAAGGGCTTTAACCACACCCACAAAGCCCCTTTGATCACAGGAAGTTTATATAGGTCCTGGGGTTCAGAACCTGAGCGTCTTTGGGAACTTTTGTTTTGACCACCACAAATCTGTTTCTTTTTTTAATTTTTTTTAAATTTTATTTATTTTTATGTGTATTAATGTACTGTCTGCATGTAGGTTTGTGCACCGGTGTTGTGCAAAGCTGCGGAGGTCTCTGCAAGAGTAGTCGGGGATCTCAACAGCTAGGCCATCTCTCCAGCCCCCAAGTCTCTTTCTTTAAAATGGAAAAATAAACATTACACAGGCTTCCAAGCTATCTCCTCCAGGATAGAGCCCCTTTCAAAGTCAAATCCTCAGGTCTTTTCTTGGGTTACTGTCTATTGAATAATTCATGTCCCCAAGTTTACCCTGTCTTCCTTAACTGTCTTCAGAGAGGACCTGTGCCCCCTTTGCCATGCCTGATCCTAGGTTCAGGTGCTGTATTAGTCAGTTTTCTGTTGCTGTGATAAAACACCAGACCAAGGAACTTATAAAAGGAAGAGTTTATTTGAGCTTACGATTGGCGGTTCCAGGGAATTAGAGTCCATTGTGGCGGGAGGCGTGGCGGCTGGATCTGGAGCAGCGAACCGAGGGTCACATCTTGCAAAGAGTACAGGAAACAGAGAGGGCAACTGTAGACCACAGAGGCTTGTTAAAACTCACTAAGCCTGCCCCCAGTGACACACTTCCCCCAGCATGGCCACACCTTCTATGACCTCCAAAAACAGCGCCACCAACTGGAGACAAATGTCTGAATACTTACAGCCTATGGGGGACACTCATGCAAACCACCACAGTTGCTCTAGAGAACCCACCTTATACCTTTGATGTAGTTGGGAGGGGCACCCTAGAGCACAGCTCTGCTTTAAGTGGACTTTACCTGGGCTGCTCCAGGCTCAGAACCCCACTTTTGATTCTGAGCATTCCAGGGTTCTGTGGAGAGCACGGCTTTGCCTCTCTTTGGCATCCCATTCTGGACTCTTCTCTGGAAGCGTCCAGCATCCTCCTCTGCATCAATTACTTCCCTGTCACTGTGGCAAAATATCTGACTAACACAATTTCAGGGAGCAAAGACTTGTTTGGGGTCAGGTTCTGTCCCTGTGGTGGGAAGTACAATGGTTGGCACAGATGAGCTGGAGGCGGTGGGAGTGAACGACAGAGGTCCTCACATGGCTGCAGGGTAGGAAAGCTGGCAGGAGACCAGAACTGTAGCCCTAACGCCCCGTCCCCAGCCCCATCCTCCTGCTCTCCCAGCCACACTCCCCAGCCTCCCCGGCCAGCATCAAGCAGCTAGAGACCAGATGCGGGTCATCTCAGACCAAATGGCAACAGTGACAATCCTTACACCTCTGTTCACTATCCAAATTTATATCTTGTTTTTTTTTTTTTTATCTCCCTATTAAAGTTTTTGTTTCTCCTTTTTCATTTTTCCCTTGGGATTTATCATCTTCTTATTCCTTTGCAGACATTTCTAGGGCACAGCAAAATAAATGTGTGCCAATCCAACATGTTTGATCAGAAGTTTTGCCTGGAGTTGTGTGAATACTTGAGCTTTCAGGCAGGGAGATAACAAGCAAGAAACATAGCACCAATGCTAGGAGACGCTGTCCCGCTCCAGTGCTCTTGACGGGTTCTGTGCTAAGGAACTTAGGTTGTGGCGGATGCATCCCTATGATTCTTCTTTTGGGGGATTTATTTTTATTTGTTGGGGGGGGGGCTTAGGGGCCAGAATAGGGCATGTGATCTCCTGGAGCTAGTTTAGGTAGTTGTGAGCTACACGTGCATGCTGGGAACTGAGCAGGGTTCTCTGGAAGAGCAGTAAACGCTCTGAACTGCTGAGCCATCTCTTCAGCCCCCCACCTGGCCTTCCTATTGCAGGAGGGGAGCTGGAGCATCGCTGCCACGTCAGCGGCTTCCCTGTGCGCCCTCCTCCCTCAGGTGGCTTTGCAGCACTAAGCTTTGCTTGTGCTAATTTCCATTTTCCTCTGTGGCTGACTCAGCACTTGTTAAGTTCAGTGTTAGGTTTGTTTGAGCTTCTCCCCAGACAATCTTCCTGGATCTTTCCTTCTCTGTGTGGGCACCACACATCCCACTTCCTTCCTGCCCAAGAAGGGAAATGAGGGACACAAGAATAAGTGTGCAGTGTGTCCCTGTCTGCCAAACCCACTGGCCATCGTGAAGATGGGGTCACCCCATCTGACTTGTAAGTCCCCAGGCCCAGTGTGAGGTAGCACAAAGCAGAGAATTAGCATGTTAAGTATTGTGTCCAGTGGCAGTTTCTTCACCCATAGCTGGGTTGCTGTGGGAGTGCAATTGGATTATATTATATTATATTATTTTATCATATTATAAATATGATCCATACAAACATATCAGTGTTCATGTTTGCCTGAGAACACGCACAGTGAGAAGCCTGTGTGTTCCTTCTGCCTCTCCTCATGGTTCTGTGAATTTACTACTTCCCTGTCATCTCTCTCCAGGACTCTGGGAAAGGAAACTTACATGTTCTCAGAATGAGGCACCAGTGCTGTTGCTTGGCTCAGAGTCACATGGGAGGCTGGCCAACAGGAGGTCACAGTGACCTCCTTGCAGCCTCTAGGGAAGGCATCTTCCTCTTCCTCCATCATTTAGTATCCACCGAGGTCCCTAACCATCTGTCATCTGTGCCCAGCACAGACAGTTATTGGGCTCAGCTCAGCCCATGGTATAATTAGGAATCATAAAATCTCTCAGAGCAGATCATGTTCTGACTTGCTCTTTTGAGATAATTGGAAAGGAAGGGTTGGGCATGATCTTGGATTCACCATCTGTGGAACCAGAGCCGGGGGTAGTGGACAGGTAATAGAGCTCTGGGAAGGACAGGTCCAGGCCCAGGGCAGTAATAGAGTTCTGGGAAGGACTGCTCCAGGCCAGAGCAGTAATGAGCTCTGGGAAGGACTGGTCCATGCCCAGTAATAGAGCTCTGGGAAGGACTGGTCCATGCCCAGTAATAGAGCTCTGGGAAGGACTGGTCCATGCCCAGGGCAGTAATAGAGCTCTGGGAAGGACTGGTCCAGGCCAGGGCAGTAGTAGAGCTCTGGGAAGGACTGGTCCAGGCCAGGGCAGTGTCAGTAACACAAGAAGCCACCTGGCTCGTGAAACAGCCCCTTTCCCATTTTTCTCCATGAAGACTTGTGAGTATGTCTATGTGTGATTGTATGTACATGTGTATATGTGTTTGTATGAGTATATGTGTGTTAGTATGTGTGTGATTAATGTGTTTATGTGTATGTGTATGTACATACCTATTTCTGTAGTGCCTAGATGTTGGATATTTTCTTTCTTAAATATTTTGTTATTTTTATTTCATGTGTATGAGTGTTGTGCTTGCATGTATGTAAGCGTACCTGTGTCATGCAGTGTGCAGAGGTCAGAGGAGGGCATCAGATCCTGAAACTGGAGTTACAGATGGTTGTTAGCTATCATGGGGGTGCTGGGATTTGAACCCAGGTTCTCTGCCAGAGCAGTTAGTGCTCTTAATCACTAAGGCATCTCTCCAGCCCCATATGTTGGAAATTTTCATCAATTACTCTCCACCCTATTTTCTGAGGCAGAGTTTCTCACTGAGCTGGAGCTCCTGTCCCGCTGGGCTGGGTGGACAGTGTGTGCTGCACCCCAGGCTGGGATTACAGATGTGTATACCACTGGCACCCAGCTCTTTACTGAGTACTGAGGACTGAACTCCAGGCTGGGATTACAGATGTGCACACCACTGGCACCCAGCTCTTTACTGAGCACTGAGGACTGAACTCCAGCAATCATGCGCTTTATTCATTGAACCATCTCCCTACAGTCTGAACATCATTTTTTTTTTTTTTGGTCTTTTTGAGACACAGTCTCCCTGTAGCCCCAGCTGTTCTGGAACTCACTCTGTAGACCAGGCTGGCTTTGAACTCACAAAGATCCCCCTGCCTCTGCCTCCCAAGTGCTAAGATTAAAGGCATGCGCCACCACACCTGGCATTGAACATCATTTTTTACAGATGTTTTCTATCAGTTATTGTTAGAACTTCCTCTATTTCCTGTCTTCTACCCGAGTCCAAAGTGGTGTCTGCTCTGGTTGTCCACTATAAATTTCATCTTTTATCCAATTGGAGGAAGATGCTTTGAGACTGGCTACGAAGATGCTCTCTGCCAAAACCTTCGCCCATAGGTTTTAGCATTTAGATGTAGTGGGACCATCTCACTCTGTTGTCCTAACAGTGACTTACCTCTCTTACCTTTCCTTTCACACCTTTCAGTTCTTCACGTTTCTCCTCTTGACTTCCGTATTCAGTTGCGTACTTCCATCCTGCTAACACAGGCACCTACTTTATGAGTCCACCGCAGGGCCTCTCAGCCATCTCCCTTTTCTTATTTGTGAATTCTTTCCCCCAATGGAGAGAAACAAATCTCTCATCATCTGCAGAATTTTTATTTGCTTAACTGTAGAAAACAAAACAGAGTAGTTTCAGAGCCCCAAACTCCTGGGATTTTCCTTTTATTTACAGCTTATGAAGCACTTTATCCTTTGTAAATCCATTTCTTTATTTGTTTCCTTCTCTGTCTGACAAGACTATTTTCTTTTTCTCCCCTTTTTTTACTGAAAGCATAGAGACAACCCTTTATAGCAGGTAAGCATGGAACTTTAAAGAAAGCTTATCGTATACATCAAATAGAAAATCACCAACAACATTTTATTTCTCACCCTCACCAAGCTACCTTGATATTATTCTTCCAATTCATAACCACTGTGGTTCTGCACCTGGTTATCTGACCAAGGCTAGACATTTTTGGAATCAAGAGTTTCAGCTAACACTGGACCCAAAGACAGTGGAGTGTACTGAAGGGGACGGCACCATTTTATTAGTGAGACAGTCCTCCAGTCGGCCCTTCCACAGAGCAACCCCCAGCATCTAGGAAGCTGCCCTGTCTTGTCAATGCATGGTTTTCCTACACGTTTAAGACGGCAGCAGTGAGGAAAAACAAAAGCTCCAGGGTGCCCCAACAGCTTCACTTTCTGGAACATTCTTTTTTAGAAAGCTGTTATTTTTATTTTTTCAAATTATGTGTCTGTGTGTGGATCTGTGCATGTGACTGCAGGTGTCTGCAGAGCCCAGAAGGGAGCATCAGATCCCTTGGAGCTGGAGTTACAGGTGATTTCGAGTAGCCAGACCTGGGTACAGGGAGCAAAACCTCGATCTTCTGCAAGACCAGAAAGTGCTCTCAAGCACTGAGCTGTCTCTCCAACCTCCTGCAACATTCTTTGCATGTGAAATTTCCCTAACATACAGAGAAAGACAAAATCATATGACAATAAAGAGATAAAATTTCTGCTTTTTATGCCTGAAAATTAGATTGATTTTTTTTTCAGTATCAGAGATCCCCCCAAAATAGCCCTAGTCATATGAAACGTTTTCTAATTTGTTCTTCAACATGCAGAGAATTCAGTTTGGTGGTGGTGGGAGTTATATAAAGTGACTACAGGGAAAGAAGTTTCATCTAGGCTCTACTAGGAAGAGATGATAAATAAGAAAGATTAATATTTATGAGAACTTTCCTATTTATAATCAATACATTAATAAAACAAATTAAAATATTTTATGTATTATTTTTACTTTATGTGTATGAGTGTGTTAATGCCTGCATGTACATGAGTGCACCTATGTTGTGCAATGTCTGCAAAGTCAGGACTGGGTGTTGGATTTCTCTGGACCTGGAGTTATGGACAGTTGTTAGCCACCATGTGGGTATCGGGAATCTAACCTGGGTCTTCTGGAAGAGCAGTCAGTGCCCTTAACCGCTGAGCTATCTCTCCATCTCCTAATAGAACAGGTCTGATGCACAAACTGAGATGACCACACATTCTTTGTACCCCTCATTCTACACAGCTGCCTCCTCAATGCTGTCTCACAGAAGTTAGAACCTAAAAATATCTTTTTTTAATTTAATTTTATTTATTTTTGTATGTGTATGAATGTACTGTCTGCATGTAGGTTTGTGCACCCGTGTCATGCAGTGCTGCAAAGGTCAGAAGAGGGTCTCGGATTCCCCTGGAACTGGAGTTCTCCTGACGGTTCTCCGCCACCATGTGGGTGCTGGGGATTGAACTCGGGTCCTCTGCAAGAGCACTTGGTGCTCTCAACCACTAGGCCATCTCTCCAGGCCCAGAACCTGAAAATGTCTTTAAAGGAGCTCTGCAGGTATCACTTAGTCTCCTGGAGCCATAGAGGGACAAAGTTCGAGAAAAAGTTGCTACAATGTAATGGACTGCCTTCAAACAAGATGAGAGAGACTGTGTATTGTCGACACAAGAAGTTTGAAGAAAAGAGAATGCACATTAGGAGGGTCTTAAAACCACACAGGGGTTTTCCCATTAATTTGACTTGAACATGAACACAAAATAGCTGTATGTGTAAAAATGCAGCCAAACTTTGCCCCTAATTCATTACACTCTGTGGTCAGGATCTCGAAAAACAAGACATTATAAGAGAGACGTAGCAAGATTCTATGAAACACTTTGGGTTGGAAGTAGAATCTAAATAGAAATGGGTTTGGCGCTATATATAGACACACAAATGAGACAGCTTAAGGCCAAGGTGACATGCATTCAAAATTACTGATCTCGAATCCTGAGATTCAAGACACTTTAACACAAGCAATGCATCCTTACCAAGCCTTCCAAATATACATAGTTTTTAAAACTGTTACATAGTTTTTTAAAAATAGAAAGTTAAGCTTACAGTCCCTGTGTTAAACCACACTTCTGTACACTTTAGTTCACTGAGGCCAAGGTTATATTCAACCTCATGCATTTTTGCTTGAAGCCTCATTTACTTAGCTATCTCCTTTAATAATTTGTTTTGGGCCTTCATCCTCACATATACTTGGTCTCTGCTCTAAGTCTGACCCTATTTGGTAATGCCGTTTGCAAACACATCTTCTCTGTGGGGTAGCTGGGGGAGGGGCTTCTTTATCCATTCTTTCAGATAATGCTTCTTGGAAATTCCTTTGTTATATTTTTTCTGTTCACAGTGCGTCTTTCTTTTTCTCTCTTACCATGTTCCCCCCTTTCTTACTCGTCTTCCCCTCTACATGCCTCCCATTTCCTTTAAAGACTCAAATACAGAACTTCTCTCAAAACTCATGAAGAAAATGTCAGGAGACATTTTCTACTCTAAGCCATTAAAAATTCTGTTTTGAGGTTGGATAACCTTGGGAATTTTCAGTATCAGGGAAATATATAAGATTTCACATAGAAAAAAAGTTACACCCCCCCCTCCCAATATCCAGTTGGGCCAAAAATCTACAAAAAAGATATTCTCTTAGTAATTTATATGGGGGGCGTGGTCAAAAAGCAGATCATAATGCCAGGTGTGGGGGCACGCCTTTAATCCCAGCCCTTGGGAGGTAGAGGCAGGCAGATCTCTGTGAGACTGAGGTTACTCTGGTCCACATAGTGAGTTCCAGGAGGGCTGGGACTAGGGAGATCTCTTCAAAACAAAACAAAACAAACACCCCAAAAACAATCATAAAGAAATAGAGACTAGGGGCTGGAGAGATGGCCTAGTGGTTAAGAGCGCCGACCGCTCTTACAGAGGACCCGGGTTCGATCCCCAGCACCCACATGGTGGCCGAGAACCGTCTGAAACTCCAATTCCAGGAGAACTCCAGTTCCAGGGGAACCCGACACCCTCTTTGGACCTCTGCGGCATTGCACGACACGGGTGCACACACTTGCATGCAGACAATACATTCATACACATACAGAAATAAATAATAATAAAAAAATAAAAAAAAAGAAATAGAGACTAAAGAATATCAGAGTATTCTATTATAATCTCCAGGACAATGACAAAGATGAATATATGCATACCAGCATACTTGCATTAAACATGCGGATAAAGTAGCATTGTTGTGAAGTTCAGGGCCCTGGGAAAGATTGATCAAATCCTAGTTAGCCACACAGCTAACCACAGCCTCTGGGGTCAGGAATGGAGGGTGTAGTAGCAGGCTGAAGCAGGAAGAGGGTTCTTAAAGACAAAGAAAGAGGGGCTGGAGAGATAGCCTAGCGGTTAAGAGCGCCAACGCTCTTGCANCACTGACTGGCTCTGATTTTCCTTAGCCTCAGGATCAATTGGGGTGTAGGTCCTATATGACTCCATTAATCTCTCTAAAAATGCTGCCGGGGAATAACTGGCCTCCTGAACTATTGGGGTAACTTTAGATATATTTGTGGGGCACCTCACAGCAGCCCCGAACCCCCCCATTAGAATCTAGTGGAAGACCTTCAGGGACTCCCTACCTGCTAGGGTGTTCAGGTTCCATCGTGGACATGTTTGAGGAAAGGCCTGGTCAGTCTAGTCTGGATCACTGGTGAATTGACCATTTTCCCTGGGACAGCTTTACAGGCAGCTCAAAGGATGCAGCCCCTCTCCTCAGTGGTGAAAAGTGCCTGGAGAGCTGTTGAATATCCTCCCAGGTGGGCCGGTGGGTAAGAAAGATGGTCTCGAGGAGAGAGGTAAGGGCCTGAGGTTCTCAGAGAATGGGGGATTTTGAGCTTTCCAGTTATAGAGGTCCAAAGTGGAAAAGGGAGTATAGACAAAGAAAGAGAGAGAGAGAGAGAGAGAGAGAGAGAGAGAGAGAGAGAGAGAAAGGAAGGAAGGAAGGAAGGAAGGAAGGAAGGAAAACACAATTGCTTTCCTTCTGTGGAATTTTCAACTGTGTGAGATAACATCATTGCAGATAGCAGAAAAGCAGGTTTTACAGTAGCCAGGGTAAGCAGTTAGTTAATTATTTCACAACGGTTACACACATTTTTGGGAAAGGGGCAAAGGGCTTCTACGGTCAGCACTTCCTAGAATTATTTACCAGTTTCAAGCAAAGCAGGTCTCTAAGATAGCTGCCTTAATCAAGATGGAGTCACTTTAGCCATTACAGAATAGAAACTGTAAGGGTAGATAGGGATGAAAGAAACATTATTAGGAACTACAACACCAACTGCCAAGTCACCAGCTTTTATCATATAGAAAATATCCAGTAACACTGAAAACTAAGGTTGAATTTAGTTTTCTAGTTGAAGGTTGATGTGGCTGAACAGTACTTCACTGTGTGAGTGTTCCTCATCCATCTGCTGTTCATCAGTCGATGGACACCAGCTCTTCCCATTCTTGGCTACTGTGAATGGCACATGAGCCCCAGTGTTTGACACACTGGGTCCACTTCCTTTTGATCTGTGCTGAATAGTGGGATTTCAGAGTCACAGGGTGTGGTGGTTTGAATGAGAATGTCCCCATAGGCTTCAAGTATTCAGACATTTTGTCCCCGGTTGGTGGTGTTGTTTGGGTGGTCTTAGAAGGTGTGGCCATGCTGGAAGTATGTCACTGGGGGCAGGCTTAGAGAATTCAAAAAGCCTTGCTAGTTTCCAGTTGTCTCTCTCTCTCTCTCTCTCTCTCTCTCTCTCTCTCTCTCTCTCTGCTTCCTGTGCCCACTTGAAGATGTGAACCTTGGCTTTCTGCTCCAGCTCCTGCCACCATGTGTCCCACCACAATGGACTCTAATTCCTTGGAACTGTCAATCATAAATTCAAATAAACTCTTCCTTTTATAAATTCCCTTGGTCATGGTGGTTTTATCACAGCAACAGAAAAGTGACTAATACACAAGGTATCTGGATTTTTATTTTATGAAGAACTTCCATACTGTTTTCTATAACCTCTGGACATTCCTTTATATAAATGTTTGTGTTTATCAGTAAAATTTAACTAAAATATTGAAATAGAGAAGCAGTCAGATTCTTTACAGCTGTTCAGTGTAACTGACTTGCTCTGTGGCAGGTCATCTCTGCATTTGCATCTTACCTGGGAATGGTAGCCC
This sequence comes from Rhizomys pruinosus, assembly GCA_009823505.1. NCBI lineage: Eukaryota > Metazoa > Chordata > Mammalia > Rodentia > Spalacidae > Rhizomys > Rhizomys pruinosus. Next base: position 142,360 of record VZQC01004333.1, read on the forward strand.
AGCTCAGTACAGAGGGGGACGGAAGCCTAGCTAGGCAACCTGGTGACAAACAGGCCTATCTCAGTTAGTTATAGCAGTGTGGCTCCAGCCAGTCCACAGCCTAGACCCCAGTAACCAGATAGCCTGTCTCCATAGTCACTCTCCTTTTCTTTTTGGTCTTTTTGAGACAGAGCCTCCTGTAACCCCAGCTGGCCTGGAACTTGCTCTGTAGACCAAGCTGGACTTGAACTCACAAAGATCCACCTGCCTCTGCCTCCCAAGTGCTAGGATTAAAGGCGTGTGCCACCTCGCCTGGCTTGTCACTCTCCTTTTCATCCTTAACTTTTACCTGGGTGATACAGGTGGAGAACCTGCTCTGCAGTTTGTCTGATTTGTGAGTGGCTCATTGCCCATTAAATTTAAGTTGTTTAAGGTTCTTCTTTCCTTTCTTTTTAAAAAAATTTATTTTGAATTTTTGCACATTTTGTACATCTCGATCGTATTTAGATCCCCTTCCTCATCTGCAACCCCACAGCCACCCCCACTGGTTTTCAGGCATTCTGTCACATACATGTGACAAGTTTGTGTTCCCAGTTGTACCTCAGTGTGAGTTCATCTACTGGAGCCCCGTCAGCCTATCTAGTGCCACTCCCTTAAAGAAGACCGGCTCTCCCTCACTCAGCAGTAATCGGCTGCCAACAGTTCCTCGGCTACGGTTGTGTCTTCTTACCCATTTCCCCAGTTCTATGCTGGGTTTTGTCTGGTTTGCGTTTGCAGGGTCTTGTGCGTGCTGATATCATTGCTACAAGTTAACGTAAGCAAGGCTACAGCCACCGGAAACTGTTTCCCTGTGGTCCTGCACCACCCCTGGCTCTCAGAGTCTTTCCACCCCCTCCTCCACCATGGTCCTTGAGAGCCAGGTGCAGAGCTTTAGTACAGGGCGTCCTGGTCAGGGACATGCACTCTGCATACTCTCTTCCTCTTAGCACAACTACGAGAGTCTGGACCTGTCCCTACTGGACTGCGAGGTCCCCACACCCAGTCCTAGTCATCTTCCTTTGGTCCCAGTGTGTCTGGGGTTCCCTATGCTGACCTTTGGGAAACACGGAGTTCTGGAACCTGAGAACTCTGGCATTCACCTGGGCCATGCCTACTTCCCAGGTTCAAGTTATTCACACCCAATTTCTCTGACTGCTTTGCAGCTTATTCACCCAGCAATTCTGCATGATTGTGGGGGATTTCGTTCATTGTATTCAAAACCTCCGTGGGACAGTGGTCTGCTGGCTCGGTGTTTATCAGGGAACATCTCTACAGCAGAGTCCTGAAACCACTCCTGGGTCTCAATCCTGCCATTCTGGATTGGTACAAGACAGAAAGGAGGCACATTGGGGGGGGGTACTTTGGTTAGTTTCTGTCAACTTGAACTAAACCAGTCATGTGGGTAGAAAACTCCTCAGCTGAGAATTCCACTCCATCAGATTTGCCTTGTGCATGTCTGCGAGGTATTTTCTTAATTGCTAGTTGATATAGGAGGGCACAGCCCACTGTAAGTGTGGTTACCCTGGGCAGGTGGGCCTGGGCAGGCCAGTAAGCAGCTTCCCTCTGCCCTCTCTGTTCCAGGTCCTGCCGAGGCTTTCCTAAGTGACGGCTGTGACTGGGACCTCTGAGACAAAGCAATCCTTTTCTCCCCAGGTTGCTTTTGGCCACATTGTTTATTACAGCAACAGGTTACAAACTAGGACACTTTTGTGGTGTTTGTGGTGTGTGTCTCCGCCTTTCTCTCCCCTGCAGTGTGGGAGGTGGTGGCTGCTCTGTGGTTCCTGGAGCCTCATCTTTGTCCTCCGTCTAAAGAGATGCAAAATGCTCCCTTTACTGAAGTCTACATGTCACTCATGAACAGCCGGTTCCATGGAGGGAAGGTTCTGATAACAGCACACCAACAGCCTCTGATGGGCCCTGCTCCGGACACTGTGACCTTAAAGGAAATCAGTTTCTAGTTGCTGAGAGATCAGTGCCTAAGCTGCCGTGGCTTTGCCCGGCATGGATTTCGTGAGACTTTCCAGAATAGCTTATTTGTTCCAGTGTAGGCAAACTTCTGATAAACCTGCTTGCACAGGGGTTTGGTTTCCATGTGAAACGTCCACCATAGGCTCCGGTGTTTGAACAGTTGGTGCTGTCTGAGAAGACTGTGGAACCCTTGGGAGGCAGAGCCTGGCTGGGAGGAGTGGTTCAATGGGGGCAAGCCTTGAGGTTTATACCAGGCCCCACTTCCTGTCTGTGGTCTGCTTCCTGTTCTACCAACACATGAGGAGCAGGTTGAGGGGTGAGTCCATCATGGAGGGGAAGATTGGCAGCAGGACGGTGCAACCAGGAAAAGTAACTAATCCACCGGGGTCACAGTCTGAATCGAGGTCCGTGAAGGAGGGGGATAGCATCCTACAGTTCATTCCCAGTGCCCCTGTGGGACTGCCTCAGGATTCCCCGTGGATTGGGCATCAGGCCATTACCTGGGATGAGGAGGCTTGCAAAGATCCCACCAGGGCAAATCCTCTCAAGGGGCAGTTAGTACTGGCACTGTGGATGACGTCAGGCTTGCTGGAGGAAGGAACCCGACCAGAGGAGAGAAAATGCATTTCCTGTCTCCAAGATGACGGCCTCTGCTTGAACTTCTTGCCCTATTTGAGCTTTTGTGGGCCACTGTATTAGTCACTTTTCTGTTGCTGTGATAGAAACTCACGGAAACTTACAAAAGAGTTTATTTCAGCTTCCAGATCCAGGGGAATTAGAGTCCATCATGGTGGGAGGCATGGTAGCAGAAAGCAGAGGTTCACATCTGCAAGCAGGCACAGAGCAGAGAGACTGGAGATTGGCAAGGCTTTAAGAACTCTCTAAGCCCGCCCCCTGTGACGTACTTCCTCCAGCATGGCCGTACCTTCTATGGAAGCCCAAGACAGCATCACCAATTAGGGACAAAATATCTGAGTATTTGAAGCCTCTGGGGGACATTCTCATTCAAAGCAGCACAGCTACCGAATTCATATGTCATGATCCTAAAGCCAAGGAGAGAGGATGTAGGGGGGACTTTGGGGGCGATTATTTCATGAGGGTGAGCCGTGTGAACTAGGCTAGAGCCTTAGTAAAGGTGACGTGGGAAGGTGGCATTCATGAAGGCGGTAGCCCTGGGTACTGCTGGACCTCCCAGGTCCTTGGACCTGGATTCTCAGCCAACAGAACTGTAGAAATAAATATCTGTTTATTATAAGCCATCGGGCTAGGATACCTTGTTACAGCAATACTAATGGATTCACATAGTGCCAGAGATTCAAGGATCGCTGCAGAGACTTGAGGTTGGGGAAGGGAGTGAAGAAGGAATCACCACCCAGAGAAGCTGTCCAAGGAAAGGACCTCCAGCTCGGGGCTCCGTGCAGCCTGAGAGCACTCAGGCGGCTGAGTGGGCACTGCAGAAGCTGTCTCAGGCACTTTGAAGAGAAGCAGATTCTGCAAAGGCAGTGGGCAGGAGGCCAGGTCACATCTGGTGATTTCTCTTCCTCCAGCCATGACTTGGGTATCCTGAAGGGTGTGGGCCAATGAGTGTGTCAACACAAAACAGCTCTAACCTCAAAGGGGACTAAACGGGATGGCCTGGGACACAGACTCAGGTCACTCCACATCCCCTGTTCAGTTGTAGGCCTCAGATGCTATCTGATGATACCCAGCCTTTTTGTTGGTGGGAGCTAGGGTTTTGTTACCTTAGTTAGTTAATGCATTCCGAAAGGTTTTTATCCCTTAGGCTATTTAGGGGGCTAACGATGGCCCAAGATAAATTGTAATTAGGCTCTGCAATCTTCCAAACCCTCCACAGTCATTGAAATGCTAATCAGCCAACCAGCATTGCAGGAGTTTCAGTTAGAGATACAGGTTGTTTTGGGTACTTAACTGTCTGCCCCTGGCCTCAGCTGAGTGTTAGGAAGGGAAGGACCCCAGCTCGGGAGGCTCCCAGGCATGGAGACTCTGCTTCGGGGTAGAGGTGAAGTGGGGGCACTGCGATGGTGCAGCAGCCAGCCCTGGGAAGGCCGTTAATTACCTGGTACTTTCCACCCCACAAAACCCAGAGCCCACTCACTGCTGGGTGTCAGAAGCAGCCTGGATGCCCATGGTCCTGGACCCCTCCAGCCTCTGGCCAGCTGATCATCCTGTCCTCCCTGCCCAGTGCCCGGTATGGCTGCTGCACCTGACATAGAGATGAAGGTCAGGAGACACATGGCCAGAGACTCAGCGCCGCCGGGGTGGACTGTTCTGGAAGGAGCTGAGGGGAAGTCTGTGGGAGGAAAACAGACGCTGATGAGCACCGAGGCTCTTTACTCAGCTAGAAGCCAGCAGGCAGTGGGGAGGAGGCAGACTGTAAACAGCTCCAGAGACAAAAGAGGGAGGAGAAGAGAGAGATGGAAGCCAGGAGGGAGGGGAAGTGAAGTGCACACACTGAGAAAGCTGACAACTTCCTGGATAGCTGTCCTCTACAGATGGCCTCTGGTGTCCTGAACGTTACCAATCTGAAGATCTCATCAATGTGCCCGAGAAGGAATCTTCTTAACAAACCACACAGAAATAGCTCACTAATTAAGAAAGGGCCTAGCAGTCCTGGTTTGGGCAGAAGCTCAAAGCAAAAGCCAGGAGGAGCCAGGACCCTTGAGGGACACCTGTTTAGCTGGCTGGCAGGGAAAGGGGCAGCTCTCCTTGGCCTTGTCTTCTGAACACTCCTAGGTGGGGGAGCCCCTCTATCTCTCCAGTCCTGGAGTAGCATCTCGATGTCTTCACGTACTCATCTGCACATCACGGGGGCAGGTTCCCGTCTCTTGTCCCCATCGATCAGATCCATCATCCTCCAAGTCCCTCTCAGATTCCGTCTCCCATGTTAACCTCTCTGATCCCAAAGTTCTTCCACTTAATCATGTGGAACTATCTGTTGCCTGAGCCCAGCTTCTGTATGGACGCTCTGAACCTCCCAAGAGTGGGGGTAACCATCCACACTCCTCTGGACTTGCTCCGAGCTTTGCTGAGAGCTGGGGTACACAGGATATGTGGGATTCGAGTCTTGGGTGCTGCTGGGTGAACTGATGTTCCTGTTAGGTCTGGCTTCCCAGAATTCCAAGGGACACACAGATGTTCACTTCCTCTAGAGGCTGTCAGTCTTCTGACCTGTACCTGAGTTCCTGCCCCATGGCTATAAATTGGTGGGCCCCAGTCGCCATCTTGCTCCTGCTACTGTTCTACCACATGCCTGCAGCAGTCTGCTCTGGCAGCTCCAAATGGAAGTAAACCATGTTCCCTGAGTGACTTAAGTCTCATGTGCCTTTTTTCTGGGGGTTTGCACCCTTTATGACCTAACAGTTCCAATGGCTGAGTCAGGATTAAAGTTCAGATTGCCTGCTTCATCCTGTGGGAATTTTGGATGCTTGACATCATAGCCCTCTCAAACTCTAAATCCCTCATTCTTGTAATGGTGTACATAGCCTAGGTAACTCTGTTTTGTTTTGGTGACTCCACCTTAGTGGTCGGAACCCTGGCAGAAAAAAACAAGTCCAGGAAGAGCCAGCTGGTTACCTTGACTTTGTGATGCCCTGTCCACAGATGTCTTGTGACCCCCTGTTAACTGCTTAGCTTTAATTATACACTGTCTCTTACCCCAGAACAGAAATCCTTTCTAAAAGGCAATGAGAGACTGCTGGCCTGTGCTTTCGGTGGGACACTGAGCATGGGCTTCCAGGTTGGCTGTGGGCTTTTACTTGTACACATATTTAGGAGGAAGCAACATTTATGTAAAGTGGAAACCTACCTAAGGAAGAGAGTGCCCACACCGCTGGGTAGATAGTAAGTGGCCTGCTCAACAATAGTCACGGATCAGTTATGTTACGGAGCTTGTGATAACTGGGAAAAGACCACTCAGACTCAATGAAAATCCAATTAGCCGAATTTTTTATTAAAGTGCCCAGCTGACTGCAGTTCCCAGTGCAAAAGAGGAGACTGCAGTGCTGGCTAAGGGAGAGCAAAGCCTTTAAAGGCTGGCCTCATTCCGACTGAACTTCGAGCTGCAGGTGACAACGTCTTAGTTCCCTTTGCAAGTGGCAGTGAGCAAGATTACAGAAGCCAGAGCCAGCAGTTAAACATTTCACAACGGTTAAACATTTCCAATGGGCGCTGGGAGAATTTTGTGGTTGGAACTTTCTGGAGTTGTCCACCACTTTCAAGCTGTTAGACAGCTTCTAAGATGGCTGCTTTAGTCAAAACAGAGTCACTCTGGCCATCCTACTTGGACTGAGCTCCTCTGGGTACAGCACAAAGCCTGAGGTGCTGAGATCTTTCAGGGTCATGAGCTATGGGAAATAAAGATTCTCATCACAGATGATCTTAGACATAGAGATAGCCCAGGCTTTCCCTTCAACTGTGACCACTGACAACCTTTGAACGACACCCTTCCTAGGGCCCATGGGGAACTTCTGCCCACCCCTGTGATTTAGAAGGCTCATGATCCCTCTTTCTTTTCAGTCCAGTAGAAAACTCAATCCCCTTGATTTAAATTGTTTGTTGCCACCGTAGTCTTGCTGGAGTTGTTGGAGCTAGAGCCTGGGTCCCAGAAGCTCTGACAGTAGGACAATTACAGAAATAATAGTGAAAAGCAGAGAGAGGACGTTTGCTCAGTGTGGACACATGGGGAAGTGGGACAGAGAGATACAGTTAGTGCCTCAGTCCCTCTTAGGGGACTGACACCAGGTTCGGGTGCAAATAGAGGGCCAGAGGCGTGCGTGCATAGCTGAGCAGCCCTGGCCAGGGGGTCCTGCCCATCACCCCACATCTTGTCTCAGTTCCAGTCTCTCCTGCAAGGTGGTGTGACAAGCTGTCAGATTTGTGAAGTATCTTTTCCAAGAGACAAGATCCCCTTCTGACTGGTACCAGGGGCCCACTCTGCCTTCTCCCAACATGAGATTTCTGGGAAAATTCCAGTTTCTTGGGGTTCATTGTCTGGATGGTCTGATAACCAAGGGGAGGGGCACAAGCACCCAGAACCTCTTCATTCCTGCCAGGTAGTGAGAGTGGAGCTCTCTTAGTTCCTTGGTATTTGGTATTTGAATTGCAAATCCTTGGGTTATGTCCTTTCCCATTTCCTTCCTTCCTTTTCTTCTTCCTCCTTCCCTCTCTCTCTCCCTCTTTCCCTTCCTCCTCTCCTTCCTTCTTTATTCCTTTCACTCATTCCCTCCCAAGTGCTCAGATTCCCCTGGGTCACTGCGTGAATGCACAGAGATTATGTCCTGTTGCGTGGTGTATGTAGATGACAATCTCAAATGTTTGGTGCTTGGAGGGAAACTGCTCAAGTTCCTTGAGTTCTGCATTCTGTGAGGGAATGAACAAGTCAAGTTTAAGGAGGAGAGGACAGTGCATGCCCCATGGCAGATGAGTCACCACTAAAGGATGGAGTTACCAGGAAGTCTTCACAGACAGGCAGAATTTAATCTGTCTTTGCAGGAAACGCTGGAAGGAGCAGCGATACGGACTGCAGGGTGCATGAGGGGTTGAGAACTGCAGGCTCCCTTCCATCTAAAAGGACAGATCCTGCCAGTGACCTCAGAACAGAGGAGCGCCTAGTGCCTGGGGGTGGGGGTGGGGGACTGGGCTTTATTTGGTAGTAGCACATTGAAGATCATTTATAGGGGGAGTGCGGTACTAGGGAGCCGGCAGGTGTTGGGGCAAAGAGAAGAATTAGCTGTGAAGGCTGTTAGAGAAGTGCTTATGTGCGCATGCAGGCAGCCAAGCAGCAATAGAAAGAAAGGAAAAACACGAGAGAACTCACCACAGGAGGCTTATAGATACTGGTAATTGGTGGATACAGAGAGAGCGGATAGAGCATCACTGACGTAACCCATCCATGACCCCCCGGGTCAGGGAGGAAGGGATGTGATCAGAAGCCAGGAATCCAGTGCTCTGGTACAATTTCTTCTCAAACTAGCTAGCTCTGTGGCCTTTGACAAGTCAGGTATCTCTGTGAGGCACGATTTCATCACAGGTGCATTAAAGGCCCGTAACAGCAGGACCAGCTTCTAAGTTCTTACCTGAGACTGAAGTAAGAGTGGATAAGAAAGAAGGGGTTTTTTTGAATTTATTTTTATTTTATTTATGTATGAGTAGATTGTCTGAATGTAGGTTAAGTGCACCCATGTCATGCAGTACCCACAGAGGTCAGAAGAGGGCTTTGGATCCCCTAGAACTGGAGTTATGGATGGTTTTCAGCTGACATGTTGGTGCTGGGAATTGAACCTAGGTCCTCTGCAAGAGCAGCCAGTGCTCTTAACTGCTGAGCTATCTCTCCATTTTTAATTGAATTTTTGCAGATTTCTTACACTACATCTTAGCATCCTAATCATATTCAGCCCCGATGTTCCTTGCCTGCAACTCCCTACATTCCACCTACAGGATTCCTTACATTCTGTCATATGTGTTAAGGCCCATCTAGTCAAGTTTGCGTCTCCTCCCACATGTCCCTCTGTGTGAGTTCATCCATGAGCCTCACATCTAGCATCACTGCCTTAAAGGATATCAACTCTCTCTCCCTCTGTTATCCATGATCAGCTGCCAATAGTTCCTTGCTGAAGTTGAGACCTCCTGCCTGTTTCCCCAGTTCTATGCTGGTTTTTGTCTGATTGAGTCCGCATGGGTCTTGTGCAGGCTGTCACCATTGCTTTAAAGAACGTGTACCATTCTAACCAGCATCATCATTAACATTACGGGGAAATTGGGATCCTCCTAATTATTCAGTCCTGCCAGCCCTGGCCAGTTTAGGAGATCTGGGGGGTGTCTGTCTTGCTAGCATATATGCGCTCCTGCAGGTCAGAAAACTGCCTTGCATCCTGCAGGAAGGGGATTCCTAGTTCCTGGCAAAACTGAAATGAAAATGAAAATCTGTCCCTGAGAGCTTGTCTGGAAAGATGTGAGGCTTATAGAGGTTGTAACTGAGGCAGGACCGTATGCAGTAGGTGGACATTATCCCCTGCTCCCTACTGAGGAGGAAGAGAAGGGCCTCACTGGCCTAATGGTCATGGAACACTGGATGAAGCCAGTCTGTGGCAAAACTTGGCTGCAGCCTTTTGGGGATTGGTTTTCCAACTCTGGTAGTTTCTATGCCCCACCTGGGTGGAGAGACCCAAGACTTGCCTTGACTTTGTAGCTGGAAAGTAGAAGGAGCTTCTATTAGATGATGGAGCTGTGGATACGTCTTTCTGCTAGATTCTTGCTCATCCAGGCACATGAGGGTGTGATGGGGCTGAGGGCTGGATGGAGCAGGAATTCCTACCAGTGTCCTGAGCACGATCCGGCTTCAAATGCTTCATGGCGCCTGCCTGGATGCTGGGGGCGCAGGGGGCGGGGCACTTCAAAACCATCCAGTGTCCCTGATGTTAGTGTGGTCATTCTGGGAGTCTGGATTGGTTTGAAGATGCAACGGTGTCTCCACTATCAGTTACCTGTCCGTGCTTCCCATCGCACACTGCGGTGTACGTCCCACACAAACATGTATGTTTGCCTGTGGCTTTCCAGGTAGGCATTTCACCCGGTGCCCACTTTGTGAATGAGAAAATGAAACGTGGAGAAGCTAAAAATTCTTGTGTATGTGCGCGTACATGCTCATGTGTGACAGGTCTCTTGTTGAACCCAGAATTCACTGATGCAGTGACAGGAGGTTCATGGTGTGCACGTGTGTAATATAGATATATGTGCACATGTGTGCAGAATAGAAATTGGCATCAGGTGTCTTTCCCAATCTATTCTCCACCTATTATTTGAGACAGGTCTCTTGTTGAACCTGGAACTCACTGACGGGTGAGCTCTGGCCTCTGCCCCGAGGTGCTGGCTGTGCTGCCACACTTGGCTTTTTGTGGGGGGCTGGTGGTTCACACTCACACCCCCCATGGTTGTTCAGTGAGCACTTTTTTAACCATCTTGCCAAATCCTTAAACATTGCTATGAAGCTACAAAACTATTCAATTCTAGCCGTGTAGTAATATCAATGCCTGCACTCTACCAGCAATTTCAGAGAATCTGGAAGCTCTTGTCCACCCCAAGGGTGAAAGTCCCCATCTCACAGTCCCACCTCAGCAACCAGTGTGCTCTGAGCTTTCAGTGGGTGTTTTTGGATTGACTCATCAGTGTGGGATGGAGATGGAAGTGGAGCATCTGTGGCCCAGCATGATCAGGAAATGAATTGGAGCAGAGCCTCAGGAAGGCATGGTGGCCCTGAGCTGGACACGGGACTGATGGGGAAATGGGAGCCACAGCCAGCTAGAAGAGAGAGACAGAGTAGAGAGGTGGTGGAGGACAGCACGACGAGGGTAGAGGAAGCAGAAGGAAAAGGAAGAGGAAAGGAAGGAAAAGGGAAACTAAAACTGCGAAGAGCCTTCCTTCACAGGACGCTTCATCCTGGGGCAATGGAGTTTTGGTGTTTCCACCTGAGCTGTAGCAGCGGGTCAAGCTGTCAGGGCAGACACCCTCGCAGTATAAGGCTTTAGGGTCTCTAGAACTCCTGGTCAGCAGCTTCAAGAAAAAGAGTCCATTCTTGATGTTGGGCTTTTACTTTGCTAGTTTATGATGTCTAGCAGAGACAATGTCCCCTCCCCCATGTTATAGGATAACTCCTTTTAATCTCTTTCTGTAATATATAATCTATGTGTATATACTTTAAGAAGCTTCATTTATCTGAGCTAACTGTGTGGTTTTAAACACCCCAACAGGAAACTGTAATCTAAAGAAGAGAAAATGAAATAACATTACCAGAGAGATAGATGAGAGACCTACTGTGACAAGTTAGGAATCTACTGTGTCATGTTAGAAAATATCTCAGAGATAGATGACAGACTTAATGCACCATGCTAGAAAATACCACCTTTTATATTCTCATGGTTATGGCTCTCATTCTAGAGCTCTGTGTACTAAAACTTTTTTTCCAATTCCTTAAACCAGGGTACGGGTCCTCTCTCCTTCTGCAGACCCTAGGCAGGAATCCTCCAATTGCTAATGCACCCAGTAGCCCCTGTTGATACTGTGAAGTCCCTGCACTGGTATACTCATGTAAGACTCAACCAGCTTGTCTTTTTAGTTGCAGAGCAAATGTTCACTAAGTACTGGCCCCTATCGATCTGGACCAAACCCACCGGGCAGAGCACCCAGAGCAGCCAAAATGGGAAACCAGATTCTAACCCTCCAGCCTGACAGCTGTTCCCCCAAGACTTCACCCCCAATCAGCTCTGAAGCAGATACAGAAGAGAGAGAACAGCGCCCCATTTCCTTATCATAAGCAAAAGGCTGGAATGTTGGTCTGGGCTTCCCAGAATCCCAAGGGACACAGGTGCCCACTTCCTCCAGAAGCTATCAATCTTTTGACCCCTTTCCCTGTACCTGAGGTCCCGCCCCATGGGCATAAATGGGTGGACCCCAGCCACCATCTCTCTCTGTGCCCCTCTCTCTGCCCCTGCCCCCTTTCTGCCCCTGCCCCTGCCCCCTGCCATGCTGTTCAGTTCCACCATGTTTCTGCAGGTGGTCCACGCTGGCAGTCCCACATGGAAGTAAAGCATGTTCCTGGAATGAGGGAAAAAAAAAAGAAGCTTCTGTAGTATTAGGTTTCCATGTTTTATTCTAAAGTCCTTGCTGGCTTTAATTCCAGCACTCAGGAGGTAGAGGTGGGTGGATCTCTGTGAGTTCAAGGCCAGCCTGTTCTTCAGAGTGAGCTCCAGGACAGCTGGTACTAAAAGGGAGACCCTGCCTCAAAAATACCAAAAAAAGGAAAAACTAAAAAAGAGTCATATTGGTTTTCTTCCTCCATCGATCTCCACCTTACGTTTCTTTTTTAAATGCCTGAGTATATATGTATTCCACATGTGTGTAGGTGCCCACAAAAGCCACAATGGGGCATCAGACCCCCCTGGAACTGGAGTCCTGGGCAGTTGTAAGCCANTCCTCCTCCTCCTCCTCCTCCTCCTCCTCCTCCTTCTCCTTCTCTTCTACTCCTCCCAGGAAGCTTCCCTTTTCCCATAGCCATTGATTGAACTGTGCCTCTTTAGGACTTGAAATCAAGCATCAATGTTTGTCTTTCTGGGAATGGGTTGTTGCCTCCCTCAGGGTGATTGGTTCTATTTTCATCTATTTGCCTGCAAATGTCATAATTTGGCTTTTTAACAGTGCTGACTCCTATTATATATATATATATATATCACATATGAGATATATATATATCACATGTGAGATATATATATATATTATATATCTATATATATATCTCACATCTTCACTATCCATTCATCAGCTGGTGGATTTCTAGGTTGTTTCTAGTTTCTGGCTATCATGAAAAGCTCAGCAGTGAGCATGGATGGACCAGTATCTCTGTAATAGAGCAAAGAGTCTTTGGGGCCATATGGTAAACCAATTTTGAGCTTTTTGAGGAGTCTCCATGCTGATTTCCATTAGAGGTTGCACCAGTCTGCATTCTCCACAGCAGAGGATGAAAGTTTCCCTTTCTCCACATCCTTGCCAGCATTGGCCATTATTTGTATTCTGGATCTTGTCATTCTGAGTGGGGTAAGATGAAATCTCAAGGCGGTTTGAATTTACATTCCTCTGGTAAGTATGTTGAACACTTTAAAGCATTTAATCAGCTATTTGCCTTTAATCTTTAAAAAAATTTTTTTAATTTATTTTTTATGTGTATGAGTGTACTGTCTGCATGTAAGTAGGTGCACCTGTGTCGTGCAATGCTGCGAAGGTCAGAAGAGGGTGTCGGATTTCCTTGGAACTGAAGTTAAATATGGTTCTCAGCTGCCACGTTGGTGCTGGGAATTGAACCTGGGTCCTCTGTAAGAGCAGTTGGTGTTTTTTTAAATTTTTATTTATTTATTTTATGTGTATGAATGTACTGTCTGCATGTAGGTTTGTGCAACCGTGTCCTGCAATGCCGCAGATATCAGAAGAGGGTGTCGGATTTCCTTGGAACTGAAGTTAAATATGGTTCTCAGCTGCCACGTTGGTGCTGGGAATTGAACCTGGGTCCTCTGTAAGAGCAGTTGGTGTTTTTTTAAATTTTTATTTATTTATTTTATGTGTATGAATGTACTGTCTGCATGTAGGTTTGTGCAACCGTGTCCTGCAATGCCGCAGATATCAGAAGAGGGTGTCGGATTTCCCTGGAACTGGAGTTCTCCTGGAATTGGAGTTACAGATGGTTCTCAGCCACCATGTAGGTGCTGGGGATCGAGCCCAGGTCCTCTGCAAGAGCAGTCAGTGCTCTTAACTGCTGAGCTGAGACCTTCCTGTTCAACTCCTTGGCTAACTTTCTTTTTTAAATTTTTAAATTTTATTTATTTTTGTATGTGTAGGAATGTACTGTCTGCATGTAGGTTTGTGCACCCGTGTCGTGCAATGCCGCGGAGGTCAGAAGAGGGTCTCAGATTCCGCTGGAACTGGAGTTCTCCTGGAATTGGAGTTACAGACGGTTCTCAGCCGCCATGTGGGTGCTGGGGATCAAACCCGGGTCCTCTGTAAGAGCAGTCAGCACTCTTAACCGCTAGGCCATCTCTCCCGGCCCTTGGCTAACTTTTTAATTGTGTGTGTGTGTGTGTGTGTGTGTGTGTGTGTGTGCGCGCGCACGCATGTTCGCTGTTTAGGCTTTTGGAGTTCTGTTTATATTCTAGCACCTTCTCTCAGAGGTGCAGCTGGTTATGATTTTCTGTAGGTTTCACCTTCATTTGGTATTCTTTGCTATACAAAATCTTTTTTTTTTTTTTTGGTCTTTTCGAGACAGGGTCTCCTTGTAGCCCCACCTGTCCTGGAACTCACTCTGTAGACCAGACTGGCCTTGAACTCACAAAGATCCGCCTGCCTCTGCCTCCCAAGTGCTAGGATTAAAGGCATATCTTTTTAGCTTCATGAAGTCCAATTTGTCAATTGTTGGACTTAATGCTTGAGTGGAGTCCTGTTTGGAGCCTCCTTTCCTGTTCCCGTAAGTTCCAGTGTGTTCCCTACTTTCTCCTCTGTCACATTCTTGGAATCAGGTCTTATGTTGAGATCTTTGATCCACTTGGACTTGATGTTTGTGCATGGTGAGTGATAGTTTCATTCTTCCCCTAAAGCCATTTCATTTAACCAGCACCATTTGTTGAACAAGCCGTCTTTTCTCCAGTTTGTATTTGTGGGCCTTTGTCAAAAATCAGGTAAATGTGTAGGTTTAAATCTGTGTCATCAGTCTTATCATTCTTCTTCTCCTGAAACCACTACTGCCATTGTGGGGGAGGCAATCCTTACGACACCATCTGACCCCCACTTTTTCCCAAAGACCCCACGTCTAAATACGATTACCATAGACTTCAGAGATGACACCTCAGCATGAACTGGGGAGAGCACAAAGAACCAGACCTTGAGCGCTTGCTGCTTGAGCCCAGGTGAGGCCTGAAGGCTGGTTTGGAAGAGGAAGGAGGTGGAGATGGAGAGCAAGTGACAGACTCAGTCCTGGCTGATGGCTGTAGAAAGGACAAGTCCTGGTGAGGATGGGTTGGGCATTAAGGCAAGGGGTGTAGAGGAAGAGGAGAAGAGGCTTGGGTTTGAGCAGGCTATTCATGGAGATAACAAAGAAAGGGCAGAACAGGACAGGGGACAGGAGGGAGGCATCCACCTTTCACCGATGACAGCAGATACAATCTGTGTGATTTCATTCCGAAAGGGAAACACAACATGCTAAAGTAGATAAAACCACATGAGACCTGTGGAGAACAAGAAAGATTGAGAGTTTAGATAATGATTGCTTGTGCCTCATATCCCAATGCATCTTAGAAGGTGAAATATATGAGACTTTAAAAAGAATGACAGTTTTGGTTTTTAGTAATATGTTGGGTGTTCTCAGTGCTCTGGTGTTTTCTCAAATGACTCTTCTTCAGGGGATGCTTAGTAGATCTCTGAATCATGGTGGGTTTTCAGAATCCACAACACAGAAACCATCACTTGAGAAAAGCCCCAAGTAGAACCAGTCATTTGTGGCTTGTGAACCTTTTGAGAAACAACTTTTCAGTGAGCAGTCTGACCTGTGCCCTGTAGACTAAGCACACCCAACTTAGAAAACAGCACACAGTATTCAGATGTAGGAGAAGAGGGAAACTCAAGGGATAGAAGGCAAAAGTGCAAGGAACAGGAAGCAAATGCATAGAAGTGTGCAAGCTCTGATCTCATGGACAGAATGTAAATTTCAGAGTAAAGCAAGAACCAGTCCACCAGACTGACAAGCCTAGTGTTATTCTCAGTGCACCTGCCATGCAAGGTTTTGATTTTTTATTTATTTATTTTTAAATATTTATTATTTTTATTGTATGTGTATGAGTGTATTGCTTGCATGGATCTAAGTGTACCCATGTCATACAATGCCCTTGGAGGTCAGAAGAAAGCACCAGATTCCCTGGAACTGGAGTTATGGATGGTTGTTAGCCACCGTATGGGTGTTGGGAATCCAACCTGGTTCCTCTGCGAGAGCAGCCAGTGCTCTTAATCACGGAGCCATCTCTCCAGCCCTGATTTAAGGTTTTTAAACTAAAGAATACTGACTTATTTTAACACCTATTTTTAAGATTTATTTTTATTCTAATTATGTGCATATGTGTGTTTGTAGATAACTATGTACATGTAAGATGAGGTCCTCATGGAGGCCAGAAGAGGGCATGTGAGATCCTGTGAGTCGAAGCTCCAGGCAGTTGCGAGCTGTCTGATGTGGGTGCTGGGAATCAAAGTTGGGTCCTCTGCAAGAGTGGTAGGCATGCCTAATGCTCTGAGACATCTTTCTGCCCAGTACCAAGTATTATCATATTTAAAGTATAGGCATTTTACATGGGGGTCACCAATTATTTGGTCCTGAAAAATGGATTAATTCGATCTGTGCTTTTTTGCCTTTGTTGCATTTAAGAACTTCTTATGTTAGCGAGCCGAGGAGACAGGATTTTTAGATATCAGGGAAGACACACTGCAATTAGGGGTGGTCAGGAAAAGTAGGTTTGGGCACAGGGGAAAGGGAATAAAATAGGCTCTTTTTCTTTTATCAGTGAAGCTGTCTCTCTTGAAGACATTCTGCATCCAGTGTTTAGCATAGCAAATCTGTGTGCTTCGGAAGAATTTATTGGATTGAAGTGCAAACGAAAATGTAGATGAGGTCCCCAGAGATAATTTTTGCCTAATTTAATCCTAAAATTGGTCTGGAAGTAGAAGAGGCCCAGACAAGCGGACTCCCTCCGTTCTGGCTTTTCTGGTGAGTTGTGTGTGGGCTTTCGAACTTCAGCATTACCCTGGAGGAAACTCCAGCCAGAAAGACTCCACTGTTATGAGTAAGTGGACACCAGGAACTTCCTGCACTGGATGGGCTGAGGAGGGAGGATGCCCACTCACCCTGTCCTGGTCCTGCAGGGAGCCTGTGCTGAGTCAGGCCAGGATGCAGCTCTTGATGGTTCTGTGTTTGGCAAGAGAGTCGTCCACTAGTTTACAGAGCCAGAAGCCCTCAGAAGTCACTAGAAAATTCAAATGGAGAAAACTTGTGTGGAAAGACATCCTTAGCAGATTAAAACTGCTTAGCATTTCATCTCACAACGGTCAGGACGCCATCACCAGGAATACAAATGATAACAAATGCCAGTGTGGATGTCCGCAGGGGAACACACTGTTGGCGGGAGTGTGAGCTAGTGCGGCCACTTTGGAAATTCAGTCTGGAAGTTTCTCCAAAAACTTAGAAACAGAATTGCCACATGACCCAGCTATGCTATCCCCGGGACTTCTACCGTACCACAGAGACCCCGGCACATCTGTGATCACTGCTGCTCCATCAGCCTAGGTGTCCATCAGAGGAATGGCCACTGAAAATGTGCTGCATGGACATGTGACCCTGTCTACGGGTCATGTAACGTTAGGTACTCGAGGGATCCCCAAAACCTGCAGATAAGCGAGAGAAAAGAACGAGACTTTGCGAGGTGGTCAAAGTCTGATTTATTGAATTATGACAGCAGTATATATTTGGCAAAAGGCGGGAAGAATCAGGAAATGGGGAGGGGGTGGGTGAAACAGGGTCTGGCATCAGAGGAGGGTCTGTTCTTGCAAGATCACTGAGTTGAGACATCAGGCTGGAGTATCTGGTGACTTTTACTGCATGTTCGCACCCAGCTCTTGAGAAAGGCTGGTGACTTTTACTACACGTCCGCACCCAGCTTTTGGAAAAAGGCTCGAGGTGACAATTCACAGAGTCAACTTCCTTGTAAGTAAGCTCAGCGTAAGCAAGCTAAAGCCTGCAGCTCCTTACAGACATGATGGAATATTACTCAGCTATAAAGAAAAATGAACTCATGAAATTTGCAGGATGGAACTGGAAAAAATTTATACACAGTGCAGTAATTCAGGGTCAGAAAGGCAAATGCCATACGTCCTTTTTCAGATGTGGGTCCTGACGTCAAGTCAAATCTCTAGCTCTGTGTATTTAACTTGGAGCACAACTGGAAGCTAGGAAACCAGAAAGGGGCCTGTGGGAGACAGGTAAGTGGAGGAGGAGAGGATGGATAAAAAGGGCTGGCATCCTGGGAGTGGTGGGGCTCAAGCCCTGAGGGAGCTTGGTAGGAACCATGCAGGTGGAAGGCTAACCCGAAGAAGGAGGATGAGGAGAGACACAGGAAGCCTGTTAGCTCACAATGAAATTAAAGCTATAGTTGGAGGGATAGTAGGATACTTGTGCAATTAAAGAAGAGGAGGAGGAATACTCGGGGCTGAAGGCTGGGGTGAGGTGAAATGCAGGCTTCTGGGCTTCATGGCAGCCGCACTAGCGAGCTCACAGTGGCTGTGCTTACCTGTATAAGATCAAGCCAGTGAAGGTTCTGGCCTGGATGGGGAGTGCTGTGTAGACCACACCCCTCCAGGAGGAGCTGTGGCAGCAGACAGATTTGGTTTTTCTGTCTTTTTGAGACAGGGTCTCCCCTGTAGCCCCAGCTGGCCTGGAACTCACTTCGTAGAACAGGCTGGCCTTGAACTCACAGAAGTCCACCTGCCTCTGCCTCCCGAGTGCTGGGATTAAAGGCATGGGCCACCATGCCCACAAGTAGCAGGTTCCCACATTCCTGTGATGGTCCCACACCCACGAGCATAAGAGCAGCGCTGACTGGATCTGGTGTGTTATCAAGAACGACAAAAGGAGGACATGGAATGGGAGGAGCTGTGTGTGGGATTTCTGGGGGACTGGAGGGAGAAGTGACACTTGGATCTGATGTTTCATTGGATACATTGAAAAATATATTTATGTTTTTAAAAGACTGATTATGATTTTAAACAAGGACAAGAAAGGGTTTTAGAAATTGCTAAAATATTAGAAAAAAATTATTTTTATTTCTCTCTCTCTCTCTCTCTCCTACCTATCTCTCATCCATCTATCATCTATTTATCTATCATTTGTCACCTATACCTATCGATCATGTAGCAATCATTTATCTATCCATCTAGCTATGTGTCAGCCAAGCTTTATCCAGAGGAAAAAGGCAAGGAGTGTTTTCAGAGGAGAGGTTGGCTCCGAACACAGTGTGGTGATGATCATGATTTCTGGAACAGAGCAGAGGAGTTTGGCTTTCTGGAGGCTTACAGAGGTTCAGAGTTAAGGCAGGAAAGTTTCCGGTTGCTATGGAATGGCTTGGAATTCATACACACAGGATGAGGGACAGGCTGCGCTTGTTGGAGTGATGAGCCCATGCTGAGGAGCAGCAGAGAGGAGACCGCACCAGGACCCAGCTGCTTCCGGGCATGTCTAGTCCCATCACTGGTGGGAAGTTTGAAGCCTGGAGGAGCAGCCACATACAGAGATCTGCGGCATTCCTCCTCAGGCTTGGCGAGCATGGCTTCCTGGATTGGGTGTTGGGCCTGCTCACCTGCAGAAGAAGCTCCTTATAAACAGTCACAATGAGCAGGGCTCTGGATGATGGAAACACTTTCCATACAGAGAAGGGTTATCAGGAGCATGCTGGCTTTATGAGTTCTCATTTCTCTGCTGAGGATCCCAAGGAACATTCAAACCCAACATCCTTCTTGATTTCAGTCTATCATTGATGGAATCAGACTTTGATCCAGCATTCTCAAGCATCCCTAACCTTAGCTCTGCCTCTTGAATGAAAGACCTTTAGTACCTTTGTACTTATTAACACCACAACCCAACAACTATTAGAGTGAACTTAAAGGGAAGATAGTGATGTATACAGGAGAAACTTGTAAAAGCAAACAGTGGCCTTAATGGTACAGGTTGGCCTTTGATCTGATTGTGGTGATCTTCAGCTTCTTATACAGAAGAGTAAAGGACAAAGGATCCTGGGGACTGGGCTTGCAAGTTCTTACTGAATGGGAGGACTGCCTGCTATGTTGGGGAGACCATGGATGTTGGTGCCTGTGACTCTCATCTTGAGCTGGTCTGCTTCTCCTGAAGATCCTCCAGTTGCCTCTTTGAGCAGACAGATCTGGCCACCCATGTCCTGACAGCCAAGCAGAGAAGTGGGCTGAGAAAGTTCTTTTCAGTGTTGAGAGTTTGGGGTAAAGTCCTCACTTGGCCCCCTTTTAAATATGGCACACTGTGACTAGAACTCCTGAGTCTATATCTCCAGCTCCAAAATTGTATTAGAGACTTTGAGTGTACCATTTTAATCCTTTCCCTCTCTTTCTTATCTTTGTTTTATTTGTTTTTTTTTAAATTTTATGTGTATGAGTGTATTGTATGTAAGTGCACCCATGCCATGCAGTGCCCATGGAGGTCAGAAGAGGGCGTTGGAGCCCTTGGAACTGGAGTTAGTATGGTTGTTAGCTGCCATGTGGGTAGTGGGGATCAAACCCAGGTCTTCTGCAAGAGCAGCCAGTGCTCTTAACCACTGAGCCATCTCTTCAGCCCTCCTCTTCTCTTACTGTAGTCCCTACTGGGGTGAAAAATTCTCTGCAGCTGTGACTACCTTCATTCAAGTACACCTGCTAGCTCTTGGCTGGCTGAAAACAATCTGAACCCTGATCCAGGTTGCTTTGGCCTCACAGTGGAGGCTTAGGCGGCCTTGGCCCTTGGTCAGGGATGATGGCACCGAATCCCATGCACAGAGCACCCTAGAGGCCCCCCCAGCCCTGGCTGGCACTGAATCCCATGCACAGAATACCCTAGAGCCCCCCCCCCCAGCCCTGGCCGGCACCGAATCCCATGCACAGAGCACCCTAGAGGCCCCCCCGGCCCTGGCCGGCACCGAATCCCATGCACAGAGCACCCTAGAGCCCCCCCCGGCCCTGGCCGGCACCGAATCCCACGCACAGAGCACCCTAGAGCCCCCCCCGGCCCTGGCCGGCACCGAATCCCACGCACAGAGCACCCTAGAGGCCCCCCCGGCCCTGGCCGGCACCGAATCCCACGCACAGAGCACCCTAGAGGCCCCCCGGCCCTGGCCGCTGCGGTAACGCTCCTGGCCCCCAGCTGCCTCTTTCCCGTTGCTTCTGCTCCTTCTCTTCTCAAGGAATTGTTTTCCCAGGCCAACTGCTCTTCCGGGCACCTTGACCTCAGGCCCTACCTCCAAGCTACCTCAGTGTGCTGGACAGCTTTGGTGTCAACTTGACACTTCTGGGTTGAGGGAGCCTACTTGGAGAACTGCCTCCATTGGGCTGGCCCGTAGCCATGTCTGTGGATTATTTTCTTAATTGTTGAGTGATGTGGAAGGGCCTAGCCCACCTGGGCAGGTGGTGCTGTACTGTATAAGAAAGCAGGCTGAGCATGGGCCAGAGGAGCAAGCCAGTAAACATTTCTCCATGGCCTGTGCTTCAGCTCCTGCCTCCAGGATCCTGCCCTGAGTTCCTACCTTGCGTTCCCTAAGTGAAGAACTGTGACCTAGGAGATAGAAGATAAATAAACCCTTTCCTCCCCAAGTTGGAATTGGTCAGAGTGTTTGGCCAGTGCAATTGATGAGAAAGTAGAACACTCAGGAAGATTTCCACATTGGGGAGGGAGTTGGGAGTGCTGGCAGAGCTAAGAGGGTCTAAGTAGTCTTTGCACAAACTGTCTCCCATCTCCCACTTTCAGCCCTCCCCTCAGTCCTACTTTCCCTGGTACCTGGGGTGTTCAATTCCTGAGGCTTTTTCACAGCTCAGTGGTGTGAATCGCTTTTCATTGCTTTCTTTCTCTGCAGGAGATTGGGTTTCAGCATTTCCCTTTCTGATGTATTATTTAGCATCCCTTTGCCTCCTTTGAGAGCTTTTGCTCCATCGGCATCCCCTCCTGGGCGGTCTTCTTGTCCATGCAAAGCCAAGCAAGCCTCTCTTTCCAGTGGACCCCAGGGAGGCAGGGAAAGTGATGAAGGTATGCCTCTGTACCAGGCGTTTCCTTAAGGCTCAGTGTGATGCAAGAGCCTGAAACCGACTCCACTGAGCAAGACCCATAATTAACTGTGGGATCTGGGGCAGGGCCACAGTAGCCTCCAAGCCTCAGCTTCCTCATCTGTAAAACTAGGGTTGATCTCTAAGATCCCTTCAGGCTCAGACCCACTACTGACTACTTGGTGTGCCACATCTTTAGGGAACTTGATTAGCCCTGGGTCCTGTGCCTGCCTAGAGGAAAAGCCTAGGCAATGAGCTAGCTTCTGCTTAGGCCCAGAGACCTAAGTGTGAACTCCTGGGCACGCACCTTGCACTGCGGTGAGCGCTTGCTCTTGCTGGCAGCTGCAGACCGTTTTGTGGAACACAGGCCTTCAATCATCAGGACCATCTGGGCTTTTGCATTAACTTTGTCTTCTTTTTCTAAGATTCCTGTTGTCTGGAGTGGATTTGGATAGAGGAATCAAAAATCCATGGCTGGAGGGAAGGAGAGGGAGAGACGGCGGGGGGGGGGGAGCTACTATTATATTATTTTTATTGCTTCTAAGTCCTGAATTTGCACTGTATGCACCCTGGGGCGGTAGTGTCAGAGCCTCTGACTCCTGGGTCACAATCTAGCTCTTCATTTTCCCACTCTCCCTTTCCTTTCCTTCTCAGGGATGGGGCCCTGAACTATGAGACAGCTCTGAAAAACCACAGGTGAATTCTTATCTGAGCCAAAGAATGCAGCTGTCACAAGAGAGTGTAGGGTCACTAGTCAAACCTGGGCTGACACCGTCTTCACCAGGAGCCTCAGTGTCGCCCATCCAGCATTCAGACTCAGCTCCAGTATCGCTTCCTTTGAAAATCATATCCTCCCTTGTCATAGGCAGGGTTAGCCGGCCTCCTCCTCCTCCTCCTCCTCCTCCTCCTCCTCCTCGCTCCCAGATGATTTTAGAATTCTGCAGTGTGCACATGCTTGCTTTAGGATAAATACCATCTTGAATTATAATTATATAGGAGATGGGATGTGAAAATTACAATGTTGCTGTCCTCTGGGGACCTCTGGGCTCCTGTTGGCAACCACAGTGGCCAGGCTGGTAGAGAAGGAGCTCTGTGCTCTATGGAGGATGCCCAGAGTGTGTACAGAATGTGATACCACTGGGCTACAGAGATGGCACAGTGCTTAACAGCACTGGCTTGTTTTCAGAGGAGCTGGGTTTGATTTCCCAGCACCCACCTGGCAGTCAACAACTATCTGTAACTCCAGTTCTGACTTCCACAGGCATTGCAGGACCTGGGTGTACTGAAATACATGTAGGCAAAATGCTCGTACACATAAAATAAAAATAATACATAAAATATTTTTAAAAAGAATGTGACACCTCTGTCTACCTACTGAGTCTTCCAGTTATACTTGTAGACAGTTTTCAGGCAGCAGCATGACAGGCATCATTCAGGAGTTTATTCAGACAGTCTTGAGGCTCACACTCCAGGTGATGTGAGATTTGGGATTGGCCCCAGAATAGGCCTCATGATCCCATCACACTGCCAGACCACTGAGCCTGTGCTGTTATAACCAGTTCACATGCATGTACTGTCTCCTGTTTCTCCCTCTGAGTGTTAGGTAATTAAAGCCAAGCCCTTGGGTGAGTCAAGAGGGGTGGGGGCACCAACGTGGCAGTTAGATACTTCGGCAGCAGCCTGACAGTGCACCATTTTGGCACACAGTGCGGCAGGTGGGGACCTGCCGCTGACAATGGGCAGAAGGGCCTCAAGCCGCTCCAGTCTCACTGAATGTTTGCCCACACGGAAGACTTGCTCTGCCACTTGGTGACAGTGCTATAAAATTGAACTTCCCACCAGCCCTGCCTGCTGAGTCATTTATAAGACCCAGAGGATGAGGAAAGTAATTAGGTTTTGTTTTCTGTTGGAGGGTGATTGCAATTCGCTTGCTGGCTTGTGGGTTCCTGATTTCTGGGTAGACTTCTGGTCTGTCACATTCACCAGGAGAGGAGGCGGAGGTTTACAGATTCTCTGCAAAACAACTTCTTTCAAAACTGCCTTTTATTTCTGCACACAGCAGTGATTAAAAATAGAAGCCAATTAGCCCCAGAGAGAGTTGGGTGCTGAACAGCTGAGGCAGCTGGGGAAAAGCTTACTCTCTTCTCGATTTTTGGTGGAAGAGGCAGTGTTTCTAACAGGTGGAATTAAAAACAGTAACAACCCGTGGTGACTTTGCTTCTCCCTGCAAGCTTCCCGAGTGAGTACCAGGTCTGAGAGCAGAGCGGGTGCTGGCCAGCGGGAGCCGGTGTGGTCTGTGGTCCTCTACTTACTGGCTGTCTACTTTCACCAGCCCATTCAACGCCTTCTATTTTTTATTTTTTATTTTTGAGACAGGGTCTCCCTTTAGTACCAGCTGGCCTGGAGCTCACTCTGTAGACCAGGCCGTCCTTGAACTCACAGAGATCTGCCTGCCTCTTTATAAGGAACTCTATGCCAAGTATTGTTCTAAGATGGGGTGTGGTATGGTATCCAAAAACACATTTCTGTGGTGAAGCTTTTGTGTGACTCCCTGTCCTCCTTCTATTGGTTTGAATATGATCAGAGATCTGATCTCAGATTTCTTCATCTGTCAAATGAATTTCAAGTGCTATCAGTGTTTCTGGAATTTTTCTGTGCAGAAATCACTGAGAAGGCTCCATAGCACAGCCTCTCTCTTCCCCAGGAGCCTGATTCTAAATTCGAGGCCCAGCCTTGTCTGCTGGAAATACAGTATGCATCAGGTAGGTAACACCAGTCCTAGCACCTTTCATTTAATCCAATATATTCAAAATAAATATCCCTTTAACACATGATCATCGTGAAGGCAGCAATAAGAGCGTGTGCATTCTTTCTTTACATCAAGTCTTCAGTCTGCACTGTGCGTTTGTTTGACCCAAGCTGTGCCACTCACAATGGGGTAACCATGTGAGAGCTCACAGTTACCTGGGCCTGGAGCCCACTCCTGGGCCGTGCCCAGAGCTCTGGAATCTGTGTATGTCACATGTACTCCAGGAGGTTTGGGAGGTGAGGCTGGTGCTTACCAAGGGCTCCAATTCTAACATTTGACTGGGGGTTGGGGGTCACATCACTGATATTTTACCCTTCCATTCGCTGTTTTTATTTTTCTTTTTTCTGCTGTTGTTATTGGTAGTTTTTTTTTTCTCTTTTAGCTGACAATCAGAGGTTCTTAAGAAAGACACAATGGTGCTGGAGATGATCCAAGGAAGAGAATTTTAATTGATCAAGGGGATAAGAGAAGGCTTTTGACAGAGACAAACTCAAAAGAACAAAGTCTTTTAGCTGGGAGGAGAGGGCTGAGAGCAAGGGTGATCAAAGACTGCCAAGACAGGAAGTAAAGGAGAAGCTGAACAGGAGGGCTTGGAAATCCAAAACCAGTACAAGAGGAGCCGACAGAGAGGTTGAAAGAGGAAGCCTGGTGTGAGGAACAGGGAGGAGGCGCAGGGTCAGAAGCAGGATGCCAGGCCGCTCAGCGGGGAGCCAGCCCTTCCCTGTCCTGAGCCTAGAATGTAAACAGAGTCAGGATGCTTTGGCTTGAGTCACAATATTTTACAATAGCCCCAAACACCCCTTATTTCCTTAGTACCTAGTCAAGTTTGGTTTTAGAAAGAATTATTTCCACTTGTCCATCTGCCCATCCACCTAGCCACCTACCCGTGTATCTGTCCATCAAACTTCCTAAGGACCTATACTGTGAGATGGATTTTCTTGGAGGTTTTAGCATGCAGAACTTCATTTAATATACACAGCAATTCTGCAGAGTAGATGCTGCCACATGTATTTAAGATGTAGACGTGCTCCCAGAGACCTTAGGCCTGTGTTCAAATCTATCTGGTTGGTGCTCTGGTTGGAAAGTTGGAAGCTTAATCCCTGTCTTAGCTATTTTCTCATTATTGTGATGGAACATACTTGCAAAACAAGACAAAAGAAAAAGGACTAATTCTGGCCCACAGTTCCAGGGTGTGGTGGTTTGAATGAGTGTCCCCCATAGGCTTTAAATATTCAGACATTTTGTCTCCAGTTGGTGGCACTGTTCTTGGAGGTCTTAGAAGGTGTGGCCATGCTGGAGGAAGTACATCATTGGAGGCAGGCTTAGTGAATTTAACAAGCCTTGTGGTCTCCAGTCGCTCTCTCTGCTTCCTGTGCTCATTGCCAAGATGTGACCCTTGGCTTCCTGCTCCAGCCCCAGCTACTATGCTTCCCACTACAATGGACTCTAATTCCCTGGAACCGTCAATCATAAACTCAAATAAACTCTTCCTTTTATAAGATCCCTTGGTCATGGTGGATTTATCACAGCAACAGAAAATTGACTAATGCACAGGGGTTTATAGTGGCAGGGAAGCCATCGTGGGAGGCAGGAAAGCGGAGTGACCGGAGCAGAAAGTTGCCTGGCCGCATGGCATCTGTCTGCAGGAAGCATAGAGTGGGCAGGGAATAGAGCCTAGCTGTAAAACCCCAAGACCTGCCCAGTGGATCAGTGTCAAGAGCTGGGAGCTCTCAGAGGGGATTAGAACATGAAGGCAGGAGGCAGATTTGTCCTTGCTCTTTCTTACACATGTGATGTGTTTTGCTAGGGGATGGTGCAGCAGGAAACCTCTGATCACACATGAGCCCTGGCTCGTCATCACACATGAGGCCTGGCTCGTCATCACACATGAGGCCTGGCTCATCATCACACATGAGCCCTGGCTCGTGGGCTTCTGGTCCTTCAGTCCATGAGCCACCTCACCTGCTCCATTCTGTTGGAACACAAAACACACTGGCAGCTGGCATGTCATTTTAGCTTTTGGGTTAAAATCCCATACAGGATTGAGGAGATGACTCAGTTGGCAAGAGTGCTTGCCACACAAGCACAGGGACCTGGATTTAAATCCCAGCACCCATGTAAAAATCTGGCCTAGAGCCCCAGCACTCTAGATTCAGATTCAGTGAAAGACCCAGTGTCAAGGGAATGAGGAAGAGGGTGATAGAAAAAGACACACAGTGTGCTCCTCTGGCCTCTGCGCATGCACTTGGGTGCACACACTTGTACACACATGTACATCACACACACACAGAAAAGAAAAATAAAACCTCATGCATTTTAACTAAGTCCAGTGGTGTCTCCTAGGAACAGGACACAGAGTCCGTATCTGGGAGGTGGCCCAGAGCATTCTTATGAACACACTGGCAGTGTCTTCTCTCTGAGGAGGGGATCTCTCATCATGGGCAAACCTAGTCCATCAGCTGAACCCCACAGGTCAGAGTCAGCATCAGCAACCTCACCACACAGGATTGTGTGCACCTACCAGTGACCTCACTACAAGGGACTGTGTGAATCCACCAGTGACATCATCGCATGGGACTGTGGAAACCCCAGTAGTGTTTGGGGGAGGCTTTGGGGTGCTATCACCCAGTTATAGATGTGTTATATCCATTTCCTCGGCTAATAGAGAGACATCTCCCTTAGGAGACCTGGATGTAATTGGATGGTGAATATACAACTACCATCACTGTGGAGGAGAGCTTTATGACTTCCTATGGTCACTGTGGAGGAGAGCTTTATGACTTCCTAAGGTCACTGTGGAGGAGAGCTTTATGACTTCCTAGCTTACAGAACTGGCCCACCTGCTCTGTATCTGTGACCGTGAACATGGGCTGATTTGGAGCCACAACCGGCCTGCTAGTCTGAAGATTTTCCAGATTGACAGCATTGCAAACAACGACCTTTCAATATTGTCAAATACACAAAGTCAGTCAGGATTTGACATTTTATTTCTAGACATTTGATTGAGATGGCTGAAATATGTCACATGGGCCTAGAGAATCATTAGGAGCAAAAAGAGATGAAACTCAAAACCCAAGGTTGAATTGGGAGAAAATTAATCTGGGTGGCTCTGGAGGAGAAGCTTGGATTTCTCTCATTGGTTTTTGGTCTTTGCAATGTCTGTGTTCTTTGCACACACTAATACTGCACCTCAAACCCGCTCTTCAGTCATCCATCTGGAGTCACACTCATGATAGCCCACATGTTTGTTAGCATGGAGGTAGCTGTGCTGCTGCAGCACGTATGAGTCCTGGAATCACAGTGTGGTGAGTGAAGACTGCACTCTCAGCACTGCCTGCTTGGGGCCGAGTGTCCTGCAGGGCTCTTAGCAGGGCCTCCTTCATGCCTCTTCATGCATAGACTTCTTGCCCAGGTCTCCTGCCCTGGCTTCCTGCATGGGTCACTCTCAGTTTCCTTTGGGTTTCCTTGCATGAATTTCTTCATGGGGTCTCCTATGTGAGTCTCCTGCATGGGCCTCCTGCATGGGTCTCCTGCATGGGCCTCCTGCATGGGTCTCCTGCATGGGCCTCCTGCATGGGTCTCCTGCATGGGCCTCCTGCATGGGCCTCCTGCATGGGTCTCCTGCATGGGTCTCCTGCATGGGTCTCCTGCATGGGTCTCCTGCACATGGCTCCAACATGAGGATTTTGCAGGTCTCTTTGGTATGAGTCTCTTGATGACTCATTCTAGTCTCCCTGCCTGGCTCCACTTTGTGCTCCTCCTGGGAATTAGGGACCCAACCTTTTCCTTAATGCAGCTCTGCCATGTTAGAGCTAAAATGAGAGGCAGGGGCTGGGATGCAGAGAGAGCGAGGGAGGATGCACATGAATGTACTGAACTCAGACTTCAGACAGGCAGGCACACTGCATTCCACTCATGTTTCAGTTGAGAATTGGTCAGGCGACCTCATCTAGAGCCCTGGCTCTGCAATGGTGAGGATCAGGATCATGAGGATTCTTGGTGTATAGATGACTTCTCTGGTTCTAGATCTGGACTTCGTCCCTCCATCCTGATACCCCAAGAACTTTAAATCTATTTCCTTGTCCTTTTCAGGACTGTGGATTGAACCTAGGGCCTCATGCACATGAGGGAAATGCTCTACCACTGAGCTACAGGCCTGGCTCTGAGAACTCTAACTTGGCCTTTCCATCTGCAGGGTTGACCAGAACCCTAACTATCGAGACGGAACTGTCTGCTGACCTTACATTGGCCTCAGTCCATGGCTGGACCACTCTTTCTAGGAAGAATCCTGCTGTGGTCCTTATTAGACCATGCTACACATCTCCTGTGCCTGGGCTGCATTCCACTGCACTCTGTTCATGGTGCAGAGTGCTTTGCCCACTCCAGATGTCCACTGTGGACTGGATATCTAGATGTGCTTTCCGGAAGGCAGAGGGTTGAAGGGTAATTCCCTTAACATTTGGACAGGGAAGGAAGCTTTGTCTTTCCAGCCACACTGTGAGAAAGAACTTGGTACTGCAGTTCACTGTAAGACCTCTGACCTCTGGTCGACAGTACTGTCCTGGACCATACAAGCTACTTCAGTCACTGGCTGCGACTGATGGTCAACCATGATTATCAATCTGAAATCAATGGGTTTCAGAGGGCACTCCAGGAAGGGTTGTCTGGGGAGAAAAAGCCTCTCCCAGAGTGGCAGGTGCTTTCCCATGGTGGTCCAGACCTAAGGAGACGATGGATAAAGCAGTTCTGCTCTGCCAGCCTGTGCTTGCTTCTTACTGGTGAGTTCCAGGAGCCACCTTTGAGCACCATCAGAACCCAGATTCTTCAGCACACACAGGTAGGGAAGTCACACCTGCCTGCTTTTTCTGTCTCGTCTACAACCTGCTCACCTGGCAGCATTTGCAGAGGGGTCACTGTGAGCCCAGATGCACTCTAGGCTCTGTGGTATAGAAGGGTTGAGCCAGTGGCACACATGATGCAGGACTCCACAGTGAGGATCTTGGCAAACCACGGTGGGCGGGAAGTCAGGAGCTCGTTGCTTAATGATAGAATAAAGACATTCTATACGAGTGGGCATTTATATCTGGAAGAAAGCAAGAGAGACGACTTTACAAATATGGCGCTGGTTGTTAACGATGTTCTGGGGGAAGGGAAGTCTTGGCCAGTGAAGACAGAAAAGACCTTGTAATCATCCCCTTGCTCTGCTGATCGCCGACATCACGTGGCCCAGCTGCTTCAGGCTCCACCATAGCAGGTTGTACCTTGAACATCAGGCTAAAACCATCAACTCTTTCTCCCTTAATTGGCCTTTATCAAAGTATTTCATCACAGCATCGTGGCACCTCACATGCCAGTCAAGCATTCTCTCACTGAGCCTACCTGTCCCCTCTCCTTCCGAGGCTTGTCTTCTGATTCTCAGAAGCTGGGTCCGGACAAATAGAAGCTGGTGCTGATTGTGGCCTGCTCTTTCCAGACATGGCAGAATAGTGTGTGCAGCACCTGCCATCAAGGTGGACAGAAAAGCACAGATACATGAGCCCCTGAAGCTCTACCGCAGTGCTCTGGGCTGAGACTCAGAAGTCTGAGGCTGGAGGTTAAATCTTCTGGCCATACAAACTAAGCAACTTCCAGGGACAGCCAAGAACAAGCACGATCAAGTTCACTGCTATTAAGCCACAAGGCTGGGAATGAGCAGGCGGCGAGTGTCACCCAAGGAGTGACACTTCTGAGGATGGGCCTTCCTCTTCATTGAGAGATCACCACCTGCATCACCGTGATATGCCCTGCCCAGGCTGTGGCACAGATGAGAGATTCGCCCTGTGGCAATCTGAGCAGGGACTAGAGGCACACAAGAACGGCCTCTAGAGAAAGGACGGAGAGGATGCGAGGATGAGGCCACCATGAGCCTTTCAGCCCTCTAGATTAGGTGGTTCCAGAAGGAATCTGACAGGTTGGCCTTCACCTTCAGGCTCAAGAGTCAATTTAGGTATGGCGTGGTTATGGGATATGTGTCCAAGCTTTACTTTGAGTGTTTCCATGAGGTGATCATTTGGGTGGTTGGACTTGGAGTGAATATGTTTCTCTCCTTTCTGTGTGTGGGCCTCATGCAGTCAGCTTAAGGCCAGTGTGGAACAAATGGCAAGCCTTTCCCAAAGTATGAGAGCCAGTGCTGCCTGGTGCTAGCCAGCTTTGCATTAATGTAACAAAATGCCCAGGGAAAGGTAGAGCTGACAGTCCAGTCCAAGATCTGGTGTCCTATGGCTTTGAACCTGTGCCAAAGGGGCCCATCACAGCAGGAATATATAATATATATGCATATATATATATATATATATATATATATATATATATATATGTTAGAGCCAACTGTTTACATATGAGCCAGGTAACAAGAGAGGAGCCAGGGCCTGCCACTTCCATGTCCTAAGAACCCCCACTGGGTCTGCCTCCTAACGGCTCCCCCACCTCCGGTCTCCTAAGGACCAAGCCTTCACCCTATGGACCTCTGGGGACATTTAACTTCCATATATGGAGTGTTGACTCTTCCTGGTTCTGCAGTTGTCCCTTGACCTCACATGGGACACTGTTCAGTAGAACTTGGACTCACAAGCCCCTCCCTCTTCCCTCTTCTCCGTTTCACTCTCTGCCATTGGTTCTGAGTCTCTGGCAAATCCTGATTAATATATTGTTGTTAGTGATGCCTGGCAGATGTCTCTTCAACAGGTGCGAAGCCCCAGCAGAAGGTCCCAATGGTGGATGACTGAGAGGAAATGACATCTGGACAGGGCAGTGCCCTTTAACGACTTGACATGGAAGCCACTCAGGGTTTCTTCTGCTGTTTTTGGCTCATTAGTCATGAGTCACTGAGATGACCTGCATTCAAGGAAAGGGCATTAGAGAACTATTTCTGTGGAAGACATCAGGCATTTACAGACACGCTTTGAAAACACCATCATCTATTCTTTCCCACTCCCACACAGACCTCTGCAGACTCCCGAAGCCTTCTGGGGGGGTGTCAGACTCCTAGAGGGTGCATCCGAGGCCCTCAGATGTGACTTCTTAGGCAGAGCTCCCAGAGCATAGCCCTCTGCCTCTAGAGATGTGAATGGAGGAATCAGATCACATGGTCTTCTCACCCTGAAAAATCACCTGTGCTGACGGGACCGCAGCAGGAAAGGTTGTTAAGGTGTCCTGTCAGTGTGAGCGTTCCTCCATTCTCCCCCTTGCTCTCCTCTCTTCTCTTCCCCTGTTTCTTCCCTCTCTTTCTCCATCTCTCTTCCTCACTCCCTACTTCCCTCCCTCTGTCTGTCAGTGCTGTGAATAGATGGTACTCAGGCGTGGTGGTTAGTATTTACTGTCAACTTGACAGAGTTTGCAATCACCTCTGGTCATGCCTGGGGGGGGCATTATCCTGATTAGTTTGATGTGGAAGGACCCTTCTTATTGTATGTGGGGAGTACTGGCTGAGCCTGGGCACAGCCTCAGTTGTCACTCTTTTCTGCTGCCTCAATTTCCACCATCATAGTTCGGGCCTTGAACTGTGAGCTAAAATAATATGTTCTAAATGACTTGAGGAAATTCTGTAAACTTGGCCTGAATATGGGAATGGCAGCACCCTATCTACAGCTTGGGGGTTGTATGGGGACCAGTGAACAAGCCTGTGGGTGGGCATCGATCCAGTTCACAGCTGCTGGCTGTCTTGTATTGGCTGCCTTTGAGGAACCAGACACTACTGAGTGCATTACAAGTTTTATCAATATTGTTCGAAATGCAAGGTAGTTTTTTGCAAATATGGCACTTAAGGCTCTGGGCAGTCACATAACTGGACTGCGTTTGCACAGCTGGGGTCTGAATGCCACCCCCAGCATACGTTGCTGAGCCTTCCATGCAAAATCCCTGATACCCATTTGACCTGTCTGTACCAGTCGCTTCCCAGCCCTCCCTGTAGAGTCTCCAGCACCCCGTGAAGTCATCCATTTGCTTAGAATAATTTCAGAGACTGGTGATTTTTTAATGGAGCATGCCTCCTCTGGTCCCACCCAGAATTCTAAGGCCAAGGTGTCCAGGTTGGGGGTGGGGCGGAGACCACTGCCTCCAGTTCTTCTTTGTCTCCTCTCTAATGAGGTCAGGGGTGGCTGCTGGGGAAGCTGACGGACTGTCACTCAGATGCTGTCTGGGGCATCTGGAGACCCTCAGATCCCTTTTCTTCTAGCACTTGGTTGGTGAGGTTGGAGGCACTGCTGTCACTCAGTTAATTCTCATGGAGCACATCATTTAGACCTGGCTACACTGGATGGGTGGAGAGGAAAGCTCTGGTCCTCTCAAATGCTGCCTATGCTTCAACCATGACCTTCACGTCCAAAGGCCATTTACTCAACGTGCTGTGTGAGGTGAGCCCTGTCTCTGGAGGCTGTGGGCAGGCAGGGTGGGCAGGATTCTTCTGCAAACACAGAGGTGGTGAGGAGGGGGTTCCTTGTACCTCAGACTCACTAAGAAGCTGCATCTAGGGAGAGCCTGCATCTGGAATCACCTCAAGTCTCTAACACGGGGAGCAGGTGGAGGGACCCCTGCTCACGAGTCTGCAGATCTGCAGTGGTTTGGGTTTGGTTAGAAGTGAGCCCCTTCTGGGGCTGGAGAGATGGCCTAGTGGGTAAGAGCACTGACTGCTCTTGCAGAGGACCTGGGTTCAATCCCCAGCACCCACATGGCAGCTGAGAACTGTCTTTGACTCCAGTTCCAGGGGTATCCGACGCCCTCTTCTGACCTCCGAGGCATTGCATGACATGGGTGCACAGACCTACATGCAGACAGTACACTCATACATATGATATATAAATAAATAAAATAATGTTTAAAAAAAAAAGAAGTGTGTCCCTTCTGAGTGCATCAGTGTGTGCCTGTGTGGTCCAGTAGTGACAATTCCCCATCACATCTGCATTGTTGTCATGGATAGTAAGGACTCAGGTTTGCACATGGAACCAGGCTTGTGACATTGTAGCTCAGAGTTCGGCAGGAGGCCTATAAACACTAATCCAAAGCACCGGCTTTCAGACCTGCCAAGACAGCAGACTCCATCCCGTGATGGAGCTGGGAGAACGCTTTGATTCAAGACCAGAAATATGCTGAGCACAAAAGAATGAACGATGATTCCATACAAACATAATTGTGAAATGGCTGAGCGACCTTATTAATAATATAGAAAACTGACTTGATGACAAGGAATACTGCTGGACTCAGAGGAACAGTCCATAATGCGAAAAGCATCAACATATCAGAAATATATAAAAGTGTTAATGTATAAATATCCAACAGTAAAATCCTAAGACATATATGATAAATTTTATGGACAAGAACAGACTAACCAAAACAAGTTCACTATGATGTTACTACATAACATTTTTAAAACATAGGAAAAAAGTTGCAGTTATTCTGGTTAGAGATTATGAGAATGATACATTCTTTGTTCAATGTATAAAAAATAGAGTTGTCAATAGATAGTTACTGGGGTAATTTTATTTCTATAAGAATGAAGGAAGGGAGGGAGGAAAGAAGAAAGGAAGAAAGGAAGGGAAAAAGGAAGAAAGAAAGAAAGAAGGAAGGAAGGAAGGAAGGAAGTGGAAGGAGGGGAGGAGGAAGGGGAAAAAGGAGACTCAATAAAGAATGGAATCTTTCCCCCACTCAAATACACTTCCATGGTCTCTACACTGTGCCTGTTGTACTTCCGCATCCTCGCCCAGAGGTTAGCGCCATTTTTCATATGTTGCTAAATCTTTCCTAAAACATTCTGCAGTTGTCAGAGGAAAGCCCAGTGGACCTGAAAACCCACCAAGAAAGATTTTCTTAAGGAGTTTAGGCTGATACTAATTTGTGATCTTTGAATAAAGCAAAATAAAAGTAGTCTGGTTTAACCTATCCAACAAGCACCCTATTGCCCAGCGCCCTGGGCCCCTCCAGCCTCTGCTCCTTCTGAAGCACCTCCACCCCCACCGTGTCTACTCCTCACTGGTCACCTGCCTGGAGGGTCTCCGCCATGCCCTGCCAGCCCATGCGCCCTTCGGCTGTGTCTCAAGTTGTTGCCTGCTTTCTCCTGGCACCACTCATTCTCCCTCTTCCATGATTCACTTTTCCACTTAAATTGTTGATAATTTAATAACATTTTCTTCCACCCTAGGCACAAAGAAAGCAACTTATTTTGATCCCCATTTTGTTCTGTTAATTAACACACTGCTTGACACAGACAGTACACCCAATAAATATTCCCTGAGGGAAACATGGCTAAGTGAATGGAAAATTTTCATCTTGACACATACCAGAACCAAATGCAGAACTGAAGAGACTCTTGCACTAAGTGCAGGAAGTGAGGTTCAAGGCCCTGCCTTTGTCTCTCCTCTCCTTGTCTCTCCTTTCCATGTCTCTCTTCTCCATTGTCTCTCCTCTCCATTGTTGTCTCTCCTCTCTGTCTTCTCTCTTCTCAGGTTGTCTTTCCTCTCCGTTGTCTCTCCTCTCCATTGTTGTCTCTCCTCTCAATTGTCTCTCCTCTCCATCTAACCCCGCAGTGAAGAGATGAGCTGTGCCTTGAACTCATCCTAGCTGCCCCACAGCCTGTAAGCAATCACAGGCATACAGAAACTCCTCAGACACATTTGTTGGGTCATTGGCTCATCAATAGTGTTTGTTGTTTTAACCAGACCAGGGTTTCAGGACTCACATTCTTTCCTAAGGAAAACAGGGACACCTGAAATACAAGACTCTGCATTCCAGCCTAAGGCTCAATGCCTTCCAGTCAACCCGAACCAGTATTTGATACCACTCCAGCCCTTCTAATTAACGCCCCCCCCATGCTAGCTGGGCACATTGTGTATGTTATAGCTCCACCATCCTCCATCAATGCTTGGGATGTGGCTTCTCCTTCTGTCAGAGGAGATGGCTTCTAGTTCATAAGTGTTTGGCTTTGACTTGTATCATGCTGGCTTGGAGAAAGTCCTGTCACACATGCATGCATATTCTCTCTCTCTCTCTCTCTCTCTCTCTCTCTCTCTCTCTCTCTTTCTCATAAAGGATTTTCCCTTCACTAATGGTACTGCTCTATTTTTCAGTGTTTAAAAATATTGTGATCTGTTAATTGATTAATTGACTTTACAATCCACTAATGCGATATAACTGTAGTTTGAAAAGCTGTGGCTTCACTGAGCCAGCCTGGACATTACAGATTAGATCCAGTGTGTACACCCCACTAGATAGGCACTGGTATGGGGGCATGGGATAAGTACTGCCCTAAACATTTCCTGGAGGATGCTTAACTCCAGATCTGTCAGTCTCCTTTTGGTGAGCTGTGCACCATGCTGCTGGCTTCTGAGAGTCCCCATATGGGGCATGTGCTATTTTCTCCATTCTTCTGGTTTTGTCTATGGTGGTTCTTTTTGTCTTTTAAAGACTTTATTTTTATTTTATGTGTGTGAGTGTTTTGCCTGCATGCATGTAAACGCACCCATGTGTGCAATGCCCACAGAGGCCAGAAGAGGGCAATGGATTTCCTGAAACTGGAGTTACATATGCTTGTTAGCTGGAACAGTATCTGGCTCCTCTGCAAGAGCAGTCAGTGCTCTTAACTGCTGAGCCATCATCTCTCTAGCCTTGTCTTTTGGGATTCTTGATGTTTGTTTTCATCTGTGACATCTTACCAGTGACTGTGAGTGTCTGGACTTCCTAGTTCAACACTCTTCTCTCTGCTCCCTGATGCCTGAAATAGTACTTTTCCTATGGATTTGCATCTATAGAAATAGAAACAGCTTGCCACATGGCTCATGAATTCGGCCAACACTGTTCTAGACACTGTTATAGATGACTACAGCTGGCCACAGGATCGGATATGCCCACAGCTGTTGAGAATTGTATGTCTCAGTGAGTGATGTTCCTGTTCCAAGAGAGGCCAAGAAGACAGCAGTTCTCTCTAGAGGGGCCCCTTCACTCCAGTTAACCCCAAACAGGGCCTTACACAAAGCTTTGCTCATCTGGCTCCTCAGAAGTGGATGGTGAGGAACATGAAGGTGGTGAGCCATAGTGAAAAGAGGCCCTTGCCCTTTCATAGGAGTTTATACGGACCAGAGGTACTATTAAAGAAAATGAATACTTCCAAGGTGATCTAATACATAATGTCAGGATGTGAGCTCCAGAAGCCCATTGGAATGCAGAGACACCTAAGGCTGGAGGTACCAAGAACCTGCTCTACCAGGCTATGCTAAAACCGGTCATCACCGATTACTCAGGAGTCTTCTGCCTTTCAAAAGCCAGATTCTTGCAAAGTGTGCTACCCACTCCACTCTCACTGAATCCCACTTCCACCTTCTCCCTTAAATTCCCAAGCCAGATGCCATTCTGTGCTTGGCTCTATCTTTCCCCTGAGCCTAGCTCTGGCTACCCTGAATTAAACTTTGGAGAGCTTAGACCTCGTGGCCTCTCATTTCGGGGGGAGCGTGCCATAACCTTACATTCTGGTGCTGGTGACTCAGATCACCATTTTGCCCCCCGCACCTCGGGGTGGCTTCGGGGTAGCCGGTAAGTTGGATACTGAGTGCAGGCAAAGACAGCACCCACCAGCATTCGGCCAAAGGTATCCTCTCTCTTCTCCTTATCCTACCCTACTTT
The DNA here is from genome assembly GCA_009823505.1 of Rhizomys pruinosus. Lineage (NCBI taxonomy): Eukaryota > Metazoa > Chordata > Mammalia > Rodentia > Spalacidae > Rhizomys > Rhizomys pruinosus. Next base: position 179,204 of record VZQC01004333.1, read on the forward strand.
ATTCCCATGTGACTGTGCGTGAGAGTTAAGAGTGTGTGTTCTGTTATAGAGCTCTCGGGCTACAGAATCTGATTAGGCCCCAACCTGTGGTTCAGCTGAAATTGTTTAACCTCATTCAGCACTCATCACACTCATGATGACCGAGCATGGGGTTTATATGTGTGCACCTCATGGTAAGACTTCCTAAGTTGCCTCGCAGGCGGCCAGCTGGCCGAGCACCTGAGTGAGGAGAGATTCCATCTCCCACCCCTACCTTCTGTGGAACCCTGCATATGTTCTGCACCCCCCTCTAGCTGCCCCCTCTGCCTCGACACTTCCTATCCTAACTACTGTTTTCCATCTGCCTTCCCTCCGATCCTCTTCCTTCATTCCTTTTAGTATCCCATTATAGCAGTTCCCTTTTGGATCCCTGAGTACTGGCAAAATCAGGGATTCCCCCAAATTTTTCCCATCCAGATTGCTGTCTATCTACCAGGACGCTGGGGACAGACTCTGGACCCAAATTTTGGCCTCCTCTGTGATTTTGGGATGCTGAATTCACAGACCTGCAGGCCCCAATTTCAGAGACTCCCACACTGGTCACACGGACCTGGGGTCTCTGAGCGCCCACTTAGAACTAGGGCAGACATGCCTTAGCACTCGGATGGGTGCTTTCTGAGACTAAAAAGAATCCATTTCCTTCCTTCAGACCTCTTCTCTCTCTCCCTCCCTCTCTTCCTCTCCCCTCTTCCTTATCTTCTAACCCCTAATATGGGAGCCTCACACTCTAAAGGAGAGGCCCTGGGCCTCACACCCTAAAGGAGAGGCCCTGGGCCTCACACCCTAAAGGAGAGGCCCTGGGCCTCACACCCTTGGAGAGTCTCCTACACTCTTTGAGAGAACTCAACCTCTCCAAGGAAATTAATCCTAAGGTCTTTTGGAGACTCTGCTCTACTATCTGGCCTGAGATGGGTACCTTAGATCCCCAAATTCTCAGCTTTGAGAGACTTCTGCCAGCACTCTGGTAAATGGTCAGAATGCTTGTATGTACAGGCATTCTTTGCCCTTCGCTCAGGTCCCTCTCTCCATTCCTCTTGCCACCCCCATCATGTTCTCCTTGCCAAATCAGCAACACCCAGGTTTGGGTCACAGACAACTAAGGAAGCCTCCCATCCCCCTCCCTATACACTAGACCAGAATTCCACCTCTGCTTTTGACCTTGACATGGCTGACCTGGGCGCTCCACTGGACCCCCAGCAGCTCTCCCTCCTCTCCCTGCCCCTCCTCTCATGGCTCCTTCTGTGGCTACCTCAGCAGCTCTCTCCCCTCTGCCTACCCCTCCTCCCACGGCTCCAGCAACCGCTTTGCCTATACTTCCCACTGCTTTTTCTTCTCTGCTCCAGACCCCTCAGCCATCTCCCACCACACCTGTTCCCATACTGATCCAGGCAGACTTTTCCCCCTCCAAGTAGCAGGGGCACGAGACTTAGTAAGAGTCCAGGTCCCTTTTTCCCTGGCTGACTTATCACAGATTGAAAAGCTATTGGGCTCCTTTTCCACAGACCCTGCCAGGTTCATTAAAGAGTTTCATATGCTCACCCAGAGCTATGATCTTTCCTGGCATGATCTGTTTGTGATTCTCTCTAACTCCCTTACTCCTGATGAAAAGGAGCAGGTCTGGACAGCTGCCCAGGCTCACAGAGATAAGACTCATAATGAAAACCGTGCACTGCCTGTGGGGGAAATAGCTGTACCTAAACAAGACCCAGGTTGGAATTATCAAATCCCAACAGCAGAGGAACCCAACCCTGATATCCAAGCCAGGGATCACATGATCACCTGCCTTTTGGAAGGTCTTCAGAGGGCCTCTCATAAATCAGTTTACTATGATAAGCTTCGGGAAGTCATCCAAGATAAGTATGAGAACCCCTCCCAATTTTTAGCCAGACTCACCCAGGCTCTGATAAGATACACTAGATATGACCTAGAGTCTCAGGAAGGTATCATGATTAATCACCATTTCATTCTTCAATCTGCTCCTGATATATGGAAAAAACTTAGGCGTTTAGAACAGGAACCAGCCACCCCCCAAGGAGAGCTGCTTAAAAGGGCATTTAAAGTCTATAATGGTAGGGAGGAATTGGAGAGAGCTGAATCTCCGGCCCAGCATAGCCAAACCCGACAACTCCTTGCTACTTACCCTCCTGGCTCCTCCCAGGAGACGTGCCGCCAACTCCACCAATGGACAAATGAAGCTGACTCCATGCCGCCAGGGCCCTGCTTCAAGTATGGACAAACGGGACACCCGTCCTGCGTCTGCCCCACACCTCGTCAACCGAGGGGACCGTGCCCTGCGTGTGGGGAAAGGGGCCGCTGGAGAAGTGATTGTCCTACTGTGCCGATGCATGGAGAACCATCCCTTCTGAGGCCCCGCCCCCACGCCCAATGCTGTTCACGACATCCTGGGACTGGAGGCTGAAGACTGATGCGGCCCGGCACCTCCATCCCAGAACGCCTCATTCGCTATCACCATGGAGGAACCCAGGGTCAGTGGCCACGTGGCGGGTAAGGCATTTATTTTCATAATAGATACAGGCACTACGTGGTCAGTTCTCCCCTCCTACTCAGGCAAAACTTTCCCCTCGCAGCTCTCCGTGGTGAGTGTTGACAGAAAAACCCACAGTCCTGAGTTCAGGCCCTGTTCCCTGTGTTTTCTGGGATATTCCCCTCACCCACTCCTTCTTAGTCATGCCCTCTTGTCCCTCTCCTCTTCTGGGAAGAGATTTAATGCAAAAGCTATCATTTACATTATCCCTCCCTTCCCCCTCTCCAATCTTCCTTCTCACTTCAGTTCCTCCCTTTTACTCTCCACCCAGCTCCTGGCCGCTCCAGGCCTCTGAGGTTAATCCTAGGGTGTGGGACACTTCAACCCCGGGGCTAGCCTTCCACCACGCCCCAGTTCATATTGCTCTCAAAGATCCCTCTATCTTCCCTTGCAGGGCTTAGTACCCTATAGCTCTCAAACACAGACAGGGTCTCAAACCCATTATTCAGAGATTGCTCATGGCAGGCCTCCTCAAACCTACCCACTCTTCCTATAACACTCCAATTCTCCCTGTGCTTAAGGCGGATGGGTCCTACTGCCTAGTGCAAGACCTCCTCCTTATCAATGCAGCTGTAGTTCCTATTCATCCCATAGTTCCCAATCCTTATACACTCCTGTCTCATATTTCCTACTCCACAACTCACTTTTCTGTATTATACCTTAAAGATGCCCTTTTTTTTTCCATCCCCCTGTACCCTGACTCACATAATCTTTTTTCCTTCACCTGGGAGGATCCCAATACTGGGACGAGTTCACAACTGACCTGGACAGTTCTCCCTCAGAGGTTCAGGGACAGCCCTCATTTATTTGGTCAGGCTCTAGCCCAGGATCTTACTGCCTTAGACTTAAGACCATCCACAGTGCTGCAGTATGTGGATGACATACTCCTTTGCTCCCCCTCTCTTGCCCTCTCAAAAACTCACACTTCTCTCCCTCTCAACTTCCTTGGTGAGAAGGGATACCGGGTCCCTCCAAGGCCCAACTCTCCCTTCTCCAGGTTAAGTACCTTGGATTCCTGCTCACCCCCACTTCCTGCACCCTAACTATTGATCACAAAAGTCACCTCGAATCTCTACAGCCCCCCACTACTAAGGAAGCAATCTTTTCCTTCCTGGGTATAGCAGGATATCTAAGAACTTGGATTCCTAATTTTGCTCTCCTGGCAAAGCCCCTGTACGAGGCTTTGAAGGGAGATGTCTCTGAACCTGTGGATCCCTTAGGCCCTGTTAAGGCCTCCTTCTTCTCTATCAGGGATGCCCTTCTTCAAGCCCCTGCTCTCGCCCTTCCAGACCTCACTGCTCCCTTTCTCCTCTATGCCTGTGTGAACAAGGGATTGGCTCTAGGAGTCTTAGGCCAGATGAAGGGACCTACATTTGCTCCTGTGGCTTACTTATCTAAGCAACTGGACTCCACCGTCCATGGGCGGCAGCCTTGCCTCCGAGCACTGCTGCTGCAGCCCTTTTAGCTCAGGAAGGACTTAAGCTCACTCTAGGGCAGCCCATCACTGTTCTCTCCTCACCGCCTTCAGGATCTGCTCACACACTCTTCTCTGGCTATTCTGCCACCATCCAAACTCCAAATGTTCCATGCTACTTTCTACCACCATCCAAACTCCAACTGTTCCACGCTACTTTTCTTGAGAACCCATCTCTCAGCCTTGATTCATACTCTCCCCTTAATCCTGCCACCCTCCTGCCCTTGCCCGGACCCCTTACTCATTCTTGTCCGGAAGTACTTCAAGAACTTACTTACCAGGAGCCCCGAATCTCCCTTAGTCCCTTGCCTGATTCTAAGTTTACTTGGTTTGTGGACAGAAGCTCCACTTTGACCCCTGCAGGGTCACATAGAGCAGGCTATGCCATTGTCTCTCTGCCAGACATTATTGAGAGTGGACCACTTCCCCCGGAACCACCTCTCAGAAGGCGGAACTGGTGGCTCTTACTAGGGCACCGACTCTTGCTTGGGGACACAAGGTGACTATATATACTGATTCCAAATATGCTTATTACATCCTCCACCACCACGCAGCCATTTGGAAGGAGAGGGGACTCTTAACCACAAGGGATACCCCGATCACCAATGGCCCCCTCATTCTCAAGCTTTTAGAAGCTTCTTATCTCCCTTCTAAGGCAGCTGTTGTTCACTGCAGGGGTCACCAGCATACAGGTGATCCCATAGCACAGGGCAATGCTTTAGCAGACTGTGTGGCCAGAGAAGCTAGCCAAACCCCTTTTAAGGCTTCTAATGTCTCTTTCCTGACCTCTGCTGCCTTCTCCCCCTCTTACTCCCCAAGCAGTATTTCCACCTCTCTGCTCTAGGTGCCACGCCAGGACCAGATGGCTGGCTAACCCTTAAGGACAGACACCGTCTCCCTGAGGACCAAGCTCTCCCTATTTTGACTAGATTGCACCAGATCTTCCACATTGGGCCACACGCACTTTATAAGTTTCTGGACCATCTTCTCTATCAGCCCAAACTTTTCAAAATCATCACTGACGTTTCTCGCTCTTGCTCTGTCTGTGGCTCTGTCTCTCCCCAAGGGGTGGGTGACCCCCTCTCTCCTTCAAGCCTCATCAGCACTGAGGCATCATCACAGGGGTTGACTGGCAGATTGACTTTACACACATGCTCCCTTGTAAGGGTGTCAGGTGACTTTTAGTTTTAGTTGACACCTTTTCTGGCTGGATAGAAGCTTTCCCTACTAAGAAGGAAATATCAGATGTTGCTACTCATCTGATCCAGCATATTCTCCCACGTTTTGGCTTTCCACTTAGCCTCCAATCAGATAATGGTCCAGCTTTTGTCTCAAAAGTGATCCAGTCAGTCTCTCAGGCACTGGGCATCACTTGGAAGCTTCATGTTCCTTACCACCTCCAATCATCAGGAAAGGTGGAGAGGGCCAACTCACTCATTAAGGACCGACTAACCAAGTTGTTCCTGGAGCTCCATCAGTCATGGACCTCCCTCCTTCCCTTGGCCTTAACAAGGCACAGACCCATTCCCAGAGCACCTTCCTTTCTCAGTCTTTTGAACTCATGTATGGCTGGCCTTACTTACTAAGTAATTTTCCACTACAGGATCCATCCCTCCTTCATGATTACCTGCCTGCCTTCTCTCTCCTAAGACAGCTCCTTAGGGAACATGCAGACCACATCATCCTACAGGCTTCTAAGGATTCAGCACCCCACATTCTACAACCCGGAGACTATGCCTTCCTCCTCTCTACTACCAAGAACACAACTGCTGGGGCAGCTCTACAGCCCCGCTGGCTTGGACCTTACTTGGTGATCCTATCTACTCCTACTGCAGCTAAACTCCTAAGAGTCCAGGGCTGGTTACATCTCTCTAAACTAAAGCTGGCAAGGAGTCACAGAAAGTACTTGGTCACCCCAACTGGGCATCTAAAACTTAAGATCCAAAGGATCCCATCACTGCCCTCTATACAGGAATAGGCATATCATTATGTGGTGGCTAATTTTCTTTGCCTGTATCCTGTCTATAGCTGTCCCTCTGATCCTGGCTAATACCAACCAAGAATCCTGTACTACCCCTCCATGTGCTTACAGGTTTGAAGTCTGGGCACTTGATGATAGAAACCAGGAAACCAGGTTTCTTAATTATTTGTAATGTCAGTTTTCCTCCTGTGTATTGGTAAGGGTTCTCTAAAGAAACAGAAGCAACAGGAGAAATATATAGCTATATACAATTTATTGATTTACTCGTGTGACAAAGTTCAAGGAGTCCAACAGTAGCTGCACCACACTGGAAAGGCCGAGAATCCAGGGAACTGCTCAGTCTGCAAGGCTGGATGTCTCAGTAGTCCCAATCTAGTGCTGAAGGCCCGAATGGATTCCAGGAGATCTGCCAGTCTCAGTACATGCTGGGATCCGAAAGGTTGATCACGGCAGCAAGACAAACTCACCAGATGAGAGAGTCAAGCCGCAGGAGAAAAGGGATGAGCTCCCGCCGCCATGGCCTTAAACACTGCCGGCCGGCAGAAGGTAACGCCCACATTTGGGGCGGGCCATCCGGGTTGAGGCGGTCCAATCAGAAGACCCTTAGTCCAGTCAAGTTGACACCCAGGATTAACCATCACAAGTCCATCCCTTGTCAACTTGACACCCAATAAATAGCCTCTCCTTATGTTATGCTTTAATGTCAATTGCAAACAATGGCAGGGTCATAATTCCACCTAACATGTTATAAGTATCTCATGTGCAATAGCAAAGCATTATATCTTAGAGTAGGTGGTAATGTCCTTGAGAAGAACTTAGTCCTTCAGTATCTAATAACCTAAATATGACAACACTTAACACATATCTCAGTTGCACATTCAAAAGGGAACACAAGTATCCACTTAATATACATACATATATACATATATATATATACATATATAAACAAGCACATTCTTAACCAAATAGGACGAAGGTTAATATCTATTATAATCCACGTTTCTGCAACTGGTCCCGTGGCTTCAGCTGATATTTATGACTACCTTCTTCTACTACCCATTCTGTATTTCCTCCGCCATCAGCAAGCACCTCTGCAGGTCTTGGCTCTTTCCCTGGAGGAGTGACCCATACCTTCATCCCTGAAGGGTCTGGGCCATTTATTGTCCTGTCTGGTTTGGGTTGTTGGAGTTTCCCATTGACCTTAATCATAGGACATGGTAGCACCAGAAGGCGCCCTACAGCATCTCCTGCCTTCCAGACATAATCTTCCTTGCCCCCATTGTGGAGAAAAAGTCCAATTTCCCCATGGTAGTCTGGATCAATCACTCCTCCTACTACTGTTATTCCTTCCTTAGCCTGTTGGCTTAAAGGCAGTAGAAGCCCGAAGTGGCCAGGGGGAAGTCTTAGCTTCCAGTTCAATAGAACGTTTGCTGTATCTCCTGGCAAAAGCACTCCCCCCATTGGAGCCAAAACGTCTAGACCAGCAGAACGCAAGGTCGTGGGTACAGGAAGCAAAAATTTTCCTACTGGGTCACTAGGGGTGATAGTGAGTGGAATCATTCCCACTTCCACCCCTTGGTTCCTGGACCCATGAATTCTGGCTATAGGAGAAACAGTACCATATAGTGGACGCTGATTCAAAGCATATACTGCTTGCTGGAGAACCTTGCCCCAGCCCTCCAGGGTATTGCTACCTAATTGGCGCTGTAACTGTGTCTTCAAGAGGCCATTCCATCGTTCTATCAAGCCAGCTGCTTCTGGGTGGTGGGGAACATGGTAAGACCAGTGGATACCATGACCATGGGCCCACAGTCGCACTTCTTTGGCTGTGAAGTGAGTTCCTTGATCAGAAGCAATGCTGTGAGGAATACCATGACGGTGGATAAGGCATTCCGTAAGTCCCTGGATGGTAGTTTTGGCAGAAGCATTACGTGCAGGAAAGGCAAATCCATAACCAGAATAAGTATCTATTCCTGTAAGAACAAAACGCTGTCCCCTCCATGATGGAAGTGGTCCAATGTAGTCAACCTGCCACCAGGTTGCTGGCTGGTCACCCCGGGGAATAGCACCATATCGGGGGCTCAATGTTGGTCTCTGCTGTTGGCAAATCTGGCACTCGGCAGCAGCTGTAGCCAGATCAGCCTTAGTGAGTGGGAGTCCATGCTGTTGAGCCCATGCATAACCTCCATCTCTGCCACCATGACCACTTTGTTCATGGGCCCATTGAGCAACAACAGGGATAGCTGGAGAAAGAGGCTGACTATCCACAGAACGAGTCATCCGATCTACTTGATTATTAAACTCATCCTCTGCTGAGATCACCTTTTGATGAGCATTTACATGAGACACAAGTATCTTCACATCCTTTGACCATTCAGAGAGCTCTATCCACATACTTCTTCCCCAAATGTCTTTCTCACCAATTTTCCAGTCATGCTCCTTCCAAGTCCCTGACCATCCAGCCAAACCATTGGCTACAGCCCATGAATCAGTATATAATCGAACCTCTGGCCATTTCTCCTTCCAGGCAAAATGCACAACCATGTGCACTGCCCGAAGTTCTGCCCACTGTGAAGACTTTCCTTCACCAGTGTCCTTTAGGGTTGTTTCAGAAATTGGCTGTAATGCTGCAGCTGTCCACCTCTGGGTGGTGCCTGCATAGCGTGCAGAACCATCAGTAAACCAGGCCCTAGTCTTCTCTTCCTCAGTCAACTGATCATAGGGCAAACCCCATGAAGCCATAGGTGCATGCTTAAGCCCAGGAGACATTGTAACAGGAGTGGGAACCATAGGCATTTGGGCAACTTCTTCATGTAGCTTGCTTGTGCCCTCAGGGCCTGCCCGGGCCCTGTCCCGTATGTACCACTTCCATTTGACAATGGACTGTTGCTGTGCACGTCCTACTTTATGGTCTGGTGGGTCAGATAACACCCAGCTCATGATGGGCAGCTCAGGTCGCATGGTGACTTGGTGGCCCATTGTCAAACGTTCAGTTTCCACTAAGGCCCAATAGCAGGCTAAGAGCTGTCTCTCAAAAGGAGAATAGTTGTTTGCAGATGAAGGTAGAGCCTTGCTCCAAAATCCCAAGGGCCTCCGCTGTGATTCCCCTATGGGAGCCTGCCACAGACTCCAGACAGCATCTCTATCTGCCACTGATACCTCAAGCACCATTGGGTCTGCTGGATCATATGGCCCTAGGGGCAGAGCAGCCTGCACCGCAGCCTGGACCTGTTGAAGAGCCTTTTCCTGTTCCAAGCCCCACTCAAAGTTTGCTGCCTTACGAGTCACCTGATATATGGGTCGTAGTAACACACCCAGATGAGGAATGTGCTGCCTCCAGAATCCAAAAAGACCCACCAGACGTTGTGCTTCTTTCTTGGTGGAGGGAGGGGCCAGGTGCAACAACTTATTCTTTACCTTAGAAGGAATGTCTCTGCATGCTCCACACCACTGAACTCCTAGAAACTTCACCGAGGTAGATGGCCCTTGAATTTTAGTTGGATTTATTTCCCATCCTCTCATGCGCATATGCTTTACCAACAAGTCTAGGCTAGCTGCTACCTCCTGTTCACTGGGTCCAATCAACATAACATCATCAATATAGTGGACCAGTGTGATATTTTGTGGAAGAGTCAGGCGATCAAGATCCCTTCTAACTAAGTTATGGCACAACGCTGGAGAGTTAACATACCCCTGAGGTAAGACAGTAAAGGTATACTGTTGGCCTTGCCAGCTGAAAGCAAATTGCTTCTGGTGGTCCTTATGAACCGGTATTGAGAAAAAAGCATTGGCCAGATCAATAGCTGCATACCAGGTACCAGGAGACATATTAATCTGCTCGAGTAAGGACACCACATCTGGTACAGCGGCTGCAATTGGTGTCACTACTTGGTTGAGTTTTCGATAGTCAACTGTCATTCTCCATGATCCATCTGTCTTTTGCACAGGCCAAATTGGAGAGTTAAATGGAGATGTGGTAGGAATCACCACCCCTGCATCTTTCAAATCCTTGATAGTGGCATTAATCTCCGCAATCCCTCCAGGGATACGATACTGTTTTTGGTTCACTATTTTCCCTGGTAGAGGCAACACCAATGGTTTCCATTTGGCCTTTCCAACCATAATAGCCCTCACTCCACAGATCAGGGAACCAATGTGGGGATTCTGCCAATTTCTAATTATATCTATCCCAATTATACATTCTGGGACTGGGGAAATAACTACGGGATGCGTTCTGGGACCCACTGGGCCCACCGTGAGTCGGACTTCAGCCAAAACTCCATTTATCACCTGACCTCCATAGGCCCCTACTTTAACCGGAGGGCCACAATGCTTTTTAGGGTCTCCTGGGATCAGTGTCAACTCAGAACCAGTATCCAATAGGCCTCGAAAAGTCTGATTATTTCCTTTTCCCCAGTGTACAGTTACCCTAGTAAAAGGCCTCAGGTCCCTCTGGGGAAGGACAGGAGGAAGGCAAACAGCATAACTCTTTGGTATTGTGACAAGGTCCTTCCTCACTGGAACCCGGCCACCCCTTCATTCAAGGGGTTCTGGGTCTGTGAACTGTCTCAAGTCTGGAAACCGGTCAACTGGGCGGGATTCGCTACTCCTAAAATCAAATGTTGACTTCCTGTCATTCGTTCTAGAGCTTTTCTGCTTATACAGATCAAATAAAAACTTAGTAGGCTTCTTATGTATTTGGTTCCTGGGAACACCATGATTAATTAGCCAGTTCCAAAGATCATTTCGGGTCATGCCATTATAGGTATTGTTTTGCCTTTGCCACCCATTATGATAATTACTGTAACTACGCTCATCTGGCCTTCTGCGATTCAGTGCTGCCACCTGACGCCTACCCTGAGGTCCTGTTAGACCTACTACGTGTACATTTAATTTATGCAAACGAGCCACAACTTCTCTAACTGTAAGATCTGGCATAAGAAATAGAGCAAAAACAAAGCTCTTCAAATGTTCTGGTGTCTCTCTCAGTACTTTCCATCTTATAAATTCAGTGAGTGGCATGTCCTCTGGGTCCTCATATTGTGGAGAATGTGGTTTTACACTTCGAATCCACTCGAGCATGCCCATCTGCCTGACCCTCACAATCCCTTCATCAATACTAAGCCAAGGAATATCAGGCATCTCTAACTCGCTGTTAGTAGGCCATGTTTTAATAAATACATCAGCCAACCATTCAAATAAACTTTTAACACCTTTTTTAACTGCTCGAGCTTCCATGTTAAACCTAGAATCTCTACTCAGTGGGCTCATATCGATAAACTCAGTATGATCCAATTTTATATTCCTTCCACCATTATCCCACACCCTTAAAATCCATTCCCACACATATTCCTTAGGCTTCTGCCGGAATGAATCAGCAAACTCATTAATTTCTTTAGTAGTATATCGCACCTCCTCGTGGACCACACTTTCTATCTCACCTTGAGGGGCTTGCTTAGACTTCAATCTGGTTATAGGTCTAGAGGCAACAATTGTTGGGCCCTGAGGGACATCAGCTCCCACTGGGAGGGGGGGATTAATTTCCTCAGGCAAGGGTGGGGAGGAGGGATCTGCAGGGTGTGGATTCTCTGCTGAGGGTGGGGAGGTTAATTCCTCAGATAAAGAAAATCCCTCAGAATCCGAGGGTTCAAAATCCTCATCATCATAGTTCTCCCACACATCTCCATCCCAAGTTTCAGGGTTCCACCCTTTCCCCACCAGTGCTCTCACTTTAACTGCTGACACTTTTCGTGGCTGGGAATTAAATCTGCGTTGTAAATCAGCCAACCGTATAATAAGGGCTCCAGCTTGATTTTCTGCTGCTTTAGCTCTTTGGCTGCTGGAGAGAAGATTCTCTTCCAGAGCACACTTGGAAACCTTTAAACTGTTGTTTCGAATCCGGAGCTGGTCATTTTTATCACCGAGCTCCATATTTTCGTCTAACAGTTTATCCAGACATGCTAGGAGCAACAAGGCAACATCATTATTTTCCTGATTTTTCTGCAATTTCTCGAACGTTTTATATATAGAGTCGCTAAATTCCTTGCTTCTCACAAGAGGTGAGTTAGGTGAGTCAAATGGATCTATCTTCATAATTAGATCAAATAGTCTGCACCAAGGATTATCATTCCTCTTCATGCCACCAGGAGAGCCTTCAGTAACTCTAGGCTTCATTGGGTTGGAGAGCTGGCTCCAGAGGCTACCAAGCCCACTAAAGAAATTCATCCTTTCGCCGGGTGTGGTGGCGCACACCTTTAATCCTAGCACTTGGGAGGCAGAATCAGGCGGATCTTTGTGAGTTCAAGGCCAGCCTCGTCTACAGAGTGAGTTCCAGGACAGCTGGGGCTACAGGGAGACCCTGTCTTGAAAACACCAAAAAAAAAAAAAAAAATTCATCCTTTCAATTCTGTTTCTCTAGAACCACTCCTGGTACCAAAATCTGTATTGGTCAGGGTTCTCTAAAGAAATAGAAGCAACAGGATGAATATATAACTATATACAATTTATTGATTTGCTCACGTGACAGAGTTCAAGGAGTCCAACAGTAGCTGCACCACACTGGAAAGGCTGAGAATCCAGGGAACTGCTCAGTCCTCAAGGCTGGATGTCTCAGTAGTCCCAATCTAATGCTGAAGGCCCGAATGGATTCCAGGAGATCTGCCGGTCTCAGTACATGCTGGGATCCGAAAGGTTGATCACAGCAGCAAGACAAACTCAGCAGATGAGAGAGGCAAGCCGCAGGAGAAAAGGGACGAGCTCCCGCTGCTGTGGCCTTAAATACTGCCTGCTGGCAGTAGGTAATGCCCACATTTGGGGTGGGCCATCCGGGTTGAGGTGGTCCAATCAGAAGACCCTTTTTCTCTTATTTGTTCCTTAGTCCAGTCAAGTTGACACCCAGGATTAACCATCACATCCTGCTCTTCTGTTTCAGTCTCCTTTGACATCATGGACCTGTGTACCTACCGATGCTCAGGAGCAAAGTCAGGATATGAGAACTACTACAAGTTTCTCTGCTTTATTGGAGAACAGGACAGTGCTGATTGTAGAGATCCTGGGGGATGGGAGGGGTGTCCTCACTGGTCCTGCTAGTACCACTGGTCAGGACTTCCATGGGGCATAAAGCCCAAATGGCTTTTTTCAGAACCAGGAGAGAAAAATATAACTTTTAAAATCGCAAACCCCTCCTCCTGGCCCAGGGATCATGTAGCAGCTGCAGGCATCTTTTATGAAACTCATTATTTCTATTCAGCCAGGGGCAGAATAAAGAATAAAAAGACCATCCAGAACTCTCATGCCCTACAGGCTTTAAAATCTCTAAACAACACTAAGCATCAGACCATTCAAAGTCTATAGCACCTAAATTCTTCACTTCGATTCTCATGGGATGAAGTACTGTCCATAGCTAACTCACTCTTAAGGAATTACTCCACTATCAATGCCTCTGAATGTTTTCTCTGTGCACCCCTGCAAAGGCCATTACTCCTTCCTCTCCTGGTGTACAATGTTTCTAATCAAACCACTTCTGAATGGTCTCTAACTCCTCTCCTAGGCACTCCTTTACCACCCCTGCCCCCCTATCTCAAACTAACTGAGTGCTGGGCAACTCAGATTTCACTGCCTGGGCTCCTCATGTAGGAATGTGACTGTCAGAGGCCAAACATCTCTGGGCCCAGGACTGGCATTTCTATGTTCCTCTAGAGTATACACCTGCATTTCTACTGACACCTCTGGCCACTGCCTTCCAAGAGTACTGGTGCCTAGTCTTTCTACACTTCAGGGGAGATCCAGGCACATCTAGAAGCTCAAGAAACTTGGGTAAAGTCTTTAACTGATCACCATCCAGGACCAAGAGGGCAGCCACGTTGGCAGTTTTAGTGGGCATCACTCTGGTCTCTGCTGTTGCAGCCACCGGGTTAGCTGCAGGCACCTTTGTCACACCCTTGTCACAGCTCAGCATTTTTCCCAGGAACTCTAGTAATTGAACACAGAACTCGTAACTGCTGTGGAGGCCACTGCTCAATCCATTCAAACTTTACAAAGGCAGCTCTCCTCCTTAGCAGAAGTCGCCCTTAAGAATAGGCACGCTTTGGATTTGTTTACAGCTGAGAAAGGGAGAGCCTACCTTTTCCTAGGGGAAGAGTATTGCTATTTTGTCAATGAGTCTAGAAAGGTGGAACAAAATGTCCAGTGTTTGCAGAAAGTAGTGCATGACCTGTCTCAGAGGACCGTTAATGGAGAGGACCCCTCCAGTTGGGGTCCCTGGGCAGCAATCCTTCCCTGGATAACACCTTTACTAGGCCCACTGATAGTGCTAGTAACTCTGTGTACAGTGGCCCCATGCCTTTTACGATATTTCCAAAACCAAATCCAACACCTCACTCATACAAGATTTAACCAGCTTCTTCTCTCAGTTGCAGACGGAAAAGCCGCCTACCAACACCTGGCCACTGCTGATCCAGATTGGGCACTGGACACCCAAAGTGGTCAAAGCTGAATAATCACGCTCTGATCTTCCAGCCTAGAATTCTTTTTTTTGGTCTTTTCGAGGCAGGGTCTCCCTGTAGCCCTAGCTTTCCTGGAAGTCACTATGTAGACCAGGCTGGCCTTGAACTCACAAAGATCCCCTGCCTCTGCCTCCAAAGTGCTAGGATTAAAGGTGTGCACCACCACGCCCGGCTACACCATCCCTGTTCAGCTCTGAAGCAGTTACAGAAGACAGACCTCCACCCTTTTCCTATAGAAACAAAAGGCTGGAATGTCAGGGTGTGAGCTCCAGAAGCCCATTGGAATGCAGAGACACCTAAGATCCGTGGTGCCCAAGAACCCGCTCTACCAAGCTAGCCTTTGGCTATGCTAAAACAGGCCATCACCGATTACTCAGGAATCTTCCGCCTTTAGAAAGCCAGATTCCTGCAAAGTGTGCTACCCACCCCACTCTCACTGAATCCCACTCCCACCTTCTCCCTTAAATTCCCAAGCCAGATGCCATTCAGTGCTTGACTCTATCTTTCCCCTGAGCCTACCCCGGGCTACCCTGAATTAAACTTTGCTCCGAAGAGCTTAGACCTTGTGGCCTCTCATTTTGAGGGGAGCACGCCATAACCTTACACATATTAGCTGCCATTATTTCAGTGTTTCTGAAAGCAGAGCCATCCCAGGGAAAATCATGCCAAAAAGTCTAACACCTCTCACCCTAAACCCTGTAAGATGCAGTCAGCAGTGCACAGGTAACAGTCTTCTAGTTCAGTAGGATTAAGGAATAATCCCCAAATTAAACTCTGTTACATAGTCTAAGATTTTTCTTATTAATTTTTCAATTGAATAATTGAGTTTGTTAAGAAATAGAAGACAATTTGAATATTTTTTCTCAGGCATGCCTCCTAGAGCTTCAAACGATTTACCATGAAAAGCTGTTTAAATGCTGAGAATGTACTTTTTACAAGGAACCTTAGCCCATAAAAATTTAATCATTGAATATTGTGCGCTTTTCATTCAATTATTGTGCAAATGAATTATGTATGGGGACATACCTGGTGCTTATTTCCTTATTTACATTCATGAGTGGATCTGCATGCCTCTGCCTCTGGAATACTTGCTGGGGCGGTAGGTTGGGCCTGCAGACCTCCTGGGAAGGGGAAGTTTGAAGCTGAATTGGACTAATGGGAGAATTGAGAAACAAACTAGGATTTGGAGAGTTTGCTTCTTGACAAATAGTCTTGGCCTCGGTGGTATGTAGAGTCTAGAGCCAGCCTGAGTCAACCTCTGAGGTCCCCTTCCTTCCTTTTACGAGTTGAGGTGGAGACATGTGATGTCTTGTTTGAGGTCCCTTGGCTGTGCCCCTGTGTCTGTGCCCTTTAGACCTGGCAATATTGTGCATGTAACTCTGACTGTCCTTGATCCCTGTGCATTTGGCCTCTGTTAGCATCCTTGTTGATTGCCTGGAATAACAGACAAAAGGATTCCTCCACCAGCCAATCTCCAGTTGAGCATGAGGCTGAATCTGCTGGGCTTGCCAAGGCTTCTGTTGGGTCATGGGGCTGGATTCTAACCTCATCTGTGTGTCTACTCTTCAGTCTCAGATACCTGCTCCAGCAAGTCTTCCTGGACCCTGTGGCCTGGGAAGCTAGCTGGGCCTCCTATTCCATCCTGTGGGAATGGGGATTTCATACTCCTTTGCACAGGCTCACCGACTTGGGCTCTGTCCCCCTAACATTACATGGTTTATTCAAACTGATAGTCCTCAATGAGGCTACTCAGTGGCCCCCACACCTTCTCCTTCCTGGTAGGATGGTTTTGTCCTCCTGAACCTTCTAGGCCTGTCTGTTACCAGGTGGATTCCTGACTTATGCCTGACCAGTTCTCCTTCTTCCCCTAACCATTTTGTGTGTTGTAGGGGAGGGTGGTAAGAGAGGTTTGACTGTTGTTTGCTCCACTGGCTGCGTCTTGGCTCCCCACCCACCCTCCAGTGCTCCTGCCTGCTCCTCAAATGGGTCCATCAGTCAGTGGCTGTGCATCCAGAACTCTTTCCAGATAGCCTCTTCTTCCTTGGGGGCCTCGGGTGCCACACTGCTGAGCAATGGCAAGAGCTGAGAAGACCTCTCTTCTAAGTGTCCTTCATCCCCCCTCTCTCTGCCTCAGATCTAGGAGGGTGCATCCAGATATGGTCTCCTGCCACACCTTGGTGACTTTGTTCTGGGTGTGTGGTGTCCATTTGCGTGGACTCTTCTCTCTGCCACCCTGTTTGGAGGCCCCGTTCTCTGAAAACAGCCGATTTCTGGCTCGATGCAGCCAGTTCAAGGCTGGTGCCGGAAGCATCCCTTTCACAGCAGGCCTCACCTGGCCACTGGCTTCCTCCTAGCGTCTGCCCTGGCCAGCGCCAGCCTTAGCACACTACATCCTCCCTCCTCAGTCTCAACATCTGAGAGACACACAGCTGGGAGAAAGGAGCTGCTGGTTCCTCTCGAAGCCTCTGGTCTGGGGCTTTGGAGAGGGAGGGGCAAGGCGTGGCCAGCAAGGGGTTGGGGCCTCATCTCTGTAAACGCCAGGATTTTGTTATACTTAAGCTCCAGATGAGAACACAGCCTGAGGACACTGGACGTTGTCCCTGAGAAACCTTGAGCCCCGTGAGAAGACCACAGCAAGCTTGAATCACTGCCCTGCAGAGCCGTGGGCTGATGAACGGAGGCAGCCAAGTGTGTGGTGATTGTTTGCCGCAAGTGAAAACTGCTGGATGATGCTCAAGCTGGGAGAAGTGAACGAAGATTCCCCCAGGCTCTCAGTGACTCCACGGGCCTGGTGCCAGCTACTCAGATGTAGGGCACCCGTGTCCACACTGGAGGCTCTCTGATAGGATTGTTTTTAAGGAAAGAAGGCAGCTGGTTTTCTGTCCGAGTACTTTAATTAACTTGTTTATCTCATTACATACCCCCTGAGGTACTGTGTGGGTGGATGCCATCCTGACTTAGGAGCAGGGCCAGCCTGTCCAGCTTCAGGAATTTGATTCTCAGCCCCAGGGACCAGCAACTGAAACTCTATGGGTGTTGTCCTTAAGGCAGAGCTAGGGCATGACCCTGTAGCACCAGGTTCCAAAGCTGGGCACCCCAGGCCTACAGCTCTGCAAGAGAGTGGCCCAGAGGCTGGGCTCCAGCTGTCCTTCCAAACTTGGCTTCCAATGAGAGGACACAGAGAGAGAATATGACCTTTGGAAGTGAACTTACTGTCAGTATTTCCTTACTGTCTGGTACTCCAGTACCAACGCCCACCCACTGAGCACTGCAGTTAAAAATTTCACCTGCCAATTCATTTTCAAGATGTGAGACACGGTTACAGGTCTTTTCATCAGTAACTGGTTGGTCCAGCATAGACTCAGGAAGCCACTCAAAACAATTTGGAGCATTTGGGCCATTAACTTGCTGTGCTAGATGGACAGTCTACCAGTACAGGGTACACGGCCTGCCGTGGTGAACTCTCATCAATAGATGGTCTAAGCATCTGCTATTGCTGTGTGATCCTTGCCAGGGTTTTTAGAAGATGCCAGAACAGAAAAACACAGTACAATTTATACTCTCAAATATCTTATAGAGTATAAAATACAAACTCAAGTTAAATGGCCTTCTTTGAGATCCAGGAAAAAAAATACACAATTATAATTCCTTATTTTTGTGGGAGGGATAAAACTTGAATTTGATGTGGAAGAATTGATATTCAGTTATAAAAGCCTATCAAATAAATATATTCTTGAAGAAAATTTAGAAAGATCTGGGGAGGAAAATCTTTTTCCATTCCCAAGCCTTAAATAGTATACCACTCAGAATAAGCCTATACATTATCTTAGTTTTTTTTTTTACATCTATTTATCATTTCATATATTTCCATTAGAATTTGTTCATCATATGCTATTAAAACAGATTGGGGTTCTATTAAAGTTACAGATAATCTACAACAAGAATTTCTTTTGGTTTTGAGACAGGGTCTATTTGTGTAGCTTAGACTGGCCTTGAACTTGCAACAATTTTCCTGGGAATGTATTAATGAATTTATTGTATATTTAATGACTCTATTAACTTGGTTTGAAGAAAATTACATATTGGTATATTACAAAATTACACAAATGTCACAGTCAGTCTAATAAAAATGGGAAGGCATTGTCAATTAAAAATCTTCAGTATTTCCAACTCTAACAACTAAATTTTCATCTATGTGAGGCTGTACAGCTTAATTTAACCTGTACTGGATGGAATTTTGGAATATTAGTTAAAGTACCCAGTGCTGTCCTTTTCTCTGTCCCTCCTCCCATCATGTCTTCCTCTCCCCTCTCTCCCTGCCTTTCGATCATGTGTGTCCTGGGAGGGGAACTTGGCCAGAAGCCTGGGCTGCCCACGATCCACCATTCAGGGAGACTGTTGCTGTGGCAGAATCTCCCTCATCCTCCTGTGCTGAGGAGCCCCTCCCATGATGTTCTCAGAAAGAGGCAAACTGTCTGGTCCCCTCTGAGAAATCTTGTTGAACTTCATCTTGACCAAAGTAGGAAAGACCTATCAATAGGGTGATCCTGAGGTTTAGATCAAATGCCCAACAAACTGCTTATTCAAAATTAGGTCAGTTGTCTTCCAGACACAACAGGGTTGTTGTATGTATGAATGCATGGCAGTTGTGGGAAAGTCCCCTCACTGAAGGTTAGGTAGGCATGATGTCCCACTTCCACCTGAGGAGTTATTAGTGGCTGAGAGCTGCGGGGAGGGAGGGAGTTCTCTGTAGGACTGTGGCCTCTCCTAGGTTCCCATGCTCCACTGAATGATCACATGCTGGAGAGTATGTGGGCAGCACACACACTGGAATTGGTGGGCTTAGAAAGAGAGGACACGGGGCTGGAGAGATAGCTCAGAAATTGAGAGTACTCGGTGCTCTTTCTGAGGACCCAGGTTGAGTTCCCAGCAGCCACATGGCAGTTAATTACTGCCTATAAATAACTCCAGTTCCAAGGGACCTGGTGCCTGATTCTGACCTCTGTAGATATTGCATGACATGGGTGCACTTATATACATGCAGGCAGTACACTCATATACATAGAAATAAAAATAATAAAGAAAATATTACTTAAAGGGACACAAAATTGGCTGGGTAGGGAGATGGGGTGGACATGGTATGTGATGGGAAGCTGCAGGAGGGGTCAACACACATTGTATGAAATCCTCAGAGAGCCAATAGAAAATGAGGAACAGATAAAGGGAAAAATAAATGAAAAGAAATTAGGTAAATGTTAAAACCACTGTCAAAAATAAAATTAGTTTAGAATTTTAAAGGGACTACCAATCTTTTCTTCTATCACTGTCAGAGTTTTGGGTTTCACGTTGAGGTCTTTGATCCATTTGGAGTTGATTTTTGCACAGAGCAAGAGGTAGGGGCTTAATTTTATTCTCTCCAAATGGTGATCCAATTTTGCCAACACCATTTGCTGAAGATGCTGTCTTTACTTCATTTTGTCTTCTTGGCCCCTTTGTCGAATGTGAGGTGGCTGAAATGCTCAGGTTTGGATCTTCAATTTTGTTCCATTGGTCTACAGGTCTGTTTTTGTGCTACTACCAGGCTATTTTTATGACTATAGCCCTGTAGTATAGTTTGAAGTCTGATATAGAGATCCCCCATATTGCTCTTTTCACTCAAGGTTGCTTTGGCTATTTGGGGTTTTTTGTTTTTCCAAATGAAATTAAGGATTTTTTTCCCAAGCCTGTGGAGAAATTCTTTGGAATTTTAATTGGGATTGCATTGAATCTGTATATTAATTTGGGTAGAATGGGCAATTTACTATATTAGTTTTTCCAATCCATGAGCATGGGAGGTGTGCTGGATAGCTTTGGTGTCAACTTGACACACCTGGGTTGAGGGAACCTCGGTTGGGGAATTGGCTCCATTGGATTGGCCTGTGGCCACATCTGTGGTGTATTGTCTTGATTGCTGAGCAGTGACAGTATAAGAAGGCAGGCTGGGCATGAGCCAGAGAGCAAGCCAGTAGAGAGCAAGCCAGTGGACAGCAGTCCTCCATGGCCTCCAGGTTCCTGCCCTGAGTTCCTGCCTTGGGCTTCCTAAGTGATGAAATGTGACCCAGGAGATGTAAGCTGAATAAACCCTTTCCACCCCAAGTTGGTGTCGGTCAGAGTGCTTTGTCACAGCAGTGGAAGACAAACTAGAACAGGAGGTCTTTCTATCTTTTGATTTCATCTTCAGTTTCCTTCTTAAGGAGTTTAAAATTTTTGTTATAGAGATTTTGGTGTCTTTGGTTAGGTTTATTTCTAGGTATTTTATTGTTTTTGAGACTTTTGTGAGTGGGAAGGTCTTGTATTCCTTCTTAAGTTGCTTGTTGTTGGTATACAGAAAGGCTACTGAAAATGTTGGCAGCAACATTTTCAGTAGCCTTTCTGTATACCTACAAGACATAGGTGTAGGAAAAGCCTTTCTAAATCAGACAGGAGCTGTGCAGGAAATAAGGTCAACAATTGACAAGGGGACCCTGTTAAACTCAAAAGCTTCTGTACAGTGAAAGAACAGTCAGGGAAGTGAAGAGAAAACCCACAGAGTGGGAGGAAACCTTCACCACTGATACATCTGACAAAGTGTTAACTTCGAGAATATATAAACTACTCAAAAAGCAAAGAACTAAAAAAATGACTCACTCAAAAGATGGAGTAAAGAGCTGAACAGAGACTTCACAAATGAGGGAATAGAGATGGCTGAGAAACATCTTAAAAAGTATTCAACATTGATAATTAAGGAAATGCAAATTAAAACCACTTTAAGATATCTCACTCCAATAAGACTGGAAAGGATCAAGAAAAGAAATGATACTAAATGCTGGAGAGGTTGTGGGGAAAGGGGAGCACTCATTCACTGCTGGTAGGAATGTAAACTTGTACAACTGTAGGAAGCTTTCTTTTTATGCCAAACAGGGACCACGTGGCCATGCTAAGGGGAATGGGAACACAGTGCCCCACTTTGTGGACACTGTGGGGAGCTGACACCTCAGCACAGAGGCCAGCTGACTACTTCTCATAGCCTGGCCTGAATGGTACTTCCAACTCAGGCCCTTAACCTGGACCCAAAAGTCACGTGTTCCACTCTTGGAACTGCCCAGAGCCTGGACAGGAATTTCAGGCTGATGGCTGATGGCCTCCCTTAAGCCAATGCTCACTCACAACACCAGCTATCCAGATTGGAGGTCTGCAAAGGAGAGCCTTTTCCAACCCACTGGCCACCTGAACAAAATGCAGGCCTATCTTAGCCTGTATGCATGCAATAATTAATAAAATAATGGCTGGGAATTCCGTGATGGTGTGTTCTAGTTTGTCTTCCATTGCTGTGACAAAACACTCTGACCAACACCAACTTGGGGATGAAAGGGTTTATTCAGCTTACATCTCCTGGGTCACAGTTCATCACTTAGGGAGCCCAAGGTAGGAACTCAGGGCAGGAACCTGGAGGCAGGAGCTGAAGCACAGGCCATGGAGGAATGCTGTTCACTGGCTTGCTCCCCCGGCTCATGCCCAGCCTGCCTTCTTATACAGTACACAACAACCTGCCCAAGGTGGCACCACTCATTGTGGGCTGTGCCCTCCCACATTGCCTGACAATCAAGACAATACTCTACAGATGTGGCCACAGGCCAATCCAATGGAGCCAATTCCCCAATCAAGGACCCTCAACCCAGGGTTGTCAAGTTGAACTAATGCTATCAGCACATGATGTTACTATGAAATTCAAATTATTCCTTGCCTACCGCCTGCTTTTTAAAACTAAATGATGTCAGTTCCCAGGACCATTAAGTCCCCCCAACTCCCACGCCACTGACACCATTTCCCCCCCAGCCATCATGCACCTAGGCCATGCTTGCTTGCTCCTCCTTGGGGCGGGGCCAGACCCTCGGCCATGCGGTGCCCTGAGGCATGCTTGCTGAAAAGCTAGCCTGTACTTCAAGATTCTCCACATACAATCACTATGGAAAAGCAGTGTGGAGAACCCTTGAAAGACTGAAATGAGCTTACCACCTGACACAGTCATACCACTCCTGGTTATGTACCCCACAGACTCATCTATTGCAGAGATCATGCACAGCCATGGTTATTGCAGCTCTCTCTAACAGCAAAGAGCTGGAACAACCTAAGTGCCCCTCAAAATAAGTAGATAGAGAAAATGTGGCATATCTACACAATGGGTAGTTGTGGAGATATGCCCACATTGGAGAAACAACAAATGGGTTCATGAATGTAAAAGAATGATGACACTGACTTTGCAAGTAAATGGATGGAACTAGAGATTATGTTAAGTGATGTAACCACAGTCCCAAAAAAGCAACAATCAATGGTAATCCCTCATCGTGGATGCTGAACCAGTACCTAGTTGTAAGCGCAAACTGGCAACGTTATTGTTATATTCCTTGTTGATCTGAAAACAATTGTGCTCTTTATTGTGAATCCCTTAACAGGTTCTAGAGTTAATACCTACCATTTATTTTCAGACTTTGGATTTTTGTAATATGGGTGGAGGGTATGTATGCATATTTTAGGTAATAAAAATATAATCTAGTTTGTCTTCCATTGCTGTGACAAAACACTCCGACCAACACCAACTTGGGGATGAAAGGGTTTATTCAGCTTACATCTCCTGGGTCACAGTTCATCACTTAGGGAGCCCAAGGTAGGAACTCAGGGCAGGAACCTGGAGGCAGGAGCTGAAGCACAGGCCATGGAGGAATGCTGTTCACTGGCTTGCTCCCCCGGCTCATGCCCAGCCTGCCTTCTTATACAGTACACAACAACCTGCCCAAGGTGGCACCACTCATTGTGGGCTGTGCCCTCCCACATTGCCTGACAATCAAGACAATACTCTACAGATGTGGCCACAGGCCAATCCAATGGAGCCAATTCCCCAATCAAGGCTCCCTCAACCCAGGTGTGTCAAGTTGACACTAAAGCTATCCAGCACATGATGTTACTATGAAATTCAAATGTATTCCTTGCTACAGCCTGCTTTTATAAACTAAATGATGTCAGTTCCCAGGACCAATCATAAGTCCCCCAACTCCACGCCACTGTACACCATTGCCCCCCCAAGCATCATGCACCTAGGCCATGCTGCTTGCTCCTCCTTGGGGCGGGGCCAGACCCTCGGCCATGCGGTGCCCTGAGGCATGCTTGCTGAAAAGCTAGCCTGTACTTCAAGATTTCTCCACATACAATCACTATGGAAAGCAGTGTGGAGAACCCTTGAAAGACTGGAAATGAGCTTACCACCTGACACAGTCATACCACTCCTGGGTATGTACCCACAAGACTCATCCTATTGCAGAGATACATGCACAGCCATGGTTATTGCAGCTCTCTTCATAACAGCAAAGAGCTGGAACCAACCTAAGTGCCCCTCAACAAATAAGTAGATAGAGAAAATGTGGCATATCTACACAATGGGTAGTTGTGGAGATATGCCACATTGGAGAACAATGGAGTTCTATGAAGTGGTAAAGAAAGATGACATCATGAACTTTGCAAGTAAATGGATGGAACTAGAAGATATTATGTTAAGTGATGTAACACAGTCCCAGAAAAGCAAACAATCAATGGTATCCCTCATCTGTGGATGCTGGAACCAGTACCTAGTTGTAAGGCAAACTGAGCAACGTTATTGTTATATTCCTTGTGATCTGAAAACAATTGTGCTCTTATATTGTGAATCCCTTAACAGGTTCTAGAGTTAACCTACCATTTATTTTCAGACTTTGGAATTTTTGTAATATGGGTGGAGGGTATGTATGCATATTTTAGAGTAATATAAAATCAAAATGGAAAATTGTGAAAAAAGAAAGCAAATAAGCTTAGCAAGGGCCAGGGAGCAAGACACTAGGCAGTGTTCCTCCATGGCCTGGGCTTCAGCTCCTACCTCCAGTTTCTTGTCCTGAGTTCCTACCTTGAGCTCTCTAAATGATGACATGGGATCTGGGATATATAAGATGAATAAACCTTTTCCTTCCCCTCCACCTCCCCCAAAAAAGAATTTTAAAGGGAAATATCACTATACGTTAAATGTAGGAAAACATTTGTGATGCTGTTTTAATGCACTTTTGAAAAGGAAGCTAGGTAAGTCAGCAATGCTTGAACAATGGTCTCTGGGTACTGGAGCCATAGAAACTATAAAATGAAGTCTTCTAAATGGAGGATACTTTTATTCTCTTTCTACTTAAAATGACAAAAATGATCACAAGTATGTCCACAAATATTTCTTTTTGATTCCATAAGTGCTAGACATTCTAAAAATATTATATTTTATAAGGCAGAATGCATCAAATACTTGGTAATGCTATCAAATCTGGATGTCCCACATCATTGCCTTCTCCAATTTATCCTGTTCTACTGAAGAATACAGATTCATTCATTAAAATGTTAATTATCCCAAATACAACTTTAACTCGTAAAGTTTGAACCATTCATCTAATTGATCTGGCCTCTTGGATATGAAGGAATAAATTTCTCCTCCTCATCCGCTATGTCTTCAATAACTAGACTTATTAGAGTTATTCTCATCATTGAAACACTTTAAAAAAGCTTCGATTTATCATTTCCCCCTCTCCCTTTATATCACTGCATTCTACCTCCCCTCAGGAGGAGGAAGGGTTAAATGGAGTGGGGACTGGAAGGGGAGGGTGGAGGAGGGAGCATGGGTCAGGATAACTGACACTAAAGAGCTACAGAAAAAGCCTATGGAAACCTACCACTGTAGAAGCTTCTGAAACAATACAGGACAAAAGTGATTAAAATGAGTTACCTTGTAATGGGGGGGGGCATTGCCCGTACTATATATCATGGGCTAGCAAAGTAAAAACACATTGCCAGGCATGGATTCACTCTTTTGAAGCTGTTAACCAGGGGTCCCATAGATTTGGCTATTGCCCCCACTCTTGGTTACCTACCACTTGACGGCAAGACCCTACTGCTTAAGACATTAATATTAATATATGATCTGTAGAACAAACAAGGACAAACCAAGCTGGGGCTGGCTTCAATGCCTCATCTCTATTGGCTAGTGTTCATAGTGCTGGGACCACAAGAAAATATAATCATCAACCTTACCCAGCAGTGAATCCTGTGAACTACAGCAACTGACCTGAAAGACACACCCTCTGCTGCAACAGTGCGATGAATACTATGGGAGAAACCAACCACTTTCTAATTTTGATTTAAGGTCACTTCGTAGGCTAAAGCCCATACTTGACATTAATATATGAAGCTAGACATGTCAGAGGCCATAGGGGAGAGCTTAATACTACTATTCTTCTAAGTAGATGTAGAATTAAACTGAATTATTGTTAGACCCATAGATTAATGTGTCTCTCAACTCTCAGCAGAGAAGCTTCTCTATGCAGCAGCAGATGGTGATTAACACAGAAACCCACAACTGGCCAACATGAAGAAAATAAGAGGCAGCAGAGTGTTTATCCACAAACAGGACACCAACATTGAGCTTCTGCCTCCCTGGGCTCAGGGGTCAGTGTGGAAGAGGGCAGAAAGGTTGTAAGAGCCAGAGGAGATGGACGACCACAAAGAAGCAGAGTCTTTCAGATAGCCAGGAAGTTGCCCATATGAAGCATTGTGGGGCTGACAAATTAGGTTAGTCTCATCAGAGACAGATTAAAGCAATAAGACAATGCAAGTCAGGAAAAAAACTAATTAGCAAATTCATTTTATGCCCTGTCATGCAGAAGCTCCACCTAAGCTCAGGCCAGACAAAATCCCAGCAAGACACGCAGAAGTGGGTAAGAAACCCCAACCCAAACCTGAGGAAGTACTGGGAGCAGATGGTGGCTGGAAGGGGGAGAGTCAGTCTTGTTTAAAGATAAGACTCTTGGTAGGCTGTCCAGGACCCGGTGGATAGACCACACTAAAGGGCACTTGGGGGCACAATAAAGATCAGTAATGAACATAGAATCTGTAATATAATGTTTCCCATTAAAGAAAAGCCCAGGACCAAAGTGACTTCACAGTTGAATTCAAGTACTAACAATAATTTTTCTCAAACCATTCAAAAATTGAAAAGAAATTAGTTCTTGTGGGGGCTGGAGAGATGGTCTAGCAGTTAAGAGTGCCAACTGCTCTTGCAGAGGAGCCAGGTTCAATCCCCAGCACCCACATGGCGGCTGAGAACCATCTTTAACTCCAGTTCCAGGGGAATCCGACACCCTCTTCTGACCTCTGTGGCATTGCACAATATGGGTGCACAAACCTACATGCAGACAGTACATTCATACATGTAAAAATAAATAAATAAAATTTAAAAAAAGAAATTAGTTTTTGCAAACTCACTCTTTTTTAATTTTTTAAAAAAAATTTTGTTTTGAGACTGGGTCTTCCTATAGCCCCAGCTGGCCTGGAACTCACTCTGTAGACCAGGTTGGCCTTGAACTCAGAGAGATCTGCCTGCCTCTGCCTCCCGAGTGCTGGGATTAAAGATGTGCGCTACAAGGCCTGGCAGTGAACTCATTCTAATAGGCCATCAATACACCAACTCCAAAGTGAGGCAAGGATAAAGCAAAAAAGGAAGAAAGGTCCAAATTGCAAGAGATAGTGGCTCACAGGCCAGCATGAGGTGCACACCTTTAATTCTAGAAGAGGCAGAGGCAGGCGGATCTAGGTGAGTTCAAGGCCAGCCTGGTCTACATAGGGGGTTCTAGGCCAGCTGGGGATACAGGGAGACCCTGTCTCAAAAAGACAAAAAAAGGAAGGAAGGAAGAACAAAAGAAAGAAAGAAAATCTTTAGGCCACTATCACTAATGAACATAGATACAAACTTCCTAGTAAAATGGTAGAAAACCAAACTCAACAGCAAATTGCAAAGACCACTCACCATAATCAAGAGGAATACAGTCTAGTGATGTAAGCACAGTTCTACACAGGTGGCTAAATGTAATACAATACATTAATAGATTCAAGGACAAATACCATGTGATCATCTCAAAAGATGCAGAAAAAGCATTAAATAAAACACAGACTTCATGATTAAAAAATCTCATCAAAATTATGTATAGATAGAATGTATCTCAACACTATACACACCCGGGTTCTTAAATCATAAATTTAGTATATGGCACTGTTTCCATTTTGGAAGGGCAAGCTAGGAAGGAACAGAAGAAAGGACATGATACCACACAGGTTAGAAATAGCAGGAAGCTAATCTCAAGTTTAAATGATTAAGGCTAAGAACTTTGCACTTCAAGACACAAAATTAAAAAAAATTAAAATGATAGGCTGGCAAGATGGCTCAGTCGGTAGAGGCTTATAACACCAAGCCTGATGACCTAAGCTCAGTCCTGGGACTCACATGTTGGCAGGAGAGAACCAACTCTTGCAAGTTGTCCTCTGACCTGCATCAGTGCTCTGTGCTACCTGTGTGCCCACACAAGTACATACATGTGCACATATATACATAAATAAAATGTGATAAAATATTTTAAAAAGGAAAAAAATCACAGACTGTAAAAAATATGTATGAATTATACTTCCGATAAAGGATTTATATGCAGACTATCTAGTGCCCTTGTAAGTCAACTATAATAACACACAACTCAATTTAAAAGTGGGGGAAGGTTTTGAGCAAACAGTTTACCAAAAAGGCATATGAATAGCTGATAGATGCTGAGCATCGATAATCACTAGGGAAATGAAACTGAAGCCGCACCTACTGGAGATGTCTATAATAAAATATAGAAAGTATTGGCTCATACATACACTGGAACTTCAAACATTGCTGGCAATGTAAGATGGTACAGCCACTTTGAAGAATGGTTTTGCAGTTTCTTATGAGAGTACAATACAATTCTATAATATCTTATAATTAAATTTTTAGGAATCAACCCAGGAGAAATAAAACTATATGCACTCAGGAAGTCTTGCATGTGAAACTTCACTTCAGCTTTATCCAAGATTCCTAACTGGATCCAGTTTCCACGTGGACCAGTAGATGAGCCCAGAATGTACTCTATCCACACGGCCCAGTTCTATTCAGAAATAACGTAATACACTACTGTTCTAGTTGCTTTTTGTGGTGGTAAAACACCATGACCAAGGCACCTTGTAGAAGGAAGAGTTTATTTTGGTTTATCTTTCCAGAGGGGGAGTCCATAACTGAGGGAGAGGCAGACAGCCTGGGACCTCACTTCTCCAACTGCATATGTGAAGCTGAGAGGAAACTGGAAGTGAAGTGGGTGAGGCTATGAACCCTCAAAGCTGTCCCCCTGTGACGTGCTTCCCCAGCGAGGCCCCTGCCTCCTAAAGGTTCTATAACCTTCCCCAACAGTGCCACCAGCTGTGCTCAGATACATGAGTCTGTGGGGACATTCGTCATTTAGACCACCATGACTCCTGATACGTGGTCTGACAGGGACGGATTTCCAGCACAGGCAAAGTGAAAGCAGAAAAAATCCTCAGTAAATGCAGAATGAAAGAGGCAGCAAGCAGCCAGTGGTTGTTTAGGACAGGGTGGGGAGGCCTCGACTGACTACAGGATGGGAGGGTCTGGAGGATGGAAGCAGGTCGAGTTGCAGCAACGCTGGCTCAGCCGTATCCATGGGCTAAGGCTCGTTGGCTTGCACGCTTCGTAGGGAAGCAAGGCTATGGATGCTGCAAAGTCTCCAACTCCTTGCTTTGCTCTAGGTTGGACTGGGCTTCTTCTGTCAACCTGGGTGCATGGTGCTGCCCTGGTGCTGCTTCTGAGTTCCTGACCATTTCAGCACACCCCACTGTTCAATTTGTAGCTAGGTTCATAGGTACTAAAGACCTCCTTAGTACATATTTCCTACCAGGGACCATTCTCATCAAAGTCCATCTCTCGTGCCAATTGGCTACAGGTCTCAGAGGCCCTTTGGCCTCATCACAGGGAAGGGGATCTGTTTGCTCTTTTGCCTTCATGGCTTATAAAGTAGAGGCAGAGAAGAACCTGGGCCTGGTGCCCGTCTGTAATCCTTTTATTCAGAGGTGCTTCTTTGGCTCAGAGCTAATGATGTAACCCTGACCTCTTCCTGTCCTCTGCCCCTGGGAACTGGAGAGTAATCGTGGTGAGGAGCCTTTTCAAGGCAGGGTTCTGCACACCAACAAAGATGCCACATGTCAGCAGGAAGGACCAGAGAGCAAGGAAGCCTGCAGACTGTCTCTTTGTTTGGCTGAAGATCATGTTTCCCTTTCCTCTCTGATCTGTAAAGGAAGAATTCTTCCTGCAGTCGGCCCATTGGGAGGAGACTCGCTGTTCTCGTTCATTTCTGTTGCTGTGGGGAAAGACTCCAATCAAAAGCAACTTAAGAGGGTGAAGAGTTTATTTCAGCTTGCACGTCCAGGTCACAGTCCATCACTGAGGGAAGTCACGGCAGGAACTGGAGCAGGAACTGAAGCAGAAGCCACGGGGGAATGGGGCTTGCTGGCTTTTTCTCTGGTTGTTTCTCCTACAGCCTAGGACCATCTTCACAGAGGCGGTGCCGCCCACAGGGGCTGGGCCTTCTTACCTCAAGTGGTAGTCACCACAACCCCCTACAGATGTGCCCTCAGGCCTATCTGCTCCAGGCAATTTTTTAAATTTTTTTTATTTATTTTTTTATGTGTATCAGTGTACTGTCTGCATGTAGGTCTGTGCACCCGTGTTGTGCAATGCCTCGAAGGTCAGAAGAGGGTGTCGGATTCCTCTGTCAGTTCCTCTGGAACTGGAGTTAAAGATGGTCCTCAGCCACCATGTGGGTGCTGGGGATCGAACCCGGGTCCTCTGCAAGAGCAGTCAGTACTCTTAACCACCAGGCCATCTCTCCAGCCCCATGCTCCCGGCAATTCTTCAACTGAGTGTCTCCTCTTGGATGACTGACAATTAAAGCTTGCTGTCTTTGGTTTCCACTATTTATTTTCTTTTTCTTTTTCTTTTTCTTTTTTTTTTTTTTTTTTTTTTTTTTTTTTTTTTTTTTTTTTGAGACAGGGTCTCCCTGTAGCCCCAGCTGTCCTGGAACTCACTCTGTAGACCAGGCTGGCCTTGAACTCACAAAGATCCGCCTGCCTCTGCCTCCCAAGTGCTAGGATTAAAGGCATGCGCCACCATGCCGGGCTCCATTATTTATTTTCAAATATCCAACAAACTAGTGGGAAAAGAGCTGATCCCATTTGTACTCTCTCCCAAATAGTAGCAATGAATTCTCACCAAGAAGTGTCGTAAACACATGATTTTCAATTCTGAACCTGATACGGTGGGATCCAAGAACCCAGAGAATTTGGGAACATTTTTTAAGTCTAGGAATCTTCAAGGGGAGGATCTGTCTTTTTGATCTTACAAGGTCTGCATGCAATACAATGACAATAAATCTAATAGAATGTTATCATTAATTTATAAATATTGTGATTAATACCATATCCCACATTTTCTAGCCTGCTGAAAAGAAAGTGAACGTTGGTATTCATAAATAAGCAGGATGATTTATTCATTTTTATGATTAACTTAGTATTCTGACACTCAGGAGCCTGCCTGCTAGACAGCATGAGAAAACATAACCAAATAATTTATCATCCAAACCAGGTGAGAGGGTGAGAGGCAAGGTTGTTAATCACTGTGCAAGGCAGAAGGCATGGGGGGCAAACCTAACCTCACGGTGTGGCCAGGATGGGCTCTGGCTCCCCTGGGCTCCTTTCAGCCAGCCCCAGTTGGAGAGGATTGATTCCGAGTGCTTTACCTGGCTTCTCTGGCAAGCTGCCTTAGGACTCCTAGGAGATGGTGTGTGTGTGTGTGTGTGTGTGTGTGTGTGTGTGTGTGTGTGTGAGAGAGAGAGAGAGAGAGAGAGAGAGAGAGAGAGAGAGAGAGATCAACAGCAAGATACTGCTGTGAGAAATGGACAGAGGAGCATGAGAGAAAGCTGTGGAGCTGAGCAGGGTCCTCCCAAGCATGAGACACAAAGGCCCTAAGAGGGGTGGACTTAAGATGGAAGCCTCCTTTCCTACTTCTGGAGCCTGGAGTTGCTCATTTCTCTTTGGCTGGTAGGTGACCCACTCCCCGTGTCCTCCTATGGCTGTTCTTCTGTTGGGGTCTGAGTCCTAACCTCTTTCTCTAAGAACCACAGACAGATTCGGTTTAACTTGGCTACTGACTGAACGACCTTATCGTCAAAGACAGCCTCCTTCTGAGCTACATAGGGGCTCCGACTTAGGCTTACAGATTTGGGGGAGCACATTTGGCCCCCAATGCAGCTTATTCCACACACCTGCGGTTGAAGGCAGGTATTCCTCAGTCAGCATTAGTGACCAAGTCCCTCCTCATCTCTCCCCCTCTGACTTGTCTTCTGTCCTCCATGTGATTTCAGGGTTGCAAGTGTCCCCAGCTGACAGGCAGAGCAGGGTATCTGAGCACACGCCACCAGGCGACTCAGCGTCTTGAGAAGGAGGTCTGTTCATCTTTGAATCCTCTTCCCTGCTTCCCCTCGTGTAGCATGGAGACCCCACACTGAGCAGGTCAGTGGGCTTGGTTCATGGCTGTGTTTGTTTATGTCTCTGCTCTGTGGCCACAGAACCTCGAAGGTAAGGAGGATGCTGTGTGTGAGGGAGGAGCTGTTCACACAACCAGAAAAAGAAAAACCTCGTGCACAGAGGCAGCCTACAGGGAACTAGCTGTGGCTTGTGAGTCCCTCCAAAGAGGAGGCAGAGGGAAAATAAGTTTTGTTGGCCCATCGGCTTTCTGGGTGCGTTCTGGGCTGTCCACCCCACATACAGGGCTGCGGGGCAGGAGAGAAGGGAATGTGCAGTCAGCACCCTGGTCTCAGCGGCAGTCCCAGGGCCAGCAAAGCCAACAGAAACACCCCAGGAGAAAGCAGGAAGACGTAGAGCAGGTACAGAGAAGGTGGACTGCAGTTACAGCCCCCCCCCCCCATTGGTTCCTTGAGTCCTGCAAGAGCGTGTTATTCTGCATAGCATGGAGGCTCCACCCAGGCGCAGCCCCCAGTGGGTGAGTGTCCTCCAGGCAGCTCCTGCCAGTGTTCTCTGATGCCACAGGCAGCTCAGCTGAGGGAGACATGGCTCGTGTTCAGTGATGATGAACTGCAAAAGCAGCTGGCAGTGTGGACACAGCACTGTAACATGGCTGAGCCTGGCTCAAAACCCATCATCAAGGAAGCTTTAGACTTTGCTTTCAGTATCTCTGCCCTCGCCATAGCTCCCAGCCTGAGCTCTGGCCAGTGAGGGCATTCGTGTCCAGCTGCATGCTGGGAGTGGAGCTGTATCAGCTTCCCCATCACGGAGGCAGATTCAGGCTGAGTGTATACTGCTTATTGTGTGTCTTCATGTTCCTAGTGCACAAGGTCCTGTCTGTTCAGAAGGTGCCTTTGAGGAAAACATGACTTATGCTTAACGAAATGACAGAGAACTTAATAATGCATTGTTTTGAGAACTAGCCCATTTCCCTGAGGGAGGAAAGCTGCGCAGAGCTCGGGCAGAACCATCCTATTTAGATTGCAATTTACGAAACCATCTTTTCCATCAGCCAAGCCTTCCACTGTGTGTCTCTGGGCAGGACGGTGGGATTGGAAGTGGCAGGCACAGCACATCCCATGTATAGACTGTGGACACAAGGTTGGTTTGCCCAAGTCAGCACAGCGTTTCACCAAGGAGGCTTCGAAACCTTGGGGAGGGACTGATCTTAGGTCAAAGCAACCTGTCCTCCGTGTCCTGGCTGCTCTGGAGGAACTGGGCACCCTGTCCTCCGTGTCCTGGCTGCTCTGGCACGATACAGACTGCTCTGCTGGTGCCCTCTCTCAGCAGGGAGAGTGGGCCAGAGGAAATCTTGCGGGTGCCCACACTGTGTGAGGTCCAATCTCGGACTTAGACCTACAGTCCCTGTAACGCTGGATGTGGTCCTCAGCGGTGATGTTTTATTTCCCTGTTTGTTAATCAGTACAATAATAGTGACTGTCCTTCAGGTGTGATGGGTGAGGCGATGTGGTGAGAGTAACTAACTACTCAGTGAAAAGCAGTGGTGAGCTGTCCCTAAGGGCAAAAGCTGGCCTTTGCTCCCGTTCTTTATGTCCAACAGAGGACTAGTCCACAGTAAATGTTTCCATGTCAGTTGGGCTGCTGAATAAGCAATCAGTAAGATAAAACTGCACAGATACAGGCACATTCCATCTCTTTCCCAAATGATGTTAACACGGAATCATGAAACTAAAATCAGTGGGGGAAATGGCATGCTGTGTGGAGGTATGCTAACAAGGAGGCCTGGACATTTGGAAATGAAGCTTAGTTTTAAGTTCTGCAGAAGCCACTTATACCTCAGACATACTGAAATCAGAAGAGGAGCAGAACAATGGTTTGACATAGATTCAGGGTGGAATGTCCGAGTTCAAATCCCACCTCCACAGATGCTAGTGCTGCTGACAGAAGCTATGGACCTGCCAGCCTAGTGTCGCCTCTTTCCTCTCTGTGAATTGTCTCTGCATAGCAAGCACTTTTATTTTGCTTCCTATGTGTCTAAATGTTTTCCAGTGAATTCTGGTATTTTTCTCATTTTAAAGACACCTACACAATCTGCCTTTTTGATGTGAGATTAACCACACTTTAAATCAGTTCTCAGGAATGGAGTCTCTTTGACAAGGGCCAGGAGGGAGCTGGGGCGATGATGAGAGACCTGGACGGAGGACTGGTGTGGGGGTGTGTGTGGTCTTTTTGCTTCTGTGGGGAGGAACATCACTTAAGTATTTCAGGAGCAGGAGTGGCTGTGGAGCCTGACCCAGAGCCAGGGCAAGGCTGGAATGGAATGGCCTTCCTGGTGTGGTTTCCTGATGTCTCTTTTCCCTGTATAGGCTTGTCTGTGCAGCCTGCTGAGCAGGAAACCCCTGGATGAATGACACAACTGCAATGCATTGTGACCTGACCATTGACAGGTTCATCCATGATGGAGAGAGGAGACAGCCAGCCAGAACAATGGATGCAGAAAGGTACACAGGGACTGCTGCTGTGGAAAGGAAGGGCCCAGGCAGATCCAGGCCATGGTGTGGCTGCCCACAACCAGTGCCTCTCGCGGGCCATCACCCGACTGTCCTTCCTGTAATCCAGGCCAGGATCTGAAAGGGAAACAGTCCTAGGATGTCGTTTACAGGGAGTAGATTCCCCTTACTCCCTGTCCTAGTGTTGATTGTCAATTTGGCCCAACATGGAGTCCTCTGAGACAGAAGCCTCAACTCTGGAGATTCCTAGATCAGATTGTCCTGTGGGCAGGGGGAGTGCTGAAGTGATTGTTAGCTGATGCAGGAGGCCTTAGCCCACAGTGGTGGGGGTCACCATCCCTAAGCAGGTGGTCCTGGGTTGTATAGAGAACCCGCTGAGCAGGAGCCTGTGAGCAGATACAGTGAGCCAGAGGGCAGCACCCTCCATGGTCTCTGCTTGGAGTTCTCCTGAGCTCTGCCCTGACTTCCTTCCCTCAGTGACGGGCGGGACATGCACCTGCAAGCCAAATAGATCCTGTCCTCTCTTAAGTTTCTTTGGGTTAGAATATTTTATCACAGCAACAAGTAAGTAAATTAGGACACTGACTGTGAAGAGTGTGGCTCAGAATTGGGATAACAGGGGCTCTAAGCTCAAAATTACATCTCAAGGCATAGCTACTTGCCTTCAGCACTTCTGATCTATGGGTAGAGAGGTGAGACATGAGCACACAGGGGTGAAGGCAGATTCCCATGGGAGGAGGAAGAAGCCCTGGTTGGCAGTACGAGCCATCTGGCAACTGCAGGGGCTTCCTTCCAGGACTGGGATTATCTAGCAGGAAGGTGACCCACTGGTTGTCCTGGAAAGGAAAAGGAGGGAGCTGTGGACTACAGAAAAGAGAGAAGGAGGGGTATGGATCCCCAAATAGAGCAGAGAAGCACATTGGCAGAGGGACAGAAATCCAGATGCAGGTTGGGACGGGCAAGCCCAAGGCCGACAGACAGACATGGTGGTATATGGTTCTGAGGGCCCTGGGAGCAAGGTGGGCACCTGAACTTGGCATTCCTGACTGGGGAGGGAAGGCTGGGCCTGGGCAGGAGTTGTCCCTGTTCTGTCTTCAGTTGCTGCCCACACCTTGGCTTGATGGCTTCTTTTCAGCTTGTTTTGCAAAGCAGTGTACTGACCGCCACCTGTGAGGCCATCTGTGCACCTCAAAGACCAAGAGCCTCCCACACCATGCCCTCCACACAGGTAGACCAGCAGCCTGCCATGCTGGGCTCTTCCACACAGGTAGACCAGCAGCCTCCCATGCTGGGCCCCTCCACACAGGTAGACCAGCAGCCTCCCATC
Organism: Rhizomys pruinosus; assembly: GCA_009823505.1. Lineage (NCBI taxonomy): Eukaryota > Metazoa > Chordata > Mammalia > Rodentia > Spalacidae > Rhizomys > Rhizomys pruinosus. The sequence continues at coordinate 215,059 of VZQC01004333.1, forward strand.
CCATGCCCCTCCACACAGGTAGACCAGCAGCCTCCCATCCCATGCCCCTCCACACAGGTAGACCAGCAGCTCCTATGCTGGGCTCTTCCACACAGGTAGACCAGCAGCCTCCCATCCCATGTCCCTCCACACAGGTAGACTAGCAGCTCCTATGCTGGGCTCTTCCACACAGGCAGACCAGCAGCCTCCCACACTGTGCCCCTCCACACAGGTAGACCAGCAGTCTCCCATGCTGGGCTCTTCCACACAGGTAGACCAGCAGCCTCCTATCCCATGCTCCTCTACACAGGTAGACCAGCAGCCTCCCATGCTGGGCTCTTCCACACAGGTAGACCAGCAGCCTCCCATCCCATGCCCCTCCACACAGGTAGACCAGCAGCCTCCCATGCTGGGCTCTTCCACACAGGTAGACCAGCAGCCTCCCATCCCATGCCCCTCCACACAGGTAGACCAGCAGCCTCCCATGCTGGGCTCTTCCACACAGGTAGACCAGCAGCCTCCCATCCCATGCCCCTCCACACAGGTAGACCAGCAGTCTCCCATGCTGGGCTTTTCCACACAGGTAGACCAGCAGCCTCCCATCCCATGTCCCTCCACACAGGTAGACCAGCAGCCTCCCATGCTGGGCTCTTCCACACAGGTAGACCAGCAGCCTGCTATGCCATGCCCCTCCACACAGATGTGCAGGTTGCAGCCTGGTCCAGGGCTGGCACCAGGAGACTCTCCATAGGAGCAGGGCCACCACAGTCCAGATGGTAGGCCCTGGTCAGTGACTCCTAGTGTCTTCTTTTATTTCACCCTCCTCACCTCACACAGCCACACGTACAAACACCTTAACAAAACACATTACACACACCACACATAGCCGATTACACACTGCTGAGGATATACTAAACACTGCATTCAGCACATGCCACATAGCATACATAGGACACACACAAAATATACTGTCTACACATAGTGGCAGATCATATTACATACTACACATAGCACACATGTTACACATGACTCACACACTGCACTACTCCACATGCATCAATCACACATCTGCCCCATGCACATGCCACACAGTGCATGTGGTACAGACAGCAACACATGACACACCTGGTATGGTCTGAATGCAAAATGTCCTTCACATGCCTGTATGTTAGAGGCCTTTGCTACTACCTCTGGTACCACTTTGAGAAGGTGGCATATTGAGGAGGTGGCCCCAGGTGAGGGGAAGTTAGGCTTGGAGGGTGCCCTTGAGGCTTATTAGGACCACACCCTCCTGTTTCTCTTCACTTCCCAGACACCATGAGGTGAGCAGAACTTATCTTCCATGTGCTTTGGCCATGTTAGACTATGTCACCACAGGCCCAAAGCACAGCACCAGGGACTGGGGCCTCTGGATGGAAGCTAAAATGAATCTTTTTTGTGTTAAGTTGATTGTCTCAGGGATTTAAAAATATCTACACAAAGCTGGTTAACCACACACACACACACACACACACACACACACACACACACACAAGACAGAAAACACTGGAAGGATGGTTAATCTTGATTGTCAATGGGATTTAGAATCACCATGGAAACAGGCCTCGGGGAATGTCTCTGAGGGACTCTGTAGATTAGGTTTGCTAACCTGGAATGACAGGTTCTGAACAGGGGAGACAGTCCGTGGGCTGGGGTTCCAGGACTGAATAAACAGCAGAAAGCAAGCTGTCCACCAGCGTCCATCTCTCTTCATCCTGACTGTGGCATGTTGTAAGCAGCTGCCTCTCACCTGCCCTGGGGCCGCCGTGCTCCCCCCACCCCTGTGATGGGCGGTCCACTCAAACTTGAGCCAAAGCAAACCCTTCTTCCCTTAGGGGCTTCCTCAGAGATTGGCCACTGCAGAAATCAAGGGATACACTGCATGCTACGCTCAAGCACAGTGTACATGATACGTTCCATAGACATTCATAGCAGCACCCAGCACAAATGATACATGAAACACACTAACCCCATGTTATACACACAGGGCACTCACACTGTTCTTCATGTTGTGGTGACAACAGATTCAGTCTTCCTTCACATCAGACTCAGCAAACACCTTCCAGGACTTGGTGGCTTGTGGCTGCTCCAGTCACCCAGTTATTAAGGCTCAGCCACACTGTCTCACCTGTGTTCGGACTCTACTTGCTTGGGTTCCATGGCTCTTTTTCTGCCTTGTCACGTGACAGAAACTAGCATGTGGTCAACAAGCAACATGCAATTTCTCTGTAATGTGAGAGTAATTTCCATCCAATAAATTTATTGAATTTATAGAGTTCATGAATATGGTGCTTCAAATTGAGAGTTTTCTACCTTCTAGGAAAAGAAATTTGAGTCTCAGTAGAGCATTAGAACTGTGTTTGAGAGTGCACTCTGATCGCTAGTCTGGGAAACCAGGATAGGAGCTTGTGAGTTGCCCCACCCCCTTGGTCACTGCAGCCACACTCAGCAGGAGTCTGTGTGGAGTCTCTGTGCTGGCTGCTGCTGGGTCAATGAGCTCAACCTACCTACTGCTCTGTAGATATGTTGCTAAAATTCCTTCTGGGTGTGTGTGGACAATGTCTGCTCCAGGCTCCCTTGGTCTTGACAAACTGAGATAAGATTTTACCGAACCGTAGGCTGGGAAACAGTGACTTTATTGGGCTTACTTACAGAGCCATGGATGAGGGTATACTTAGGTGTGTGCATCTCCCCTAAGGCCGCGCCAGTCTTCACCAGAGCATGGAAGGGGGGGGGGGGTTCTCCACAGCCACACAAACTGGTGGGAGAAAGCCTTCCCTTGTCTCCAGTATACTCTAGACCCTTCCCCAGGCCCGGTGCAACTGGAGTCCCTAATCACAGGTTGGGATGTGTGGCTGGATTCTCAGGAGAGGGTGCAGTGACTCTTCCTGGCTCTCTTTCCATGCAAGAGGATAGGGAGTGTGAACAAGAAGCCCAGCTGTGAGGACATTAGGCAAGCTGGGCAGCTGAGCTCAGGAAAGTGGTGTCTTGTTGGACGAGAGTCCTACACAGGAAGCTGTGACTGGAATGGCATGTGGTAAGTGGGTACTGGAGGCCCTGAGAGCTGACTTGTCTCAACGGGATGGTGACTCTGAAGTTGATCAGAGATGTTTGCAAACTTGAGGCTCCTGCACAAGGGCTAAGGCCCAGTGTCCTGAGATGTAAGATTGTGCCAACTGCTGGAGTTAGTGGCCAAATAGAAAGCAAAGAATGGGATGAAGGCTAAATTTCATCATTTTTATTTTCCTATAAATGTTCAATATGCATTGAGAGTTTCACCATTTTGGCAATAATTCACATATAGTTGCTCTAAAGCATTGTGCCTTGTGTCCCTAGAATAGCCAGGGATGAAATCACCTATTGACAGAGTAAAGGATGAGGGAATTAGTAAATGGATAGCTGACTAACCGGAGGGTACATTTCTAAACTTTTAAAATAGCCTTCTTATCAGTCAGCAGCCATGGCCCCAGAAAACAGTATCTGTGATAATGTTTTATTCATTTCTTTAGAGCCATGACTCAAAAAGTTGAAGCCACTCATGGATACTGTAGCATCTTTAAATTCTTTATTACATCTTACTTGTTTAGTGTGAAGAGAGCACATACACCATGGTGTGTGTGGGAGTTGACACTTGCTCCACCATGAGGGTCCGTGGAGCAAGTTCAGATCATCAGTTTTGGCGGCCAGCACCTTTACCTGCAGAGCCGGCTGCTGCTTCTTAAGGGAGTAATATGTACTCTAATGCCTTTGTTGTCATAAGTGGTTAAACACATGGAGGCCAGTTTGACCATTAAATCAACAGATGTTGTTAAATACCAACCTCTGTACCAGTCACCAAGGGAAAGAATGAGAGCAAGCAAGAAGGAACCTTGTGCCAATCCCCAGCCTCATGGAGCTTATGTGGTCAGTAAAACCAAGACTAGGAAATAGGCATAGCAAAGATTATGTGTATACAGTATGTACATGCATAGTGTACACACGTCTGCACACATGCAAGTCTGCATATGGATGTGACATCCATGCAAATCCACATACATGTAAACATTTACGCTAGGAGATTATTGGGATGAGTAAGAAGGATGTGAACTTGATGGGGCCTGGATCCACCTAAGAAACCACTTTGGAGATGTCTGTGGGGGGTTGTGTAGACTAGGTTGAGGTGGGAAGACTTGTCCTACAAGTGGGTCACACTGACCCCTGGGCTGGGGCCCTGGGGTGAGGAACAGGAGAAAGTGTCTTGACCAACAGTCATCACTCTACTTCCTGACCATGGATTCAGCGTGACGCACTCCTGCTACCCAGACTTCCCTGCCACATTGAAAGGAACCCAGATGGAATGAGCCCTTTCTACTGGAAGTTGCTTGTGTCAGGCACTTCATCATAGAAACAGGAGAAGCCAGACAATTATTGATACCATGGGCACTGTTCAGTAGGGTATGGAGGATTGAAGGACTTAGCTCAGTTGGTGCAGTGTTTGCCATGCAAGCGTGAGGATCTCAGCTCAGCCCCCAGTCCACTGACCACAGTTGTCCCATCGCTGTAGGAGTAGAGATGGTGGAGCCCTGGGGCTTCGTGGCCAGCCTAGTCCATTAGGTGAGTTCTGGCCAATGAGACCCTATCTCAAAGACTAGATAGATGGCACCTGTGGAATGTCATCAAGGCTGTCCATAACCCCATACTCATGTTTGCATGTCCTGTAGCCCCCTCCCCCACAACTATACATAAAAGAGATGGGCATGCGTGGCTTGGAATTTTGAATTGCATGTCAGGATGGATCTCACTGGAAGTCGTTATTTCTGCACTCAGAGCATGGTAAGAAAGATAGCCATGTGGGGATCTGGGACTCAGGTCCCTAGACTGATGGGCATGAGGTACTCGGACAGCCATCCAAGTACAGGACAGAGGAACGGGACGATTGGCTAAGGGGGGCCATTATCAGGAACATAGCATATAGAAGTTGTGTGAATTAGAAGTAGTTAAGATTAAACTAACAGTAGATCATGTGTGAAATGCTGTAACCTTAACGAAATTAGCAAATATTAAACTTAGCTCAGCAAGAAGCCTGCTCCAGCTCAGGGCGGCTTTAGAGGTAAGCACTCAGCACTAGGCCGGCCACAGAGGGGCTCAACAGAACCTAAAAGACTGACCATGGTCAATGATTAGGTGGCCAGAGGCAGCATGGACACAGGAGCTGATCACCAGTCCTGGGTCCCCTGCTTTGACCGAGGCATGACCCCAGACAGGAAAGATAACCACCTGCTATGCAGGGGGACCCTAGGCACCAGCTGGAGATTAGCGCCTGAGACTCAGCTGAGGCCTATTTAAGCTGGGAAGTGCAGAATGACTTTGCTCTCACTCCCCCTCACTCTCACCCTGTTGCCCCTGTGACACCAGTTCACCTGAAGTGCATGCTGACCCTGCTGGCCACTGCTGCCACAACCCCCAGAGAGAGCCGCTTCAGCCAATCAACCAGCTTCTTGGAACTCCCTACCGTGGACCCCTTCCATTGCTTCTAAGAGGCTGGATTAGAATTACAGAATTAACCTGCGTGGGAATTAATAAAATTAGATTGCATTATAACATTTGTGTCCTGGGTTCCTTTGGACTTAGCCCATGCTAGTCCATGCTCGTGGCAGACATGCAGGTTGGGGCCCTCCAGGAACCTCTGGGAACGAGGCTGATGAGCCTTTGCTGGCTGGGGAGGGAGGCAGCAAAGTGCTCTCTCTGGAAGATTTGAATGGGACTTTCTTGGTTAAATCTGTCGGTATGAGCTGCTGGGCTTCAACTTTCTGCTCTACGACCTTATTTAGGTCATGGTAACTTATTTTTAGCAGGACTTTAAATTCCATAACTGCTAATACCTTCACTTCCAAGTGCCATTTGACTCAGGCTCACAGGATGTGTAGCTGGGATGGTTACTTTTGTCTTGGCTAAAGCACAGAGTAAAGTTGATCCCATGTGCTCTGGAGTGAGTAGGTTACATATGGGGGACCACCCAACACCAGCACAGCTGGGAAAGAGCTGGAAACTTTGCTGGCACGTGACCACGAGTGCTACACACCTGCACACCTACCTGTACACACACCTGCATCCACAGTTGCACTAGGCCACCAACCTACAACTTGTGTGATCTCAGGAAACTCAGGTGCCTTTACCTTTCTAAAGCAGCATTAGTTAATTCTGTGAACGACCTGAGGAATTCTTATTGAGATAATGTATGCAAAGTGTCTAGAACAGTCCCTAACACTAAGTGCTCCTTTAAATTTTAATGACAATAACAGTTTTTATTTCTGAAGCCAGTAATGGCTGGATCCAAAGGAGAGCTTTTAAATAATGGAGTTTCAGGCTCTGTAGGAGGGTAGATATTGTCTGACATCTCCACTTGCCTCAAACCAACCACAAAGCCACACATTTATGACAGGAGTGCCCCTCTGTGAGCACATGCCTGTCACCTCACCGGGGCACCAGGTCTGTGTGGGCTCAAGGGTTGTTAGATTTTTTTTTTTTTTTGCCATCAGAAGATATACTGACTAGGGCTTGGGAGATAATGAGTTGGTAAAGTGTTTGCCTGAAAAGCAGGAGAACCCGAGTTCGATCTCCAGGTCCAACATCAAAATCCAGGCATGGTGGTGCACGCTTTCAATCACAGTGCTTGGGAGGCAGAGACGGGAGAATCTCTGGGGCCTCCTGGGCAGCCAGTGGGGCCTAATCAGTGAGCTTTGGGTTCAGCAAGGAAATCTGTCAGAGAGAGGGAGGGAGGAAGAGAGGGAGGGAGGGAGGGAGAGAGGGAGGGAGGGAGGGAGGGAGAGGAGGGGACACAGATACGGTTGGATGAATGTTCCTTACTCCCTTCATAGGACAGGAAAGATGGCGGGGGGGGGGCAAGACTGTGCTCTCATAGTTCAAAATGTAAAGAAAATAGAGATCCTTGAGTCAGTAAGGGTTCCTGGAGAAAGAATGAGTAAGTTCTCTCTGACATATAAGGAGATTTGATACAGGGATTGGCTCTCATAGTTTTCGGGGGAAGGGCTCAGAAGTTTTAAGATCTGAGTTAAGAAGGAGGATAGCCAGGAGAAAAGGAGGTTATGAATTTAGCTGGGTCCCAAGGCGTTGGGGATCAGGAAAGTTGATGGATCTGCTCCAACCCGAAAGCCAGTAAGCTCAGGACTCAAGAAGAGCCAGGTTTCAGCTCAAGTTCAACAGCAAAAAGAGTCTGAAGTCCCAGTTCAAACAGGCATGCAGAGGCCCCCTCGAAGTCCTTGGAAGGCCAGCTGTTTGTTCTGTCAGGTGTGCGGCTGACTGGACAGGGCTCATCCAAACACCTTCCCACACACCAGAAAAATAGCTGACCGAACAGTGGGGTCTCTATGGTCCAACCAAGGTGGCACACAACATTAATCACCACCAGCCTCCCTCTCTCATTTACCGATGCCATGTGAAGCTTTGCATGGCTGATGTCTACCTCCTGCGTGGGCCATTCTCTATGGTCTAGGAGACAGAGGACCATAGTTGCCTCCATCATGATGGAGTTGGTGGGTCACTGGGGTTGATGGCTCCATCAGAATCACATGAGGGAAGTTCTCCACAGACAGAAGTTCTCAGAAAAGCCAAGGCAGTTAATGATGCACTCAGTAAATTCACATGGGCAGCTTTCTGTTGGTGTGGGAAAATCCCTGTTATAAGCAGCTTAAGAGAAGTTTTATCTAGTTTTGTGGTTTTGGAAGTTTCGGCCCCCCAGTCAGCTGGCTCTGTTACCTGGGGCAGGGTGGACTGTCATCGTGGTGACAGAGTGTGATGGAGACTGCTGTCCCCATTGCAGTCAGGAGACAGGGAGAAAGGGGAAGAGGAAGTGGCAGGGTAAGTTGTGCCCTTCAAAGGCAGTCCCCAGGGATCAACTTCCTCCATCTAGACTATACCTTCTCCAGTTCCCACCACCTCCTGCTAGAATAAGTGGCTCCATGCACAGCTGTATAGAAGGGACCGATATTAACCCTCTGCCTCCCCCAGCAGCTCAGGGAGCACTTTGGAAAGAAGGATGGGGAGGAGTGCGGGACATGAGATGGTAGTCACACACAGGAACTCACAAGACCTGCAGAAGACCAAGCCGTTAAACATTCCCACGGGAAGCATGGAGAGGCTCCAGGCCCAGCTGAGAGGCAGTGGGCCGTTGACGGTCCTGGGGGAGGAGGGTCTCTTTTCCTTGGGTATGTGGCCACTTGTAGGGCGTCATGTCCAGTGGATGACTGCACACTCATGTGCTTATGTGCAGCACTAACTGGACTCTGTGGGTTATAAAAACAAAGAGGAGGTGAAGCTGGAGATGTGTGGGGTATTGGGTAGCTGTGGAGTCAGAGGGAGGGAGTGGAAGGTGGCGATGATTAAGATACATTGTACACATGTATCGAATTTTCAAAGATAGAAAGAATAAATAAATAATTAATAAACAAACTATGAATCCATAACTGGGTTGATTATTACTTCTTGATTAGCTCAAGCCCCTCTGTGGTCATTTCCCCAAACCTCCCATTGCTTGGCAGCCAAGCTCCGTCTCCTGAACCTTCCCGAGGTGTGTCAGATTCAGACCGTAGCCACTGAATGGTATATATGACATCCTCTTCATGTTGTTTTACTGACCCTGTGAGAAAATGGCTTCTGAAGTCCATGGACAGACAGGCAACCTAACCGACCTGTGGCCACTGAGCCAAAGCTGGGCGAGTCAGAGACTTTTGGGCACCCTGTGTAGTAGAGAAATGGCTGTTAGGAACTTGTTCCCTACTCCCAATTCTCCCCCCCCCCATCTCACTGCTTGTTCTAATAATTCCTGGCCCAGGATTGCTTTGCTGCCATTAATTTCATGGTTTGTACCTTTCTAACCACATAACTGCCATTATCCACCTGTGACTCCTACGAGTGGGACATTTATCAGAGGTCTCTTTTTGAGTAAATAACGAACTGAGAAATTTATATCCCCCAGGATAGTGGAGCATTCAGGAGTCATCAATCATGGCTGAATACGTGTGATTTAGGCAGTCTCCTAGAGGCATTGCTGAAGATGGTAGAAGAAAAGACGCTGCAGTGCTAGAAACCTTGTCATCTGTGCTCCTGCGAGAAGTCCAACCGGGTAGCACCAGGCCAGCAGGGCAGGCTGGAGCCAGCGTCTTAGGGCTGCGATTGCACATCAGATACCCAGCCTGCACTGCATGCAGTCCTTGATGGAGTGACTGCGTAAGTCCCCGCTTCTCTGGAGATGGGGTCTTGCTGTGAGAGGTACAGACGGGATGCTGGGACGGGAACCAGGGAGAAACCGGAGCGGGAGCTTTCTTGGCCCTGCGTTCATCCATGGTGGGCCTTCTGGTTCTCCCGAGGCCTGAGGCCTGTTACCTTGCCTGCTACTCCTCACGGAAGTTTCTCCCAGTGCCTTTGGCTTCTCTGAATGTTTTCTGAATGGAGTCAGAGCTCACCTCCCTACCGTGCTTTCTCCGGTGTGATTTAGGGAAATTGTGATCCCATGAGACGGGAACTACAGGAAAGTGTTGGTTTCTACCCATCAGCCTCTAGTGCTTAGAAACAAGACGAAGCACAGGAATGGCTAAAGGACTTCTCAAAAGTCCTGTAAAACCATAGGAGGGTGGAGGAGGGATGTCTTCAGAGCCAGCCATGCGTAAGCAGTCCTGGTGCTATGACCTTCCTTCCAGGCCGCTGAGTGTAGAACTCAAGCTCACTCAGGCAGCAAGAGCTCAGGTCTTGAATTGTCTCCAAGACAGTGAGACTGTGCAGAAAGGGCCCCAGACCCTCCTGGGCACTCTGCTGTCTCTACCCTAAGTACTTTCCAACCTTAAAGGGAGGCATTCACACGTGTTAAAAGTTAGCTTGCGTGATAAAGTCTAGGACCCACAAAAGAGAGAAAATGTGTATTTCTTTTCTGAAAATGACTTAACTTTATTCTTCTTTCCATTGTGCACAAAGCACCCTTTTATCCATTCGTACAATCATATATGTACACGTGAAATTGACTAGGGAACATAAGGGACCAGCAGGAGAAGGGAAGGGGGAAATGGGGGGTGGAGGGGACGCCTGAAAGCAGGAGGGTCTCTATTTTCCCTTAAACTGACATTGTGGTTTTATGCTGATTCAAGCTGTGATTCTTTGGCCAAGTAATGCATGAAGAAGTCTTCTTGGAAAAATGCTGGGTTAACATGAAGTCCTTCCTGCCAGCATCTTCAGCATCTTTGCTCATTCATTCACTCAGCATTTGATCATTGCTGTCGCACTCCACAGGAGCTCTACGCTAAGGCTGGGTGGAGAACAGAACTGTGGAAAGTGAGAGCTGCGCCCTCACTGAGAGAATGTAATTCTTTGAAGGAATGCAGAAAAGAAAGGATCCATCCCTAAAGACAGGCTGGAGTGGGAAGGTAACAGCTGTTGGGATCTTCTGAGGCACACTGGACACCAGAGCCACCTGTGACCTCTGTTCTGATTGGTTCGAGGAAACTAGGCTGTGGGCCTTCCCATCTGAAGTGGGAGTAGCAGGTGACTTCTCATATAAAAATGTGATCCCCAGGCAACAGCCTTTAACAGCGCTTGGTGACCTTGGCTGTCTTCAGCTTTAGAACTTGGCAGTGTCCCCAGGAGTCCGCAGCACCTTCTGTATGCCTCAGTCCACATAGAGGGACAAAGGGAATAATCAAGCCCTGGAGGAAACCCCGTGGTATGAGGAGCAAAGACTGCGATAAACAGAAGGGCAAGGCCAGTGAAAGAAAGTTATAAATCCAGCCCAGATGCTGCATGGTGTGCACTATGGCTCAGATGCCATATGGTGTGCACTACGGCTCAGATGCCGCATGGGTGCACTACGGCCCAGATGCCGCAGGGTGTGCACTACGGCCCAGATGCCGCAGGGTGTGCACTACGGCCCAGATGCCGCATGGGTGCACTATGGCCTTCAAGTCCAGGATTCGATGAGAGAACCACAGACAGTCTGTGGAAGTTCCAATCAGAATGTTTCCAGGGACGTGTTAATAATTTAACGCTGAGGTTCAAAGCCAAGCTGAGGGGGCATCCAACATTTAGAGCACAAAACTGGAGCCTGAGAGACCCTGAAGAAAGGGAAAGGGCTCAATGCCCAGTGAGCACAAGTCGTGCAGGGAGAACAGAGGGAACTAATAATCGATGATGATAAAAGTGATCAGTTAGGTAAGAAATAGCCGATTTACCCAGGCCCAAATGACACTGGAGTCTTTCATTTGAAAAGGGCGTCCGAGGGTAAAGCATACATGGGGAGATGTGGGCACCTGGATGCACGCAGGATGACTTGGTGTGTCACCTGGGAGCCCAACCAGCACTGAGGGTCTACCAGGTGTCAGACATCTCGGCAGAGAGAAAACTGTGCAGAAATACCTATAAGAACTTATTGGAAAATTAAGGTTTGAGTTTATTTCTGCGGTGGTTTGAATGGGAATACTTCCTCGTAGGCTCACATCCTTGAATGCTTGGTCCTCAGTTGTGGATGTTGTTTGGGGAGGGTTGGGAAGGCAGCCATGCTGGACTGGAAGGTTGTCACGAGGAGTGGGTTGGAGAGTTCAGAGCCTACTCCCACTTCTCATTTACTCTTTCCACTTCAGGTTTGTGATTGAAGAGGTGAGCCCTTGGCCTCCTGCTCTGACCACCACCTACCGCACCTCAGCACCATTGTGGACGCCTAGCCCTTTGGAGCTCTGGGGCCAACCCTTTCTTTTCTGTAGGTTGCCTTCGTTGTGGTATTTCATCGTATAGGAACAGAAAACTAATAACTCTCTAGTAACACAAGCCTAAAAGTGAAGGAACATGAAGCTGGGGGCACAGAAACAGTGGCACTAACCCAAAGTTTATGGAAATGAAATCTTGGGGTCACAATCTAGATGCAGGCTTTGGAATTAGAGCAGGGACTCAAGCAGCCTCAAGGACCGTCTGTTAAGACTTAGAAAATGAACCAAGTCCAATCAGAAAGCAAGACTCTAATTGTTTTGCACAATTCTTTCCTAGAATTTTAGTGCACTTTGTGCAAAACAATTATAGTTCAGATAGCAAGCAAACTAAGTTGCAGTATGGGGTCCCTAGTCAACTCTATGAAGAAAAGGTTCACTTTGATCCTACAGACAATGGCTTTAAGTGACACTGAAATTTCAGAAAGGACAGTGTCATAGTTAGCATTAACTGTCACCTTGACATAGCCTATAATCACGTGAAGAGTCTCAACTGAGTAATGGCATTTTTATTAGGTTGGAACCACACACATCTGGGAGAGATTTTCTTGACTGTCTTAACTGATGAAGGAGGGCCCAGCTCACCATGGACAGCTTCTACCAGCTAAACATGAGATAGAGAGCCAGAGACCAATCAAGCAGCAGGCAGTTCCTCCAAGGCACCTGCCTCCAGGTTCCTTCCTTGTGTTGCTGCCCTGCCCTCCCTCAGTGCTGAACTGTGACCTGGAAGTGTAAGCTGAATAAACCCTTTTTTCCCAAAGCTGCTTTGGCCACAATGTTTTATCACAACAGCAGAATGAAACTAGAACAGAAAATATCGTTTATGATAACAGGATTATACCATTAGCGTTACAAATTTTCAAGTGAAGTTAGAGGCACTGCCCAGAAGCCTTAATTATGGAAAGTAGAGAGTAAATATTAGTTTGATAAAGCATTAAAGATATGGCACCAGGAATTGAAAATAGCAGGGTTTAGATACATTCCTTCTGTGCATAATTTCAGCAAAGGAAAAAGGCTGGCAAAAATGGATCAACACTTAAAACAACTTCAGGAGTAGCCAATTAGAGGAACCCAAAAGCCATGTTGTAATTACAGCTGCTTGGAAGTTGGAAATTGGTGTAGGTATGCTGAACCCTTGCCTTTCATGGAGAAGTGGTGGAAAATCAGTATCAAGACAGCAAATGACTTAACAATAGGGAAATAACCAGCAGAGAGTGAAAGCTGCCAGGGGTTGTCTCAGAACAGGCCAAGGTTTGTGCCGGGGCCTTTTGACACTGTGTTATAATTTTTAGCGTTTGCTCAAGTAGTGAGAAATTAATAATCATTAATAATACATCGTATTAATAAATAAAAGTTATTAAGATCTGTTACTTAATGAAAGAAAACTTTAGGCATAATCTTCCAAGTGTAGGACAGCTTAGGACCTGGCCCCCTGCACTGGGCTTCACACCTTCCACTCCAAACACTGCAATGGGTCTTTCTGCCATAGCAGCCCCTTAGCACTCTGCTTGGTGAAAGGCATCCTGAGATCTATTCTAAACTAGGTGCATGGCCTGGGCTAGAAGGCAACTATGTCTTCAGAATGAAGAGTTAGGGAGACTACCTATTTATGATCCCTTGCCTATGCACAATTGGGCGTGCATATGATAAAAATCAGATGCATCATGGGAAAGGACATGTGCAACACAAAGGCTTGACCCAAGCTTGTCAGTCAAAAGAGAAACTACCCACACTCCATTGGAGCAACCAACTTCTCCTTTTCCTGGATCCTCCAGGGAAGCCTGGAGGAGTAGTGCGGCTATCTCGAGCAGCTTCCCTCTGAGTCCTCTGTAGTGTAACTTTCCTCTATGTCCCTTTAAATACAACTCCTTGATCCTTTGCTATTTTGTGTATTTTTTTTTCAATTCCTTGGATAAGACTTCAAGCCCCTTGAAGTACATGGTCCAGACAAGACCAAAAGTAGCTGATAGGCCACTGTGTAAAATAACAATGCAAGTTTTAATCAATATGCTTGTATATACTTCTGTATATACATTCATAGAGAATGTATACTCTACTGTGTTAATCTTCTCCTCTTGCTCAGAGCTTCATAGAGACACCAGCATTTGCTTAAATGTCTTTCTCTTTCTATTTCACAGATTATTTACTTAGATTTAATTCACATATTCAGATCTTTCTGTTGTCCCACCATTCTATGACCCATGAAAACTCAAAAGTATTGGCCTGACCCCCTTTCCAAGTTCCACCAGCCACTGTACTTTCATACCAAGACAATTCTAAGGACACAGAGCTGAGGCTGGCTCTTGATGATATAGATGTTATACGAAGTATTCAATTAGTGTATATGTAGATGAGTGTGTCTGCTATTCATGGTAACTGGGATGAAAGAGGAAGTAAAGGTCACAGACATAGATGTTATGTGAAGTATTCAATTAGTGTATATGCAGATGAGTGTGTCTGCTACTCATGGTGACTGGGATGAGGTAGGAAGTAAAGGTCACAGACATAGATGTTATGTGAAGTATTCAATTAGTGTATATGCAGATGAGTGTGTCTGCTACTCATGGTAACTGGGATGAGGTAGGAAGTAAAGGTCACAGGGGCAGAAATACAGGATATTCTCATGGGAACTATTTTCTTGGACATTCTGGTTCTGACCAGTTGTACATGCTGCACTCCCTCAGCCCCTGGTGATAATTCCACGCCACCACATCTGCTTAGGCATGAAGGACAAATACCTCACCTTGTCTGATGAGTTTTAACACTTTGTCTCAATTTCCCTACCTGAGGATGACATGCCAGGGATGATCTGTCATCTTCCCACATCAATTAACATAATCAAGACAATTACCTACAGATTTGTCAACAGGGCAGCTTGGTCTAGACATCCCTAACTGAGACTCTTTTCCCTGGTGATTCCAGATTTCGGCAAGTAGACAACTAAAACTATCCATCACAGCCGTGGTTATCATTAGATTAAAGCATCATCTTAAATCATGGCCTCTCTAGTTACAGAGTGCCCAATATCAGAAACTACACCACAGTCCTAGGATCCCATCAACACTTCAAGTCTGAATGAGATATAGTAGAATTTACTTGTGTTGTGAAGATAGGTAAATGATTCTTCTTCTCAGGTCAAACAAATACCTTTAAAAAATACCAAGCAGGGGCTGGAGAGATGGCCTACTGGTTAAGAGCACCGACTGCTCTTGCAGAGGACCCGGGTTCGATCCCCAGCACCAACATGGCAGCCGAGAACCGTCTGAAACTCCAATTCCAGGAGAACTCCAGTTCCAGGGGAATCCGAGACCCTCTTCTGACTTCCGCGGCATTGCACGACACAGGTGCACAGACCTGCATGCAGACAGTACATTGATACACATACAGAAATAAATAAAAAAATTAAAAAAAATACCAACCATTCATGATTTGATTAGCCATTCCCAAGAGATGAAGAGATTAAATTGAGATCTTAGAAAAGAGAAAGAGTGAAAGTTTCCTATTATCACAAGAAGTTGTATGTTTAAGAAAAGGCTGAACAGAAAACAAATGTGAAATCTTCTCACTTATACATAGAATATAAAGTTGCCAAACCCACAGAAGCAGAGTGGTTGCTGCCACTGAAGGGAAAATGGCAGGCTCAAGGGTACAAAGTTTTAGTTATACAAGTTGAACAAACTCTGAGCAGATAGCATAGTATCTACGACTGAAAATATTGTACTTAAAATCTGACAAGAGGTTAGATCTTATGTTGAGTGTTCTCACACAAAATCGTAACATGATGATGATGATGATGATGATGATGATGATGATAATGATGATGATGTGGTGACGATGATGGTGGTGGTAGTGGTGATGATGGTGGTGATGAAGATGATGGTGGTGGTGATGATGGTGGTCATGATGATGGTGGTGGTAGTGATGATGATTGTGGTGGTGATGATGGTGGTCATGATGATGATAGGGGTCATGATGATGGTGGGGGTGGTCATGATGATTGTGGTGATGATGATAATGGTCATGGTGATGGTGGTGGTAGTGATGATGATTGTGGTGGACATGATGGTGGTCACGATGATGATAATGGTCATGATGATGGTGGTGGTCATGATGATTGTGGTGATGATGATGATGGTCATGATAATGATGGTGGTGGTAGTGGTGATGATTGTTGTGATAATGATAATGGTCATGATGGTGATGGTCATGATGATGGTGGTGGTGATGATGGTGGTCATGATATTGGTGGTGGTGGTCAATGATGATAGTGGTGGTGATGGTGATGGTCATGATAATGATGGTGGTGGTAGTGGTGATGATTGTTGTGATAATGATGATGGTCATGATGGTGATGGTCATGATGATGGTGGTGGTGATGATGGTGGTCATGATGTTGTTGGTGGTGGTCATGATGATGATAGTGGTGGTGATGGTGATGGTCATGATAATTATGGTGGTGGTAGTCATCATGATGCTGATGGTGGTAGAAATGATGATGATGATGATGATGATGACAGTGGTGATGGATGATGATGATGACAGTGGTGATGGTGATGATGGGTGATCTAAGATACTTTGGGAGGTGACAGGTGTGATGATGGCCTTTACTGTGGTAGGGAGTTTCATGAGTGAATGCTTATTCCCAAACTCATTGAGAAGTACACACTAAATATGTACAGATTTTATGCCAATCATATCTTAATAAATGGCTATACAAGTGCTAGAGAGAATAACTCTCCAAAGATTTTTATTCAGATCATATTCTGGTACAAAGAAGATTTTTAAAAGATATTTATTATCCATTACCTAGATAGATAGCACACATTACCCATGCTACTGCAAGAAGAGAACTTTCCCATATTTCCTTTCTATAGGTATTTAAATCAGCTCTTCAGATTTAAACTGACACATCAGCCAAATTGTAATTGTCTGCAGTTATTAAAATGCAATCTACTTTTTAATGAGAACTAGACATTTGTCAAAGTCTCGGCTCTTGTCATTATTATTGCAAGGCTTACAGTTCTTCCTTGTGACAACTTCCATCACATCTCAAGCAAGCACGCCATATATTCTGGCTCTACTGACTGTTGCAGTCCCATTTAGGCAAAGGAAATGGTCCACTTAAGTTGTTCGATTAGTCTGTTTAAGGAAACGTGTTCAGACCCTAAATAACAGGATAATTGGGGAGCTGAAATATATATTATGAAGTACTACATTGCAGATTGGTTGTTTCACAAGGTGGTTTTCTTTCATCTCCTATGTCTGGCTTCCTTCAAGTTGTTGCATGAATGCCTTCCTATCCATTTTGGTACACACTCCATCTCCAGCATAGTGACAAGTCACACATCAGTCTGTCATCTGTATCCACAGGATATCTTGTCATAAGCTCTACACATCTGTAGTATGTCTGTGCCGCATGACAAGAGCATTTCCTATTCTTCCAGCACTTTCCATTGGGCTGTACAAGTAAAGTAAAATAGAAATATTGCTGTCCATTCCAGCATGGAGGAGGAAGGGGCTGGACCCTATCTGCAAAGCTGCTGACAGTTGTTGGCTGCTGGGAGAGGGAGGCTGAGTTTTCTTCAAGGGTGTGGCACCTGATAGGTAACCCTGCTGCAGTGGACGAACTCACACCCAGCAATATATGGGCAAAGTAAACTGAGCTCAGAGGGTTAAAGAAGAAAAGAGGACAGGAAGTTGGGAAGGAGTAAAGGGAGGAAATGGATCTGGGGGGAGTTGGGGGAGCGTTAGGGGAAGGGTTAGGGTTAGGGGAAGGGCTAGGGTTAGGGGAAGGATTGGAGGAAGGGTTGGGGGAAGGGTTAGGGAGAGGGTTAGGGGGAGCATTAGGGGAAGAAGTTTGGGGTGAGTTTGATCAGAACACATTGTATGCATGTATGGAATCACCAAAAGCTATTTTTGTTAGGCTGGAGGTTTGGGTCAAAAGCCAAGATGCCATGGACTGAAAGGTCCTTGCCCTTCTCTTCTGGCTAGGAGCCCGTGCTTACAAAAGCCCTTGAAAACCACTGGATAAAGCCAACACCTAGTTCCAGATTCCAGAGTCTAAATGACTGGGCCTATGACCCACTTACAGGGCCCTGATCTAACCTAATTGGCCACATTCCAGTACCTGACTAACATGACACCATCTCCCCTCCCCTGCCCTGTAAAAAAATTCCTAGCCCACCTGGGCACAGGATTTTCCTTGGCCTCTGCTTGGCCTCCATCTGAGAGGCCATCGAACTTGCCCAGGAGCACTTTTCCTGGAAATAAAGCCTGCCTTTGTTTGCTTTCAATTCAGACTATTCAGTTTTTCTTTTTAAAATTTTTTTTTATTAATTTTATTTATTTCTGTATGTGTATGAATGTGCTGTCTGCATGCAAGTCTGTGCACCTGTGTCGTGCAATGCCGCGGAGGTCAGAAGAGCGTGTCAGATTCCCCTGGAACTGGAGTTCTCCTGGAATTGGAGTTTCAGACGGTTCTTGGCCGCCATGTGGGTGCTGGGGATCAAAGCTGGGTCCTCTGCAAGAGCAGTTGGTGCTCTTAACTGCTAGGCCATCTCTCTAGCCCCCGACTATTCAGTTTTTCTATCGAGGTGGGTAACATTTCAATTATTTTTTTTTTGTCTTTCTGAGACAGGGTCTCCCAGTAGCTCCAGCTGTCCTGGAACTTGCAATGTAGACCAGGTGGGGCTTGAATTCACAGAGATCTGCCTGCCTCTGCCTCCCAAGTGCTGGAATTAAAGGCGTGCACCACCACACCTGGGCCAGGAACCTTTCAATTTTAACAAAAGAAATGTTAGGGATCTTTCCCTGATTATTGACTAAGGACACACAAAACTGATAATTATAATGTCTAGTGAGGAATAATAAAATACGGAAACCTTTGCCAAAATAAAACATAAACACACTGGTGTGCAGTAAAGGAATTCTTCTCAAAGTGCAAAGACCCATGTAACCAATGACCGTATTGAAAAGACTGTGATCACACACATAAATGGATCCATATTGATTCTACAGAGGCCAGCCTGAAAAATTTAAATCATCTATAAAATTTGTCTGTAGGTCTTTTGGTTTTCAAGTGGAGATCACTGTGAACATGTCATTCTTCTCCATATCTTACCTCCTGTCTCCATCTCATGAGGAGCTGACATTAAAGGCAGTCCATACCACATCAGCTAATAACCTGCCTACAGCTGATTTTTAATACTGAATACAAGCAGTGCTGTGTGGGAAGATCCAGTCTGAATTAGGGGCTAGTTCTCAGCTAGCACCCATCAAGGCACCATGTGGGAGTCATGGGATTTCTCTGACTCCACCCCAAGACAGAGCAAAGCAATGTAGCCTAGGTACATGATGCTAGGCGGAGTAGCAGTATACATTGGCGCATAAGTGGGTGTCTGTGATTGGCTCTGGGAGCTGACATCATTTTGTTTATAAAAGTGAGTTGTATCAGGCAATAAAGCGAATTCTCTATTACCATCATTACACAGAATACCTGGCCGTTATTGCTGTGTGCATATAGGCTGAAGCAGGCCTGATTTCGAGTGTCCTGGTCAGTGGATTGGACCTACCAGACCACCAACCTGGTAATCTGGTGTGGGGATGGATGGAGACCTATCAGGTCACCAGCTGTGGGGTGGACTGTGAGTGAGTGTAGGCTGAAGATAGGCTATCAGCCATCACCCTGAAATTCCTGTCCAGAGACCAGCAGTCTTTGGCCAGGTGGGAAAGCATGGCCAAACAGGGAAATGTTACATTTTTCCAGGCTAAGAACTTGAGTTGGAAGTACCTCTCAGGTTGAGTTATGAAAGTAACCAACTGACCTCTGTGCCAAGGGGTCACTTCCCTACAATGGCCGCAGATGGGCACCGTGTTCCCCTTCCCTTAGTAGGACTGCACTGTACCTGCTCGTAGCAAGGCAGTCCATACAACATCAGCTAATAACCTACCTACAGCTGATTTTTAATACTGAATAAAAGCAGTGCTGTGTGGGAAGATCCAGTCTGAATTAGGGGCATGGAAACCTCTTTGGTGAGTTAGAACCCCTGCAAGATGGGAAATAATACTTTATGCAACAGGGTATGCTGCTGCTCCACCTGGCATCATGTGCCTAGGCCACGTTGCTTGCTCCCTCTTGGGGCAAGGTCAGAGGAATCCCATGACTCCCACATGGTGCCCTGAGGGGTACTAGCTGAGAACTGGCCCCTAATTCACACTGGATCTTCCATTTCTGGAAATGTTTTAGAGAGGGTTCTGGAACAAGGCAGGTCTTGTTCACAACATCTCACCATCAACAATGGTGTCTTACCTGGCTTCTTTGGTAGGTAGCAGTTCTGTAGCTCGTATTGTGGTCTTGGATTAACCTTGAATATTAAGACTGGGTGCTAATGGCTGTGAGATTTGGGGCATTATATTTTCAAGTCTCTATGAATTTCACTCTCCTGGTTATTTCCTATAAGGGATCAGTCAACATCTGTCCTCAGGTGACTGACTGGTTGCCGTTGGGTTAATGATCTCAGTGTTCATCCCAGTTATATTATCAGAATTCTCTTCCTTTTAACACAGTAACATTGTGTAATGTATAAAAATTCCAAAGTCTTTTTATCCATCGATCTATAAATGGGCTTCTACTTTTTAAGTACTATGAATGATGCTGTTATGAACAGGGCTTATGACTGTCTTTGAGACCCTGCTTTAATGTTTTCTCTTTTCTTTTTTTTTTTTTTTTGTTTTATTTTAAAGGATTCTACAGTATAATGACACAGTTTGTTTTGCACGATAACATTGATGTTACTCAGTATGTCATACAATTAGGTAATTGGTGCATTTTGCAAGTATCTATGTCCAAATTTTGAAACAACCCAAGGTTCCCACAGTCCAGTTGGAGAAGCTTGTGTGCACAGGCATGTGATCAGTTAGAGTCCAGACTATATTCCTGTACGTCTCATGATTCACCCCTATCTCTCTGCAGCCCTTACAATCTTCACGCCTCCTCTTCCACAGTTTGTTCCCTGGGCATTGGGAAAGGGGCACAATGAGGGTGAGAAGAAAACAGTCTAATTTCTTTGGAGTTGTCATTTTGCGACTCCAGTCTTTTAGGTTGTTTCCCTTCATGGAGTTGACAGCTTTTCCAGTGATACCCTTTTTAGATCATACTAACAAAAGCACAAAGCTATGAATATAAAGGCATTTAACAGTACATTATTATGTCAACGCTAAGCTGTGAGCATAGACACAGATGCTTGGATGTATGCTATTCTGCAAACTGTGGTTCTCTATAAAGGGTGACAAGTTCTTATTGTGGCTTAAATCTCCTAACACTAGAGGAATAAGCTTGTGCATCACTGTGAGTTATTCGCTCAAGGAGAGAGATAATAGCCAAATAGATTTGGGATATATATAGACACTTGGCTGCCACTGTTGCACAGTATTCCAGGCTGTTGAGGTGTAGCTGATATTGAAGGAGGTCTTGTTTGTCTCAGGGAGACCAATATTTTGCTGTATTTGCTTTGTGGCCTTGTAATGCTCTCTGGCATTTCAGAGGCCAGTTATATCTAGCAAGTCGAGTCTCTAACATTTTTCATGCTCACACCAGGTCTTTACAACAGGGACTTACTGCCTCTTTTTTTGCATATATCCCACTTATAGGCAAAAGGCCTTTACTAATTGGGGGTGGTGTTGAATCCCCTAGCAACATTCTCCTTGGCAGAATAATTCCTTGCTGATTCAGAGCTTTCCTGATAGTACTATATTTGCTTAATTACACAACTTATAAACACTTTACTATTGAATTTGGCTCTAGATAGAGAATTATCCTTTCACAGTTCCTATGCCTATCAGTCAATTAAAAAAGGGTAGTTATGCCTTTTTATAGGAAATTACACTTGTAACAATTGGATTCTAATGTACAGTTAGGGAGTGACTTTCATTACCATCCCGTTTTTCTTTGTTTCCTGATAAAGGGGAGAGGTAGAAGTTTTCTCAGCTGTCTGGAAGGTAAACTTCATTAGGGCCGCATTGTTAAACAGTTAACCCCAATATTATTCAGAGAGATGCCTTATTGCCTCTCTTCTTGCAGGTATCCCAGTTTACAAGCAAGAAGCCTTACCTTTTTTTGGGGGGGTTTGGGTCCCCTGGCCAACAACTCCTTGGCTAAAAACTCCATTGCTGATATCAGAGCTCTCCTGTATTAATATATTTTTGCTTAAGTGCACAGCATTACAAAAGACTTTACATTTATTATTTGGCTCTGAATAGAGAATAATGCCTTTCAATTTCCTATTCTATAGTCAATTTAAGAAAAAGCTTTTGGGGGCTGGAGAGATGCCTAGTGATTAAGAGCTGCCGACATGCTCTTACAGAGGACCGCAGGGTTTGATCCCTCAGCACCCAATGCAGCCGAAGACACCGTCTAGAAACTCCAATTCCAGGGAACCTCAGCTCTAGGGAGTCCGAACACCCTTTCTGACCTCCGCTCGCTCATAGACACAGGGTGCACAAACTTGCCATGCAGACAGTTCATTCTTACATCATACAGAATAAATATAAAGATTAAAAAAAAAAAAAGCAGTTAAGCAGGCGGATCTTTGTGAGTTCAAGGCCAGCTTGGTCTACAAAGGCGAGTTCCTTACGACAGCCGAGCTACAGGGAGACCTGTTTTCAAAAAGACCAAAAAAAAAAAAAAAAAAAGAAAGAAAGCAGTTGTACTGGTTTTGTAAGAGATTATATATCTATAACAGTCAGCTCTAAGTTACGGTTAGAGAATGACTTCATTACCATCATGTATTTCTTTGTTCTATGAAGAGGAGGTAAGAAGGTCTCTCATATTAAAACTTTGTGGCCCCTAGAAGGTAAGGTTCATTAGGACTCATTATAAACAGTTGTTACAAATAGGATCCACAGAGATGTTTGAGGAATGTAGCAGTCTGAGGCTTTTCTTTCTTTTAATGCTTAGATGGGCCAACTTCTCTGCTGGTATTTCTTGGTACATCCTGCACAATGCAAAGCTGTATCATTTCTTTCTCAGCCATTAAGCTGGTGACATTTTGACCTGTGGGAACATACAAATATTTTCCCATAGTTAGTTTTAAGATTTAAATTGAAAATTTGACAAAAAGATTTAATATATAACTGTATTCCCCCCTTTTTTATTTTAGGTTTTTATTTTTTGACCCATGAGTCTCAAAAAGGCAGTTGTAGTACACATACCTACAGGCAGGAATCAAGGTGTAAATTTCATTAAATTCACCCAAGCTGTTTTGGGTGACTGTATGTTGTTAATTTGGGAAGCAAGCTTAATTCCTTAAGTTAAATTATCTTACAGGTAAAAGAGGACATTACAAGATGATACTGTATAACACAGAAATTATAGAGGACATTTGTATATGTTAATCCGAAGGTTATTTTTATACAGATTTTAAGCAAAACAAATGTGGACAACAATTTATAATTCCACTTATCTTAGATGTATTACCGTTTTATTAAAACCTTTAAACCAATGTTGTTTAGTATAGATATTTTTACTTTTACTGATTCCTAAAATACCATGTAGCTTGTAGATAGAGTTCGGGCAAAATTGGATACTTGTTAACTCACATCAATTAAATATACATTAATTGAATATAGACCTGTGTCACTCTCCCACCCCTCCAGTTTCACCATTTCAGTCAGTTTTTGATGCAGTCTTTCTGTTGTTGTTCTTTCCAATATGCATCCCTCCCCACAAGAAATATTTACAACTGGGTTATTGATGCTGGCATCCACAGATGAGGGATACCATTAGTCGTTTGTTTTTCTGGGTCTGTGTTACTTCACTTAACATAATATCTTCTAGCTCCATCCATTTAACTGCAAAGTTCATGATGTTAACTTTCTTTACTGCTGCACAGAACTCCATTGTGTACATGTACCACATTTTCTCTGTCCACTCGTCAGTTGAGGGACATTTGGGATGGTTCCAGCTTTTTTGCTATTGTGAACAGAGCTGCAATAAATATAGCTGTGCATGTATTTCTGCAATAAGATGAGTCTTATGGGTATATACCCAGGAGTGGTGTGACTGGGTCAAATGGCAAGCTCATTTTGAGTTTTTCAAGGGTTCTCCACACTACTTTCCATAGTGGCTGTACAAGTTTACATTCCCACCAGCAATGGATGAGTGTTTGTTCCCCTTTCCCCACAACCTCTCCAGCACTTGGTATCATTTGTTTCCTTGATCCTTGCCAGTCTTATTGGAGTGAGGTGATATCTTAAAGTGGTTTTAATTTGCATTTCCGTAATTATTAGTGATGTTGAACAATTTTTGAGATGTTTCTCAGCCATCTTTAACTCCTCCTCTGTGAAGTCTCTATTCAGTTCTTTGCTCCATCTTTCGAGAAATTCATTTGTTTTCTTCTTTGTTTTTTGAGTAGTTTGTATACTCTGGAAACCGTATAATATCTCCAATGCTTGTTCAGATGTATCTGCAGTGAAAAATTCCTCCCACTCTGTGAGTTCTCTCACTTCCATATTGTTTCTTCTGCTTTACAGAAGCTTTGAGTTTAATTACCCCCGGTAGCCATTTGCATTGTCATCTCGAGTATTTCTGCGTGTGCCAGCTGCTGGTCTGATTTAGGAAGTCTTTTCGATGCCTAGTCTTATAGTCTGCTCCCAACTTTTTCTTCTATCCCTCCAGAGTTTGGGTTTCAGGTTGAGGCTTGATGCATTTGGAATTGACTTTTTTACAGGCGAGAGGTTAGGGTTTTAATTTTGTCTTCTACAAGTGGTGATCCAGTTGCCAACACCACTGCTGAAGATGTTGTCTTTCCTCATTGTGTCTCTTGGCCCCCTCGTTTGAATATGAGGTGATTGAAATTGTTATGTGCTCAGGTTGGATTCAGTTTTTTAGTTGGTCTCTGGTCTGTTTTTTGTGCTGGTACCAAGCTATTTTTATGACTATAGCCCTGTAGATAATTTGAAGTCTGGTTATAGAGATCCCCCCGGTATTGCCTCTTTTCACTCAGGTTTGTTTGGCTATTCGGGTCTTTTTTCCCAAATGAAATAAGGATTTTTTCCAAGCCGTGAAGAAACTCTTGGGGACATTAAGTGGGATTGCATTTAATCTGGACAAGAGTTTGGGTAGAATGGACATTTTTACTATGTTTATTTTCCCAATCCATGAGCATGGGAGGTCTTTCCATCTTCTGATGTCTTCTTCAATTTCCTTCTTCAGGGGTTTAAAATTTTTGTTGTAGATATCCTTGATGTCTTTGGTTAGGTTTGTTCCTAGGTATTTTATTGTTTTTGAGGCTATTTTGAGTGGGAGATTCTCCTTGTATTCCTTCTTCAGTTGCTTGTTGTTGGTGTAAAGAAAGGATACTGATTTTTCTAGATTTATTTGTATCCTGGCACTTTAGTGAATCTCTTAATCATTTTTAGGAGTTTTCTGGTGGAGCTCTTAACATCCCTTAAATAAACGACCATATCATCAGGAAAAAGGGATAGCTTGACTTCCTCTTTTCCAATTAGACCTCCTTTAATTTCCTTTTCTTGCCTTATTACCCTAGCAAGTGTTTCAAGCAGTATATTGAAAAGGAGTGGTGACATAGGGCAGCCTTGCTGAGTTCCTACCTTTATGGGGACTGCTTCTGTCATTTCCCCATTTAGGATGATATTGGCTGTGGGTTTCCTGTATATGGCTTTGATTACATTGATGAATGATCCTTCCAATCCAATTCCCTCTAGGACTTTAAGCATGAAATGATGCTGGATATTGTCAGAGGGTTTTTCCACGTCAATTGAGATAATTGTATGTTTTTTGTCTTTTAGTTCATTTATATGTTTGATGACATTTATTGATTTTTGCATATTGAACCATCCCTGAATTTCTGGAATGAATCCAACTTGGTCATGGTGGATGATGATGTGGATCTGTATGCGATTTGCAAGTATTTTATTTAGAATTTTTGCATCTGTGTTCATTAAGGAGATGGATCTATAGTTCTCCTTTTTGGTTGTATCTTTGCCTGGTTTTGGTAATAAAGTGATGCTGGCTTCATAGAAGGATTCTAGGAGAACTCTCTCTGTATCCTTCTAAACAACTTGAGTAGTAATGATTGTAAGTCTTTTTGAAATATTTTATAGAATTCTGCTGTGAAACCATCTGGGTCTGGGCTTCTTTTAGTAGGGAGATTTCTTATTTAATCTTCAATTTATTCATATATTATGGGTCTGTTTAAGCTGTTGATCTCTTCTTGGTTGAGCTTTGGTGATTCTCAGGATTTCAGATATTCATCCATTTCTTCTAGGTTTTCAAACTTAGTAAAGTATAGGTTTTTGAAGTATTCTCGAATGATTGATTGGATCTTTTCATTGTCTGTTGTAATATTTCCCCTTTCATCAAAGATTCTATTGATTTGGAGGTGTTCCTTCTTTCTTTAGGTTAACTGGGATAGAGGTCTGTCTATCTTGTTTATTCTCTCAAAGAACCAACTTTTGGATTCATTGATTTTTTTTGGATAGTTTTTTTTTTTGTTTCTATTTCATTGATCTCTGCTCTGATTTTTGTTATTTCTTCTTGTCTGCTGTGTTTATGGTTCCTTTGTTGTTGTCTCTCAAGTATTTTTAGCTGCAGTGTTAGATTGTTCACTTGTGCTCTTTCTGTTTTTTTGATGTAGGCACTTAGGGCTATAAACTTCCCTCTTAGAACTGGTTTTAAAGTGTCCTATAGGTTTTGTTGTGTTGTATTATCATTGTCATTCAGTTCCAGGAATGTTTTTGTTTCTTTCTTTATTTCTTCCTTGACCCATTCATTATTCAGGAGAGTGTCGTTTAGTCTCCATGTGTTCTTGTAGTTTGTAGGGCTTATCCTGGTGTTGATATTGAGTTTTATTGCACTGTGGTCTGATAGAATGCATGAGATTATTTCAATCTTTTTGTATTTGTTGAGTTTTTTCCTGTGTCCCAGTATATGGTCTATTTTGGAGAATGTTCCATGAGGTGCTGAGTAGAAAGTGTATTCTCTGGTGTTTGGGTGAAATATTCGATAGATGTCTGTGAGGTCCATTTGGTGTATTGTGTCATTTAGTTCGGATGTCTCTCTGTTTATCCTTTGTCCTGTTGACCTGTCTAGGGGACTTAATGGGGTATTGAAGTCCCCTAGTATTAGTGTGCTGGGGTTAATCTGTGCCTTGAGATCCTGAAGAATTGTCTTTATAAAGTTTGGTGCACCGGTGTTTGGTGCATATATATTTATAATTGTGAAATCTTCATCGTCAATTGTTCCTTTAATAAAGATGTAGTGGCCCTCTTTGTCTCTTTTGATTTCTTTTGCTTTGAAGTCTATTTTGTCTGATATTAGAATAGCCACACCTGCTTTCTTTTTGGTACCATTTGCTTGGAATACTTTCTTCCATCCCTTCACCTTAAGTTGGTGCCTATCATTGAAATTGAGATGGGTTTCTTGTAGACAGCATATAGATGGGTTTTGTTTCCTAATCCATTCTCCCAGTCTATGCCTTTTGATTGGGGAGTTTAGCCCATTAATATTTAAGGTTATAATTGAAAGATGGATATTGTTTCCTTTCACCTTATTATCTATTAGGCCTTTTAGTCTCCGATTCTACTCCTATGGTTATGTTTTTATTAGTTTCTTTTCCTAGGTGCTTGGGGATAGTTGCTCCTCTCTTCTGCCCTTTGAATTGCTTCAAGTATTTTCTGAAGAGTTGGTTTTCCAGACATGTAGTCTATCATCTTGTTTATGTCCTGGAAGATTTTTCTCTCTCCTTCAATTATAATCGACATTTTTGCTGGGTATAGTATTCTGGGTTGGCATCCATAGTCCTTTAACACAGGAAATGCTTTGCTCCATGTTCTTCTTGCTTTCATGGTTTGTGGCGAGAAGTCAGTTGTAATTCTGATGGGTTTCCCTTTGTATGTGACTTGTTTTTCTTTTGTAGCTTTCAGAATTTTGTCTTTGTTTTGGGCATCTATCATTTTAACTATGATATGGTGTGGGGATTTTCTTTTCTGGTCTTTTCTATTTGGAGTCCTATGTTCTTCTTGTATTTGTATGGGTTTGTCTATTTTTAGTTTGGGGAAATTTTCATCTATTATTCTGTTAAAGATCTGATCAGTGCTATTCTCTTGAGATTCTTCTCCTTCCTCTATTCCTATCATGTGGAGGTTTGATCTTTTCATAGTGTCCCATATTTCCTGGTTGTTCCACTTTTGTGTATTTTTAAATTTTTCATAATCTTTATTTGAGCTTTTTATTTGCTCTGTGTTTTCTTCCAGGTCTGATATTCTTTGTTCTGCTTTCTCCATTCTATTTCTGAGGCTTTTTCCTTTCCTTTCCTCTTGATTGAATGAGTGTTCTATTTCCTTTTTCATTTCATCCTGTGATTTCTTTAGTATTTCCATTTCCTTTTTGAGCTTCTCAATCTCTTCTTGGTGCTCCTTACTTCACTGGTTGGCTTCCTTTTTCAGTGTTTCTACTTCCTTTTGGAATTTGTGTTTTTTCCTCCCTCTAGTTCTTTCTGGAGTTTGCCATTCTCTTCCTTTAGTTCTTTCCGAAGTTTGTCATTGTATCCCTCTAGGTCCTTTTTGAGTTTTTCATTCTCTCTCCTTAATTGTCTGACTTCTTTATTTTCTTTAATTTCTCTGCATAGGTCTGCAATTATTCTTCTAAGGTTTTTTTCTTGGGTCACCTCCAGGGGGATCCCACTGTAGCTGTCTCCTAAGGGGTTGGTAAAGCTTGGTGTGGAATTATCCTGCATTTTTCCCATGTTATCCCTTTGCCATGTCCCTGGCATGAGGGTTTCCCTTTTTTTTTTTGTCTGTATTCCTATGCTGATCACAAATGTCTTTTCACTATTTTAGAGGCTGGTTTTGCTTGCCTCCTTCTGCTGCTTTTTTCCCCCTCCTCCTTGTTTATGGAGTATTGACTTGTCTAGGTTTCAGGCTTTCAATTTTGTTTATATATTGGATATTGGAAGTCTAAGTCACTCTTCCCTTCCTTTTCTGAAGGTTCTCCAAAAAAATCCACTTGGATACTCTCTCATCAATTGCAGTTGTGTGTGTTGGGGGGAATACCTGTCTGGAGTGAGTTCCAGACTCCTGTTCTTCAGGTGGTCTTAGAAGATCCAAACCTGAGCACCCGGCACAAAGACACAATGGTGGTGCCAGACCCACCTGGCACCGGCTGCAAAGGCAAAGGGCGGCTCCTCCCAGACAGCCACCCCCTATAAGGGGTTAGGGTTTAGACCCTTCTCCAGCAACCCAAGAGTCAATCTACCCTAAACTCTACCTGCCTGTAGTGAGTTCTGGGCTCCCGTGCTTCAGGTGGTCTTAGCAAGACCCAAACCTGAGCACCCCGTACAAAGACACAATGCTGTTTCTCCATTCTTACCTTGCTCAGAAGCTCCTGCTCAGGGTACAGCACTACCCACATAAATTAAATTAAGACATCCCCCAGACATGCCCATAGGCCAACCCGATATACACAGTTACTCACTGAGATTCTTCTTAGGTGACTCTAGGCTGTCTTGAATTGTCAGCTAAAGCCAGCCAGCACATCTTTCTGATGCCCAGGCAGAAGGGCTGCTTGCAGCAGGATATCCCACACTAGGCAGAGATTTCCCACAGGGAGCAGGGTTTCCCAGGTCCATTATCTTAATCACGATAATTCTCATAGGTACAAACTTGGGCCAACCTGATCTAGACAATCCCTCCTTGAGACTCTCTTCCCATATAGTTCTAGATTGTACAAGTGGACAATTAAAACTAACCATCACAAAGTCATTTTTATACAACTATCCAATAGAAATTTCTCTATTTTTTATTGACATTTTGTATATTTCATGCATCACTTTTCATTCTAATTTGAATACCTTCCCTTCTCCCTGCCCCTCACCCACCCCAGTTTATACATTCTGCCATATATGTCTTGCATCTTTCTCTCAGTCTTTCCAAGGATTTTTTTTCTGCAGAGGCTTGTTGTTTGGGGCAGAATTTAACTGTATCAGTCAGTTCTTTGACCCAGTCCTTATGTTGTTGTTGTTCCCTCCCCTTTGTATTACTCCAAATCATGCCTGTTTAAACAACACATATATATATATCAAAATTATGAGCTCTGGGAATAAACTCTACATTAATTGCTAAATATGTTTTGGGGTTCATACTTTTTCCCTTTAATTTTATATTACTCTAGGATATGAATATATGAATACATATCTCCCACCCCTACATGGTAATTAGAATGTCTGAATATAAGTGGTAGGTCAATTCTAGAGCCCATTAAGAGATTCACATTATAACAGCACAGTTGCTTTCAGATACAAAGAAATATAATAATAAAGTTGCTCAGTTTGCTTGACAACTGGGGATTTGGTGTTAGCATCCACAAATGAGGGAAACCATTCACCTTTTTTTTCCAGGACTGTGTTACTTCACTTAACATAATGGCTTTGAGTTCCATCCATTTACCTGCAAAGTTCATGATGTCATCTTTCTTTATCATTGCATCTCCATTGTGTAGATATACCACATTTTTGTCATCCAGTCATCAGTTGAGGGGGATTTGGGTTGGTTCCATATCTTTGCTATTGTGAAGAGAGCTGCAATAAACATAGCTGTGCATGTATCTTTGCGGGAGGATGTGTCTTGTGGGTATATACCCAGGAGAGGTATGGCTGGGTCAGGTGGTAGGCTCATTTTGAGTCTTTTAAGGATTCTTCACACTGCTTTCCATAGTGGGTGTATGAGTTTACATTCCCACCAGCAGTGGATGAGTGTTCCCCTTTCCCCACAACCTCTCCAACATTTGGTGTCATCTGTTTTCTTGATCTTGGCTAGTCTTATTGGAATGAGGTGATACCTTAGAGTGGTTTTAATTTACATTTTCTTAATTATTAACGATGTTGAACACTTTTTAAGATGTTTCTCAGCCATCTTTACTTCCTTACTGGTGAAGTCTCTGTTCAGCTCTTTACTCATATTTTGAGTAGGTCATTTGTTTTCTGACTTCTTTGTTTTCAAAGTAGACTACATATTCTGGATGTTAATGTTCTGTCAGATGTATCACTGGTGAAGGTTTCTTCCTACTCTGTGGGTTTTCTCTTCACTTCCTTGATAATTTCTTTTGCTGTACAGAAGCTTTTGAGTTTGATGAGGTCCCACTTGTCAGCTATTGTCCTTATTTTCTGTGCAGCTGCTGTTTGATTTAGAAAGTCTTTTCCTATGCCTATGTCTTGTAAGTTGCTGCCAACTTTTTCTTCTGTCACCTTTAGGGTTTTGGGTTTCAAGTTGAGATCTTTGATCCACTTAGAGTTTGTTTTTATAGAAGGTGAGATATAGGGGTTTAATTTTGTTCTTTACAAACGGTGATCCAGTTTTGCCAACACCATTTGCTGAAGATGCTATCTTTCCTCCAGTGAGCTTTTTGGCCCCTTTGTTGACTATGAGGTGGCTGAAGTTATACGAGCTCAGGGTTGCTTTAGCTATTTGGGTTTTTTTGTTTTTCCATACGAATTTAAGGACTTTTTTCCAAGTCTGTGAAAAAGCTCATGGGGATTTTTATTGGGATTGCATTGACTCTGTATATTAATTTGGGTAGAAAGGACATTTTTACTATATTAATTTTTCTAATCCATGAGCATGGGAGGTCTTTCCATCTTCTGATGTCATCTTCAATCTCCTTCTTCAGGGTTTTGATGTGGAGGTTTGGTCTTCTCATAGTGTCCCACATTTCCTGGGTGTTCCACTCTTGTGTTTTTAAAAATTTTTCATAATCTTATAAGGTTTCTAGCTGCACCATGTTATCCTATAGGTCTGATATTCTTTTTTCTGCTTCATCCATTCTGCTTCTGAGGCTTTTCCCATCCTTTCCTACTGATTGGATGAATGTTCAATTTCCTTTCTCATTTCATCCTGTGATTTCTTCAGTATTTCCACTTCCTTTTGGAGCTTTTCATTCTCTTCTTGTAGCTCCTTGCCTTGGTCAGTTTCTTTCTTCCTTTCAGTCTGTGATCTTTTCAGTGTTTCCACTTCCTTCTGGAGTTTGTCATTCTCTCCCTCTAGTTGTTTTCAGAGTTTGTATTTCTCTTCCTCTAGTTCTTTTCAGAGTTTGCCATTCTCTCCCTCTAGTTCTTTCCAGAGTTTATCATTCTTTCCTTCTAGTTCCTTCATGAGTTTTTCATTCTCTCCCTTTAGTTCTCTGATTTGTTCTTTATATTCTTTGATTTCTTTGAATATGTCTACATGTTCTTCTAAGGCCAGTGTCTTGGTTTCCTTCCAGGGAAATTTCGTTGTCAGGATCTTATACAGGACTTGTAGAGTTCGGCAAGGATTTATTATGAGCTTTTCCCATGTTGTTTTTCCATTGTGTCTTTGGCATGTGGATTTGTTTTTTGTTTTGTTTTGGTTTGGTTTGTTTGCCTTCTATTGCTAATCTCAAATGTTAATATGGAGGTCTGCTTGGTCACTCAGTTTGCTTCCTGCTGGTTTCTTCCTCAGTGTTGGCTGTGCATCCTAAAATCACTGATACTGCACCTGCTGTATCGTCCCAACCACAGCAAACCACAGCACCAGCAGCTTATCATCTCCACCACAGTACCAGTAGCTTGAGCGCAGGATGTAGCGGAGGGGGGGGGGGGCGGGGGGGCGGGGGGGTGCTTTACTCCTTTGGCCTGTGGGCCGGTTCTCACCTGGCTGCTGAATCTGGTCGCTGCCTCTCTGTCCCTCTATCTAGTGCACACAGCTCTTCTTTCTTGTCTCAGAGGTGGGAGGTTGAGCCCCTGGCCAGGCAGCAAGGCTGTGTGCCAGACCCCACCTTGCCACAGAGTCTGCATGTTGCCTGTATATCCCTCTATCCATGCACACAGCTCTTCTCTTTGGTCCCAGAGGTGGGAGGTCGAGCCCCTGGCTGGGCAGCAAGGGTGTGCACTGGACCCCACCTGGCTGCACAGTCTGCATGCCACCTGTCTCTCCATTTCTCTATTTTATTATTTTAATTGAAATAACTTTTATTTTTGATGCTATTTTCAATTGTATTATTTATTTTTATTTTCTCATTTTATCTTTTTTCTTACACATTTTATTTTTAAAATATTTTATTATCATTATTATATGTATATGACTATACTACCTGCATGTATGTT
The DNA here is from genome assembly GCA_009823505.1 of Rhizomys pruinosus. Taxonomy (NCBI): domain Eukaryota; kingdom Metazoa; phylum Chordata; class Mammalia; order Rodentia; family Spalacidae; genus Rhizomys; species Rhizomys pruinosus. Next base: position 247,952 of record VZQC01004333.1, read on the forward strand.
ATTGGACCTTTGTCCTGCAATGCCTCCAGAGGTCTGAGAAGGGCATTGGATCCCTTGGAACTAGAGTTATAGATGCTTGTTAGCCACCATGTGGTTGGTGGGACTCAGACCTGAGTCCTCTGCCAGAGCAGCTGTGCTCTTAATGGCTGAACATCGCTCTGGACCCATTGTTTTGTTTTTAATTCTTGTGTTCATTGGTTTGTTGATCTACTTGCAATATTTTATTGATTGATTAGTGTGATTGGGTCTCACTAGACTGCCTGGACTGGTCTTGAATTTGTGCTCCTTTCTATCAGCCTTTGGACATATAATAGGTGTATGCCACCATGCCCACTCATAATATTCTTTTATTTTACTACACATATTGTTTCACAAGTTTTAAAATACAGAGGCTTTAACTCCACCAACTACACTGAAATAATTCCTAGATGCCTAGACTAAGTGAGGTTCTGTGGAAAATTCTGTGCTTGTGTGCATTCTTCAATTATCTTTTAAAAGTTACTTAATTTTGTAAAGTTTAAAATAATCATTGTTTTACATTATTGTGGTTTATTCCAGGAAAAACATGTAGCTAGGTTCATGACTTGTCCCTGCACAAAATTGTTCTTAATTTTCTTTTTCTTTAAATTCAAGTTTCAAATTCAGATAATAAAACTTGTGATGCTTTTAATGTCTAAATCTATCTTTGGATTTGCTAGGATATTCAACAAGTAAGACAAAGATTTGTGTTTTTAAGTTATAGGAGGATAATTAAAATAACTAAGATCAACCTGACATTCAAAGTTTGGTTAAATATTAAGAGAATGCTATGGAAATGACTTTTAGAATATGAACGTACCTGGCAAATGACTTATGAATTTTACCTAACTTTGCAACCAAAAAGTTAATCTTTACTTAGTTTTTTTTGTCTTGTCTTTTTGAGACAGGGTTTCCCTGTAGCTCCAGCTGTCCTGGAACTCACTCTGTAGATCAGGCTGGCCTTAAATTCATAGAGATCCGCCTGCCTCTGCCTCCTGAGTACTGGAATTAAAGGTGTGAGCCATCACACCTGGCTCTTTAGTTTGTTTATAATGCTCTTGTGACCTGGGAATATAGCCTTAATCTCTCATGACCTTTCCTTGCCCTTGACCTAGAATAAGGTATTAATGTGTTTTACATATAGAAAGTATTGCAAGTAGCACTTATCTCATTGAAAGCAATGAGAGAAATTGATAACATCCATTAGTGGTTCTGTGTGTGTGTGTGTGTGTGTGTGTGTGTGTATGTGTGTTTGTGTGTGTTTGTGTGTGTGTGTTCAGGAGCATAGTTTCCAGAGAATTCTGAAAAAAAAATAGGTTCTCAACAGTCATGTCTGCTTTTGCCTAAAATAGATATTAAATGTCAGGCTGTTTTTATTCAGCATAATTGTGCTTATGGTATAGTCTTCAATTATCTTTTAAAAGTTGCTTAATTTTTTAAAAAAATTACTTATTATTTTTGTATGTGTATGAATGTACTGTCTGCATGTAGGTTGGTGCACCCATGTCATGCAATGCCTCAGATATCAGATTCCCCTGGAACTGGAGTTAAAGATGGTTCTCAGCCTCCATGTGGATGCTGGGGATCAAACCCAGGTCCTCTGCACCAGCGGTCGGTGCTCTTAACCACTAGGCCATCTCTTCAGCCCCCAAAAGTTGCTTAATTTTGAGAAGAGTAAAATCATCATTATTTTTCATCGTTGTGGTTTGTCCTGGGAATAAATGTAGCTGGGTTCATACAGTGGCTTCAGGTAGTAAATGCTGCAAACTTAAACAGTTTTTAACAAGTAAGAAAAACAAAAGAAGATAACTGATAGAAACTTTAATCTCCTTCCAGCATGCTTGGGGAAGGACTCCTGGAGGAGGTAGAGGGGGTGAAGCCCATTAATGGACAGGGGGTGGGGTAGGGGGAGGAGAGAGTGTCATATTCTTCAGTGGGACAGTCATGGCTCAGCTGCCCTTCCTCAAGTATAATAGCCCACAGCCCATGCTTATGTAGGCAACCTTAATTAAATGTGTGTGACACACAAATGTGCATGCGTGCATGCATGCACACACACACACACACACACACACACAAAGTAGGATCAGGACTTATTGGGAAGATGGGGATCAATGGGAGTGACAGGGGCCACCTAGGAGCGGATGATATTTGGGACATATGATCAAAGGACAGTGTATAGGTGTGTGAATCGTGAAAGACTACATAATAAAAACTTTAAAAATTTAATCTTTAATTCATAGAAACTAAATGTATTAATCTAAATGTGATTCTAAATTTGTTTGCTAAAGGTGAAGGCCCAGATTAAGGTACAATGACTAGCCTGATTGCTGCAGTGACCGTGGACAGATTTCTGACTTGCTCATGAGCCCTGGTCAGTTCAATGTCCATGCGGAGAAATGAAAGTTGCCCGGTGGCCCGGGGACTTCCTTTGGTCCGTCTGGTTTCCTGTGCTGCCTCTAGGGATAGAGCTGCTGCTGGTCTGTGCTTCAGCCACAGAGGCCTCTCTGCTTGCCCCTCGGGTTTTCTAAAAGCTGATGTGGTTAAGTTAACAGCACAGCAGTGCGCAGTATTCTTACTTCTTCCTGACCCAGGGGGTCAACTTGGAAGCAGGAGAATCAAGAAGAGAAACACACTGTTGGGGAGATGTGAGACAGCTGCTGTGCAGTGAGAGAGGGGCAGGGGCCGAGCACTTAGACTCTGCTCCTTCTTCCCAGCTGGGCTCTGATAACCTGCATTTGTCCTTGATTGGTCTGGTGCATGGTAGCACATGGGAGGATGTGCTTGTTTGAACTAGCATGATATTTCAAATTGCTTTAAACATTTTTATTTATTTATTTATTTGTTTATTTTGTGTGTGTGTGTGTGTGTGTGTGTGTGTGTGTGTGTGATTGTGGGTCAGGGAACACACACAAGTCAGGGCATGCCTGGTGCATGGAGAAGTCAGAGGACAACTTTTGGGGTCAGCTCTCTCTTTCCACCATGTGATCCTGGAGACTGAACTCAGGTCATCTGGCTGAGCAGGAGTGCTTTACTGGCTAAGCCATCTTGCCAGCCTTTAAATTGCTTTTAGTGACTGAATAATTAGGAAAAGCCACATTTACCCTCCCAAACCAGTGTGAGCTTGCATTCACCCTCTACATATTTGCCAATTCAAAATTTAATCACTTTAAAAAATATTTGCTCGGGGCTGGAGAGATGGCCTAGCGGTTAAGAGAACCGACTGCTCTTGCAGAGGACCCAGGTTGGGTTCGATCCCCAGCACCCACATGGCAGCTGAGAACTGTCTGTAACTCCAATTCCAGAACTCCAATTCCAGGGGAATCCGAGGCCCTCTTCTGACCTCCATGGCATTGCACGACATGGGTGCACAGACCTACATGCAGACAGTACATTCATACACATAAAAAATAAATAAAATTTAAAATTTTTTTTAAAAATTTGCAAATCAGACATGCAAATGACATGCAAGCCTACCAGTGCTAACGTGCACCACATGCCCGTTCTTTGACGAAGGGTCCTTTCTCATTGTGTGCTCGGGTTCCCTTAATTGATCTCTATGAAAAATATCAAAGCAGAAACTGGGTCTGAAAAGTTCAATATAAAATTTCATTTGAACAATTCATGCTTAAGTTTTTCATTACAGAAATTAAAGTGGTTTGATACTCAAAGTTACTCATCTTTTAAAAATAATTTCTGACATTCTGTGAGGAAAAGAAGCTGAACACTTAATTCAGGCTCAATTATTAAACCAAGCTAACGAATAGCAATTTTGGTGTGTAGGAAGTTTTCTTTTGTGCTGAACAGGAACCATGCAACCCTGATAAGGGGATGGGGACACAGCACCTGCCAGTAGCTGCTGTAGGGAGCTGACCTTTCAGCGCAGAGACCAGCCGGCTACTTCCCGTAGCCCAGCCAGGGTGGGACTTCCAACTCAGGGCCTTAGCCTGGACCCAGGAGACACATGCTCCACTCTTGGCTGTGACTTCCCACCTGCCCAGAGACTGCTGAAACTTGGACAGAAATTTCCAGGCTGATGGCTGTTGGCCTAGCTTCAGCTTATGTCCACTCACAGCACCAGCTACCCAGGTTGGTGGTCCGCATGGGGTCCTCTTTCCAACCCACTGGCCACCTGAATGAAATGCAGTCCTACCTTGGCCTGTATGCTCGCAATAATTAAAAAATGACAGCTGGGAATTCCGTGATGATGTTACTGGGAAATTCAAATTTATTCCTTGCTACAGCCTGCTTTTATAAACCAAATGACGTCAGTTCCCAAAGCCAATCACAGGTCCCCCCAATTCCACACCACTGCACACCATTGCCTCACCCAGCATCACTCACCTAGTCCACGTTGTTTGCTCCTTCTTGGGGTGGGGTCAGACTCTTGGCCACACGGTGCCCTGAGGGATGCTAGCTGAGAACCAGCCCCCAATTCAAACTGGATCTTCCTACATTGGTGCACTTTGTTTTTATAGTTAGGTATTCAATCCTTTGAAAATTTGCATTTTGTTTATGAAATGAAGCAGAGATAGGTCTGTAGTTTTCTTTGTGTGTATACACATATGCACATATGTGTATGTATGTGGTATATGGACATGAGTGCACAGGTGCATGCCCTTCCTTGTGGGGTGGCCAGAGGCAGATATCAGGTGTTCTGTTCTATCACTTCTTACCTTATTCCCTTGAAACATGGTCTGCAACTGAACTTGGAGCGGGCTGATGGCTGATAGAGTCTCTTCTTTGTCTCCCTGAGTGCTGGGACTATAGGCCTGCACACAGCCATTACTGACTTCAAATATTTATTTATTTATTTTTATTTTATGTGTCTGAGTGTTTTGCCTACATGAATGTAAGTGCACCTATGTCATGTAAAGCCAGTGGAGGCCAGAAGAGTGTGTTGGATCTCCTGGCACAGGAGTTACAGACAGGACAGTTGTTAGCTGTCATGTGGGTGCTGGGAACCTAGTGCTCTTAGATTGGAGCCAGTGCTCTTAACCCCCAAGCCATGTCTCCAGCTTCCAAGGTTAAGTTTTCTTTCAAAATGGCTAGCCCATATTTAAGATTTATTAATAGTACATCTTTTTATCTCTTTATTTAGGAAACACTCTTTATAATAAAGACCCTTCTTACTAAGTCCCGACAGAAACTATATGTTGTGATTATTGAAAGGCACATTTGGAGGGAGCAATCACTGATAATTTTAACTTCCAGAACTCACAAAGAAAGGGTGTTGTCCAGGGGAGACAGTCTGCTGGCCTCGATGCCCCGCTCAATTGTTGTGAGAGCATTCAGGGAGAAATAGTTCATACCTGGTCCTGTTTTAGGGACTTTGGGCACCCTATTGTCATAAGCATGCAGGATGGCTGGCTGAGGAGGGCTACTTCCTCTGTACATTTATTCAAGAATGAAGTCATCATGGGCCCACCAAGATCAGGAAGTAGGAATGAGCACTGTCTTGGTCGCTCCAGGCTATGCAGCCTACGTTATCTTCTATGTGCTTCAGGAAGGCTCTAGTCTGTAAGGTCTGAGATGATCATGATAGTATGTCTTTGCCTGAACCCTGCTTTGCTGGGAACAGGAGAAAAGAAAGATCTCACAGGGCAGGGCCGACTGCCCTTCTCTTAGGGTCTCACAGTGGGTGTGGACTGAGTGCTCCTGTCACAGGGAGCTAAGTACTTCTCTGACAGGGTCTGAGTGCTTCTGTCCTAGAAACTCAATGCTCCTGCCCTAGAGACTGAATGCTCCTCTCCCAGGGACTGAGTGCTCCCTTCCAGGGACTGAGTGCTCCTCTTCCAGGGACTGAGTGCTCCCTTCCAGGGACTGAGTGCTCCTCTTCCAGGGATTGAGTGCTCCCTTCCAGGGACTGAGTGATCCTCTCCCAGGGACTGAGTGCTCCCTTCCAGGGACTGAATGCTCCTCTCCCAGGGACTGAGTGCTCCCTTCCAGGGACTGAGTGCTCCCTTCCAGGCTCCTGATGTGGAGAGTTGTGGATTCTGAAGACCAACATTTTCTTACCACATTTGAAGAATTTCTTTCTAGGGTCCTTCCAAACAGCAGTGTGAGCTCCTTCTAGGTATGTTTCTATGTTTCCTCAGTATATTTCTTTGTGAAGATTTTGTAGAACTGCAAATTCTGCAAAGCTTTTATTAGTTTTACCTGAGAAGGTTTATGCAGATGGTGTGAAATAAACAAGGGATTAAAATTCCTTGCCATTAATATTTATCAACCTAGACACTTCCAGCTTGTCTGCTCTCACCAGAGCCGCGCGAAGAAAGCGGAATGGCATCGGGGTTTTGGTACCCTCGAGTCAGTCGTTACTAATCATGTAATGATGGGCTAGGATTTCCTCAGAGGAGAAGCAAGGTGCTGGGATGATCAATGTCTGCGGAAATTGAGAAACTTCTAGGTGAGGAAATATGCTGGTTTTCTCAGGACTCCTTTCTCCTGTCCCTGGGCTGATCACATAATCGGTTCCTGTCTTACCCGATTCATTATTTATTGGGCATGTGTTTTAAGCATTAACTAGATTTTATGCTCCTTCTGGGGAGGAACAGCCTTGCCTTTTGCCTCCTTCACCCTTGTCTAAATATCCCAAAGCAGCTCGACTCTGGAGGACGCAGGATACTGGCCAATTAGTCTCAGTGTGTATCAGTCAGCTTCCCCTGCCTAGCACTCAGCCCAGATCTGCCTTTGAAACCCAGCCATGCATTTAGCTCCCACCCCACTGTGCTGCAGGTTTAGATTAAGCTGAGCTGAGCATTCTTTGGTCCGGCTTCCTCCTGTGTTGGTGTCACCTTTGGTCTACAAGGGGGTCGGAAGCACCCAGAAGCAGAATGGAAGCTGGAGAAGCAGCTCGAAGTTACGGCTCAGCACGGGCGCTCCACCCGCCCTGCTGACAAATTCTAAGTGTGTCCCAAGGCCACTATGGTCTCAGCAGACAGGCTGACAAAAGGCCTATTGCAGAGGGTGCTGGCACTGAATGAAGACTGACAGCCAGTTTTCAGCCACTGCATCTTGTAAATCTATTTTATCCATCATGCAAATGGTGTGGTAATCTAAAAGCTAGTTCTGTGACTCCTCGGTGTCCTAAGTGTTGATAGCATGCAGGCCACATGAGAAGAGGCCGTTGGAACATCCTCTTATTTGTTCCATCAAAGAAGTCCTAGGAATGATTGCAGTGTCCCTTAGAAGAGCTGTTTCACTGCTACAAACGAAGGCTATGGGGTGGCCACATCTTCTGTGTATCCTGGAGGCTGTGCTGTGAATGTGGTCAGAAAGAGGTGGAGCCAGCCTCCATGCCCACACCTGCAAGCATGGCTCCGTGTGCTGGTGTGCTGTACTACATGGGAAGTTCAGGGACTTAGAACGCATAGGGTGAGGCTTTAGTGAGTGTGTGATCTTACACAGCCAAACAGCTTCTCTGAACTTTTGTTTCTTTATCTATAAAATGTGGGAACAACATCAGAGTTATTTTGAAGATTAGAGCAACAGCATGAATTTAGCCACTGGCTGGAATTAAGCTTCCGGTGAGTGTTATTTTTTATTTATTTATTTATTTATTTATTTATTTATTTATTTTTTGGTCTTTTCGAGACAGGGTCTCCCTGTAGCCCCAGCTGTCCTGGAACTCGCTCTGTAGACCAGGCTGGCCTTGAACTCACAAAGATCCACCTGCCTCTGCCTCCCGAGTGCTAGGATTAAAGGCGTGTGCTACCACACCCGGCCAATCGGTAAGTGTTAACAGTCTTTGTTTCATCTGCTTGAGTTTTATTGATTTTGCTGTTCTTGTTATGTCTTCTCCTTTTGTTCTATTTATTGCAAGAGAGTTTCATTTTGTGTGCTGGATGGTTTGTTTTGGGACAGGGTCTCATGTAACCCAGGCTGGGCTTCAAACTCTTTCTGTAGATGAAAATGGCCCTGAACTTCTGATCTTCCTGTCTCCCTGTCTACAGTGCTGGGAACACTGGTGTTTGTCACCACAATATTTAGACAGTGCTGGGGACAAAACCTAGGCTTCCTGCTTGCTAGCCGTAGAGTTCTGCCATCATTTGTTATCTGAGCAGAGGAGGAGAAGGGGGCAGACAGAAAGGCCCTAGGTTTAGGTCCTTGGCTGCTGACCTTGGTGAGGCAGGATGTTATGCTGCCTTTGATGGGATCACATAGAAAGAAGTACAGTTGAGTACAGGTTTTACCTTCTTGCTCTGACTTATCCTGAGTTCACCTCTCTAGTCCTGACTATTGCTAGTTCCCTGAGATGCTGAAACATGATAACCTCCTTACAGCGCTGGCCACTGGTCCCAGTGTGGAAAAGCAAGGCCTACCTCTATTTCCCTCTTTCCCTCCTTCTCACCTCTGACAGTCACCATTCAGCCCAGCCCTCATCCTCAGGCTGCACTCGCTCTGTGGAGCCCCTGCCGTGTGTTTCCAGAGCTCACTCTGTGCGGTCTGTTTCCATGCCAGCCATTGGTTTCTGATCTATGTCTAACCAGATAGTTGTCTGGCTCTCCTTCAAGAGTAGAGTGGGACAGGCCCTGAAGGGAAATCCAGGCTGACTTTATTTGCTACATGGAAATAACAACTTGAACTATACAGTAAGAACTCCGAGACCCTAGTTAGCAGGAAATGCCAATCAAGAGATGTTGGTAGTGTTCCAGTCTTAGTACTCAGCTAGCTCCTGGGTACCAACCAAGAGCTCATGCTACAGCCTGACAGCTCTTGAAGCTTCAGGTACCAGACAAGAGCAGGTCCTCACAGAGCAAGCCTGTAGACAGGAACAGCGTGTGCAGGGGGCTTCCCATGAGTCCTCCTCAGAGCCCTTGGGCCTGTTGTGACATTATCATTTGTGGTCACCTTCTCAGTTTGGGTTTGTTTTCTGAGCCAGTTAAAGAATTAAAAGGCAGGAGAAACCTCAGACAAACAGCAAGAAATAAACTGATTGAAAGATGAGGGATCATGTCCATATACACAAAGAATCACACATAATACAAAATGCATACAGTAAGATAAAGCTTTCCACATGTGCAGAGGGTCCTGGGAACAGGGACTCTAATGCCTCCTCCCCCAGCCTGCCCACTCCAGGAAGAAGAGAAGGCTGAGAAGTCAAGCTGAGATATGTTCAGAGGTCTGTGACTCTAAGCAGGTCAGTTGCAGGGGGCTGGTTTGGAGTTTAAAATAGGCCTTCCTGCCAGAGATGAGAAGAAGCAAGAAGTGTACTACTGTTTGCTTATCCGGGATTTAGGTCCTTGTGCTCCCTGCGTGGGGCAGAAGACTCAGGCCTAGCAAGTCCCGTCCATCTCCGGCACATTCTTTCTTTTCTTCTTCCACGGATTTTTAGTCACCTTTTCTGTCTTCTGTCCGTGAGACCCTGGAGTATTTGAATTTACGGGCTATCATTTGGGCCCCGACTGGCTGAATGTAGGTATGTACGTAAGGTCAGGTTTGGTTCCTAGCACTCACATGGTGGCTAACAACCATCAGTAGCTCTGATTCTAGGGGATTGAACGCCCTCTTCTGACCTCCATGATTACACCCACTTACATGGAGGCAACACACTCACACACATAAAAAATAAATAAAATACAAAATAAATAAAGGTAGAAAAGGCGCCAATCATAAAAGAGCTACACAAAATTTCCCTCTGTCCTGGTGGTTATGGAGGTCTTTGCAGGCTGTCCCAGGGCAGTGTTCAGGGTCTAGATGCTGCTCAGCCAGGGGGAGGGAGGTTTCTGCCTGGCCCCCTTGACCTGGGGCTTGAGTTTCCTGCTCTGTTAGAGAGCCATGAGTCCAGCTATTTGTTCCACGTCAGTGGACCTCTCCTACCCCATCCATGACTACATGGAGAGGAGAGCAGATGGGATGCCACTGCCCTGCTATGTTCAGAGAGGAGAGGAGGGGAGGGGAGGGGAGAAGGGGAGAGAAGGGGAGAGGAGGGGAGAGGAGGGGAGAGGAGGGGAGAGGAGAGGGGAGAAGAGGAAACAGGGGAGAAGAGGGGAGAAGAGAGAGGGGAGAAGAGGAAACAGGGGAGAGGTGGGGAGAAGAGGAGAAGAGAGTGGAAGAGCACCCTTTGCTACTGTCATTTCCCTATACAAATGTAATTTCTTACTGCATGCTAAATATGTATCCTTATATTTACAGACAAGTATACCTGTCACCATTCATTGAAGACAGAGACTGCAACAGAGTTCCACAACTGGTCACATACAGAGAATATGAGTCTGAGAGATGCCCAGGCCTAAGTAATACAGCTAAAGTGGAACCTCTACACCTAACGTTCATAGAACATAGTTGAACAGGGGGTAGAGAACATACTAATGCATCCCTCAGTTCTCACCAGTGGAGATTCCTCATGCAACAGAGTGCAATGCACACAGAAGGCCACAACTGACCAAGAGGTATACAATGTGAGACTACAGAGTGTGTCCCTGGATAGGACTCCTATATTAAACCTCATCCACCCATGACTCAAGGACATTGTGGAAGAAGGGGCAGAAAGATTGTAAGAGCCAGGGTTGGTACATGAACATAAGGAAACAGAGCCTTTTGAGCCTCTAGGAACCTGTTTACATGACCTACAGCAATGGTGATAGTATCCACAAGACCTATACAGACTCAATCAGACAAAAACCCACCATAGAACTGGGCAGCAGGCCTAAATTTAGCAGAGAAACTATTGGCAACTGATTACTGNTAAGCATTAACTAGATTTTATGCTCCTTCTGGGGAGGAACAGCCTTGCCTTTTGCCTCCTTCACCCTTGTCTAAATATCCCAAAGCAGCTCGACTCTGGAGGACGCAGGATACTGGCCAATTAGTCTCAGTGTGTATCAGTCAGCTTCCCCTGCCTAGCACTCAGCCCAGATCTGCCTTTGAAACCCAGCCATGCATTTAGCTCCCACCCCACTGTGCTGCAGGTTTAGATTAAGCTGAGCTGAGCATTCTTTGGTCCGGCTTCCTCCTGTGTTGGTGTCACCTTTGTTCTACAAGGGTCGGAAGCACCCATGAGAAGCAGAATGGAAGCTGGAGAAGCAGCTCGAAGTTACGGCTCAGCACGGGCGCTCCACCCGCCCTGCTGACAAATTCTAAGTGTGTCCCAAGGCCACTATGGTCTCAGCAGACAGGCTGACAAAAGGCCTATTGCAGAGGGTGCTGGCACTGAATGAAGACTGACAGCCAGTTTTCAGCCACTGCATCTTGTAAATCTATTTTATCCATCATGCAAATGGTGTGGTAATCTAAAAGCTAGTTCTGTGACTCCTCGGTGTCCTAAGTGTTGATAGCATGCAGGCCACATGAGAAGAGGCCGTTGGAACATCCTCTTATTTGTTCCATCAAAGAAGTCCTAGGAATGATTGCAGTGTCCCTTAGAAGAGCTGTTTCACTGCTACAAACGAAGGCTATGGGGTGGCCACATCTTCTGTGTATCCTGGAGGCTGTGCTGTGAATGTGGTCAGAAAGAGGTGGAGCCAGCCTCCATGCCCACACCTGCAAGCATGGCTCCGTGTGCTGGTGTGCTGTACTACATGGGAAGTTCAGGGACTTAGAACGCATAGGGTGAGGCTTTAGTGAGTGTGTGATCTTACACAGCCAAACAGCTTCTCTGAACTTTTGTTTCTTTATCTATAAAATGTGGGAACAACATCAGAGTTATTTTGAAGATTAGAGCAACAGCATGAATTTAGCCACTGGCTGGAATTAAGCTTCCGGTGAGTGTTATTTTTTATTATTTATTTATTATTATTTATTTATTTATTGGTTTGGTCTTTTCGAGAAAAGGGTCTCCCTGTAGCCCCAGCTGTCCTTGGAACTCGCTCTGTAGACCAGGCTGGCCTTGAACTCAAAAGATCCACCTGCCTCTGCCTCCCAGTGCTAGGTTTAAAGCGGTGCTACCACACCCGGCCAATCGGTAAGTGTTAACAGTCTTTGTTTCATCTGCTTGAGTTTTATTGATTTTGCTGTTCTTGTTATGTCTTCTCCTTTTGTTCTATTTATTGCAAGAGAGTTTCATTTTGTGTGCTGGATGGTTTGTTTTGGGACAGGGTCTCATGTAACCAGGCTGGGCTTCAAACTCTTTCTGTAGATTGAAAATGGGCCCTGAAACTTTGATCTTCCTGTCTCCCTGTCTACAGTGCTGGGAACACTGGTGTTTGTCACCACAATATTTAGACAGTGCTGGGGACAAAACCTAGGCCTCTGCTTGCTAATCCGTTCATAGAGTTCTTGCCATCTGATTTTTAATCTGAGCACCGGCAGGAGCAAGGGGCAGACAGAAAGGCCCTAGGTTTAGGTCCTTGGCTGCTGACCTTGGTGAGGCAGGATGTTATGCTGCCTTTGATGGGATCACATAGAAAGAAGTACAGTTGAGTACAGGTTTTACCTTCTTGCTCTGACTTATCCTGAGTTCACCTCTCTAGTCCTGACTATTGCTAGTTCCCTGAGATGCTGAAACATGATAACCTCCTTACAGCGCTGGCCACTGGTCCCAGTGTGGAAAAGCAAGGCCTACCTCTATTTCCCTCTTTCCCTCCTTCTCACCTCTGACAGTCACCATTCAGCCCAGCCCTCATCCTCAGGCTGCACTCGCTCTGTGGAGCCCCTGCCGTGTGTTTCCAGAGCTCACTCTGTGCGGTCTGTTTCCATGCCAGCCATTGGTTTCTGATCTATGTCTAACCAGATAGTTGTCTGGCTCTCCTTCAAGAGTAGAGTGGGACAGGCCCTGAAGGGAAATCCAGGCTGACTTTATTTGCTACATGGAAATAACAACTTGAACTATACAGTAAGAACTCCGAGACCCTAGTTAGCAGGAAATGCCAATCAAGAGATGTTGGTAGTGTTCCAGTCTTAGTACTCAGCTAGCTCCTGGGTACCAACCAAGAGCTCATGCTACAGCCTGACAGCTCTTGAAGCTTCAGGTACCAGACAAGAGCAGGTCCTCACAGAGCAAGCCTGTAGACAGGAACAGCGTGTGCAGGGGGCTTCCCATGAGTCCTCCTCAGAGCCCTTGGGCCTGTTGTGACATTATCATTTGTGGTCACCTTCTCAGTTTGGGTTTGTTTTCTGAGACCAGTTAAAGAATTAAAAGGCAGGGAGAAACCTCAACAAACAGCAAGAAATAAAACTGATTGAAAGATGAGGGATCATGTCCATATACACAAAGAATCACACATAATACAAAATGCATACAGTAAGATAAAGCTTTCCACATGTGCAGAGGGTCCTGGGAACAGGGACTCTAATGCCTCCTCCCCCAGCCTGCCCACTCCAGGAAGAAGAGAAGGCTGAGAAGTCAAGCTGAGATATGTTCAGAGGTCTGTGACTCTAAGCAGGTCAGTTGCAGGGGGCTGGTTTGGAGTTTAAAATAGGCCTTCCTGCCAGAGGATGAGAAGAAGCAAGAAGTTAAGCTACTGTTTGCTTATCGGGATTTAGGTCCTTTGCTCCCTGCGTGCGGGCAGAAGACTCAGGCTGCAAGTCCGGTCCATCTCCGGACATTCTTTCTTTTCTTCTTCCACGGATTTTTAGTCACCTTTTCTGTCTTCTGTCCGTGAGACCCTGGAGTATTTGAATTTACGGGCTATCATTTGGGCCCCGACTGGCTGAATGTAGGTATGTACGTAAGGTCAGGGTTGGTTCCCAGCGCCTATATGGTGACTAACAAACCATCAGTAGCTCTGATTCTAGGGGATTTGACACGCCCTCTTCTGACCTCCATCGATTACACCACTTACATGGAGGCCAAACACACTCACACATCTAAAATAAATAAAATACAAATTAAATAAAGGGTAGAAAAGGCGCCAATCATAAAAGAGCTACACAAAATTTCCCTCTGTCCTGGTGGTTATGGAGGTCTTTGCAGGCTGTCCCAGGGCAGTGTTCAGGGTCTAGATGCTGCTCAGCCAGGGGGAGGGAGGTTTCTGCCTGGCCCCCTTGACCTGGGGCTTGAGTTTCCTGCTCTGTTAGAGAGCCATGAGTCCAGCTATTTGTTCCACGTCAGTGGACCTCTCCTACCCCATCCATGACTACATGGAGAGGAGAGCAGATGGGATGCCACTGCCCTGCTATGTTCAGAGAGGGAGGATGGGGAGGGGAGGGGAGAAGGGGAGAGAAGGGGCAGAGGAGGGAGAGGAGGGGGAGGGGAGGAGATGGAGGGAATGAGAGGAGCGGAGGTGAGAGGAAGGGAGGGAGGGGAGGAGGTGAGAGGAGGGATGAGAGGGAGGGGAGGGGGAGAGAGGATGGAGGGGAGGGAGGAGAGGAGAGGAAGAGAAGAGAGGGAGAGAGGGGAGAGAGGGAGGGGAGGGGAGTGGGAGGGGAGGGCGAGGGAGAGGAGGGGAGGGAGGGAGGAGAGGAGGGGAACTGGAGAGGAGGGGAGGGAGGAGAGGAGAGGAGAGGGAAGAGAAGAGAGGAGAGAAGGGAGATGGAGGGGAGGGAAGGGAGGGGAGAGAGGAAGAAGAGGAAGAGAGTGAGGGGAGAGGAGGGGAGGAGGGGAGGGAAGGAAGAGAAGAGAGAGAGGACCGGGAGAGGGAGGGGAGGGAGGGAGGAGGAGGAGAGGAGAAGAAGGGGAGGGGAGAAGGAGGAGGAGAGGAGGGAGGGCTGGGAGGAAGAAGAGAGGAGAGGAAGGGTGAGAGCGAGGGAGGGAGGGGAGGAGAGGAGAGAAAGGGAGGAGAGAAGAGCAGCAAGAGGGGAGGGAGAGGAAGAGGAAGAAAGGCAGAGGATAAGGAAGGAGGGAGAGGAGGGGAGGGAGGCGTGAGGGAGGAGAGGAGAGGAGAAGAGGGGAGGGCGAGGAGGAGGAGAGAGCGGGAGGGGAGGAAGAAGAAGAGAGGGGAGAGGAGGGGAGGGGAGGGGAGAAGAGGAGAGAAGAGGGGAGGGGAGAGAAGAGCAGAAGAGGGGAGGGGAGAGGAAGAGGAAGAAAGGAGAGGAGAGGAGGGGAGAGGAGAAGAGAGGAGGGCAGAGGAGGGGAGAGGAGAGGAAGAGGAAGAGAGGAGAGGAGAGGAGGGGAGAGGAGAGGAGGGGAGGGGAGAGGAAGAGGAAGAGGAAGGGAGGAGAGGAGAGGAGTACAGGAGAGGAGAGGAGGGGACGGGAGGGGGGAGAGGAGAGGAGAGGAGAGGGACAGGAGTTCTTCACAGCTTTAAGTCAAGGCATTTCTGCACTGATGTTCAAATGCATTTGTTGATTGGGCTGGAGTGCTCTGAACCCTGATATTGATATGCCACCCCCCATCCTTCCTCTTGTAGACTCTTCCTGTTCTGATGGAAGACAGGACACATAAATCCTTCCCCAGGCTCCCCCCTCCCACCCTACTCCCACTGCAAGACTCAGTTCAGCACCACACCTGCAATGAAGCCCTTCCTTGACCACGCCCATCCTCCATGCCATTAAGTCTTTCTAAGGATGGCATTGAAGGATGGAATTTAGCATTGAATTGCCTTCTGCGTTAAATTATTTAGAGCTATTACATGCTAATGGTGGTCAGCCGTGCCCAATACTGCAGTGACCTTTTGCCATCTGAGGTTTTGTCCACACTAGGCATTTAATTCATGCGTGTTGACTAGCGCATTGATTGATGGTGAGCACTTAGCAATCCTCTCTGTTGTATTCAGAGCACTCTAAATGACACGAGCATTCTCCGTTGCACCTGCCTCTAGATGGGATGCATTGGATGCCGTGACTCTCCTGGACAGTTGACACATGTCAGTGCTTGTTTGGAAAATTTTTAATGATTTCTTGTCTCTTTGCACCCCAAAAGGATCCATTTATGAAATACCAAAAGAGAATAATTTCAAACTGCACAAGATCTTACAAGCTGGGTAAATTATATATCATTAGGACACAGGTATTTTTGGATCAGTTATTAATATTTTATATAATTTATTTCAAGTGTAATTTTTAGAATGTGCTTTGAAGTGAATTTAAAATATCTCTTAACAGCACAATTTAATCAGTCCATTGAAGTAAAAAAAAACTATTTCTGTGGTCTCCATTATGTCTTAGATGGTGTTCTTGATGGGGGTCCAAAAGGTAAGTGAAGGGGTACATGGAGCTCTTCAGGGGGTTCCCTAGCAGGGAAACTCGGAGTCACTTCTGAGGCAACATTGTCCCGATTGCAGCTGCTCTGTGAGGTTGCAGAGGGTGTACCAGGTCTGTGGTAGAAAGGGTGTATGCTATGGTCCACGAGATGGTAGCCAGCACTCATCTGTCTGCACAAGACAAGGCTCAGTGGCTGGTGAAACTGCATCTCGCATCCACAGATATGAAAAAATAATGTGGAAAAGGCATGTCCGGAACCACACAGCAGGTTTTCTTATGGAACATGGATTCTTGATTAACATCACACTGGGGGAAATTATATTAAGTCAAAACAGGCTTGTCACTGGATCAAGACAAAGTACCTAAAGCCTCCTAATGTCTGCCTGTTGCTAAAATTCCTTTTGGGAGGCGCAAATAGCATCTGCCCCCTCCCCCCTTGGTTCCTATGACAAGCTGAGCTATGGTTTTGCCAAACTGCAGTCTGGGAAGCCAGCGAGTTTACTGGGCTTCCTTACAGAGCAGTGGCTGAGGGTTTACTTATGGGAGGGCGGGTGCTCCCCTCCTGAGGCTGCACTGGAAAGGTCCTCAGGTTGTGTGTCCTTACCCTTCCCTGTTTGCAACTAGGGCTGACTGGTTGTTGGTGGGGCAGGAGGAGTAACAGTCACCAGACTCTGCTCTGATGATTATAGGCAAACAGGGGCAACCAAGCTTGGGAAGATGGCATCTGTCCTCAGTCTGCCTGTAGAGGACAGTCCTATGCAACACTGTCCTGCCCCTGGGAACAGCAGCATGCCCTCCCCAGCAGTATTCTCTCAGGTGAGTGCAGAGTCCTCCAAGGTGAGCACATCATCCCCTTAGGCGGTAGCTCTCAAGGCTGGCAGGCATTGCAGCCCAGCAGCAGACATCCCCTGCCCTCAGCAGGGAGGTGCTTTGTGGCAGGCTGCTGAAGCACACCTGGTAAAGAAGAGGGCTTGTTAGGAAATCTAAGAACAAAGGAAGAAGGAGTCCTTGGGGAGGGGATGGAATTCCTACTTCCCTCTGGAGTCTCTGTAGATGATGGACACCATTTATCCAGAGGACATTGTGGCCTCCTGGCTGCTCATCCCAGTCACAGGAGGTACCAACAGAAGTGACCGTCCCAGGGGCTGGAGAGATGGCCTAGCGGTTAAGAGCTCTGACCGCTCTTGCAGAGGACCGGGGTTCGATCCCAAGCACCCACATGGCGGCTGAGAACCGTCTGTAACTCCAATTCCAGGGGAACTCCAGTTCCAGGGGAATCCAACGCCCTCTTCTGACCTCTGCGGCATTGCACGACACGGGTGCACCAACCTACATGCAGACAGTACATTCATACACATAAAAATAAATAAAAAATAAGTTTTTTTTAAAAAGTGACTATCCTAATTTTCTTTCTGTTGCTATAATAAAATAGTCTAACAAAAACAATTTAGGGAGAAAGGATTTCTTGGCTACCATTTCCAGGTTACACAGGTCCATCCCCAAGGGCGACAGGAATTTATGCAGGGAGGTACACCCACAGCTAGGAGCAGAAGCGAAGCTTATTTGCGGTCAGGGTTTTTTTTTTTTTTTTTTCTATTTTATACAGTCTAGGAACTAAACACAGGGAGTGGTGCTACTTACAATGGGGTCTTCTCACCATAACCAACATAATCCGGACCAACATAATCCGGACACGCCTCCATACAGATGTTTATCCACTTGAGACAGCCCCTCACTGAGACTCTGCTCAAAGGCAAGTCTAGACTGTGTTAAGTTGACAATTAGAGCTAACTGCGAAGGAAAGTTCTCCACTGAACCTCTTCCCAGATGTTAAATAATTAGAATGTCAATGACTGTGGAGAGTTTGGAATGTCACAGGTCTAGAGAGCCTCATCCCATTTATCTTGGGTCTTCTTTAGCCTCCTAAATAGCCATCCCTTGCTCTTCTTTGCGTCTAACAGATAAAAGCTGTTTGGAATGTATCAATTTAACAAAGCCCCAGTTCCCAGCAACCTAAGGCCAAGTCCTCAGACAGCATCTGAGGCCTTAGCTGGGCTTCTCTGCTGTAACCTCCTGCTTGATGTTTCCACCAATGGATTAGAGAAGTATCTTGCTTTATAGCTTTTCTTTGTTTTATTACTATAAAAACTTCATGAACCAGCTTCCATGTTGGGGCATGGAATTTGGGGTAGCCCAAATCTCTGTTCCTGGGCCACGGTCAGTCATATTTGGTCTCTTAGCCCTTTGAGGTGATGGTTGTGTTTTTGTGCTCAGATACTATTAGTGACCTCGGGCAAAGTTCCCCCAACTTTGCTCCAGGATCTCTTGTCTGGCTTCTGTCCCTCTACCCTAGAAGTCCAGCACTCTCAGGTTCTCTGATTTCTTAGACAACAAGAAGCACTGGCAGGGAGCAACTCTCTGTGTCAACTTCTCATGGCTGTTCACAGAAGAAAACTTTAATAAGGTAGGGCTTCTTAAACTTCTAACCTTAAACTTTTCTCTTAAGATTTTTTTTTTTTTTTTTTTGATACTGGTTCTCTTTATAGCCCCAGCTGGCCTGGAACTTATTATGCAGACCAGGCTGGTCTTGACCTCACAGAGATCTGCCTGCCTGTGCCTCCCAAGTGCTGGGACTAAAGGCATGCACCACCAAACCTGAGTGGACCTCAGCTGTATCAATTATATATGCAAATAATACATTCATTGATAATAAATAATAAAGAAATGTATTTTAAAGCAATTCATTGGTACACACATTTATTATAAAATTTGTTCATTTATTAAAAATGAAGGTAAATTTATAAGCTAATGAGATGGATGTGCCTGTCTGTCTAACACAATATAACACAGATATACAAATTGAATACACGCCAAAGAATGATGGGAGAAATATTAAAAGTCTTTGTTTTCTGTAATTAAATTATTATGCTTTCCTGAGAGTAGAAACCACTGTCTGTACAGTAAAACACTGCAGTTCATAACATGAATCTGAGCCAAGGGTTGCAGTGTTTGCTCGCATTTTTGTTCACATCCAAGTGGTGCTGTGTGTCACTGCAGAAGTGCCTTGGATTCACTACGCACTGGCTTTTTAATTCATTTGTGGTTGTTGCAGTGAAACCATTTATGGTTGCTAGTTTTTTGTAGCCTGCCTCCTGTCAGAACCCATAGCTTAAGGAACATTGATTGCTATAAGGCTGGCCTAGAGCCTGCCCACCTTCCGTTCTTACCCCCTCATTACTACCTGACTGGTGGGAACAGGTAAGCTGAGGTATATAGGCCACTGGGTAAGTATATATATAGGCCACTGGGTAAGCTGAGCAGCAGATTCTGAGCCGCCAGTCTCCAAGTTTCCGCAGTTAACGATGCCACCGTGTGCCACATCCTTCCTTCAATCCATGGATTCCAGGGGAAAGTCCTTCTTCAGACGCTTCGATGGAGCTTCTGCAGCTAGAAACACTGTCTCGGATATCTCCAGATGCTCATGATTTGACCATTTGCTGTGCTTTCAATAACACCACACACACACACACACACACACACACACACACATATACACACACACACACCAGCTTTACTGGGCTTCCAAGACTTCCCTTCAGAACAGCCAGCTGCGTCCCCAGCCTTGCCCACTGTGGCCACCTCCTGTGAGAAGCCAGCTTCCATCCCACACACTGACATATGTTAGATTGAGCAGGCTGAGACATGGGACTCCTGCAAGTGCAGCTGCTGAGCATCTCAGCGTTGGCAGTAGAGGCAGATGGATCCTCTGAGCTCACTGGCCAGCCAGCCTCACCCAAAGAGTGAGCTTCAAGTTCTGTGAGAGACCCTGTCTCAGGCCAGTAAGGTGGAGAGGTACAGTGGAGGCACTCAACACCCTCTTCGGGTTTCTGCACGTATGTACATAGGTTCACACTCCTGTCACATGTATGTACCACACATATATAATACACACACAAGTACAATAATAAAATAAAATTTTGATTACACAATAGAAACACTTCACAAGAAAATGAAACTCATTAACATGTGGCTGCATGTTAATCTATTTATTCCCTTAGGTCCCAGCGTCCTGCTCATGGTTCTGGTGGGAACCATGATCCGGTAGCTCCTGGATTTGGGCCTTTGGCAAGTGAAAACCCTCATGGTGGGAGTCTGCAGGGAGATAAGAAACTCACCCCATCATCCAGGAAGCATGCAGGAAAGGAGCCTGGGGTCCCCCACATTTCTGAGGTCACACCACCAGGAACCCAAGATCTCTCTCTAGGTCCTGCCTCCTCGAAGGTTCCACCTAGCCCTGTAGTACATGTGCTGAATGCACGGACCTGGGAGGAGCCTCATGCAAATGACAGCAGGCTATGGTCTGTGCAGGGAGAACTGCTGCTTTAAAGGGTCATTGGATTTTGGCTTTGGTGGACAAACTTTCAAGGATAGGTTCAGAGACTAGCCAAAATCTTTCTCTAAAGACAGAATCAACCAAAATGTTCACTTAAACATGAGGTCCACCTACTCCAGCCCCTCTGATTTTTGTAGATCCAGATGTCTTTGGGTTTGAACAATAATTGTAAGCATCACCAGGAAAGTCTCGTTGCTAACTGGAAATTATCATGTCTCCCAGGACAGTGTAATAAAGAAAAAAAATGGCATTTTCTGTTGACATAATTATTGTGGTTTATTTCAGGGACATGAATTGTAATGATTCAATGGACTAAATTTAACACAACTTAAAATTACATATAGTCACTTTAGACATTGGTATAAGTAAGGCGTGTCATAGAACATGCAAGTTTTTCAAACCTTCAAACTTTTCCCAAACTTCATGGATTCTGTTTTACATGATATTTTAAGTCTATGCATATAAACCTTTCCTTTCTATAATTGATGTTTTACTATTTGAGGATTTCAGACATGCGTTTATTATGTTTTGATCAAATCTTCCTCTGTTCCCTCACCTCAGTCCCTGTCTTTTCCCTCCTCCACTTTTCCTTTCCCAACTCCCGTCTTAAACATCGTCTTCCCTGGACACCCTAGGCTACCAAATAAAAAGTCCAGTGCCAGTTTATGAGTTATCCTTTTTCGAGTTGCTGTTCAGTGGGGTTCCGTAGACCACCCCCCAGACATTATGAGCCGTTGCCATGGCTCTTGGTCACCCTCTAGAGCAAAATGGTAAGATAAGACGCCACCTACTTAAGTCATAGGACAAGGCAAAAGCAAGGTGGCGCTGACCTGGAAGCTCCGTCCCTCCTGGCCAACTTTCATGCTGCTGGAAGGTTGGGTTTGTGCTTCTGGGAGGGAAAGGATTCAACAGCCTTACTTAACTATGCCCTTGTGTGTTCCTGATAGTGTCCACTTGGGAGTGTCCACTGGTCTTTTCTTTGAGCAGCACTGCCTTGAAGAGATGGCTTTCCTAAAGTGAAGCTACTGAAAGTCACACCAAGCTCTACGAGTCACCAGCTGAGGGAGCTTGTTCAGGATATGTGATCTTCTAGGCTTGTTGAGCAGAGGGCAAATGAATTCACTGTATCAGGAGAGGTGGCTCACCGCAGGTCTGGAGAAGACGCTCGTGCGGAGCAGCTCACCGCAGGGCTGGAGAAAACGCTCATGTGGAGCAGCTCACCTCAGGGCTGGAGAAGATGCTCACCGGAACAGGTGCCCAGTGGGTTTTCACTCTTCTTAATGCAGTGAGTGATCAGCTTTTCAATGATGCGTCCGCCCAATAACGTGGCCTATCCTGCTAGTCACCTTTTACTGTTAACTTGGCACAATCCAGAGACACTTGAGAAGGAAGGATGTCTCAACTGAGAGATTGCCCGGGTCAGACTGTGTAGATTGTTAGTTGGCGTAGGAGCGCAGAGCTTCCTGCAGGGGGCACCGTCCCTGGGTAGGTGGAGCTTGGCTCTGTAAGGAGCCCGCCAACAGAGTTCCTCCATGCTCTGGCTTCAAGTCTCTGCCTGAGTCCCTGCTCTGCGCGTCCCCTGAATGGCTGTGGCCTGTAAGCAAAAGGAAACCCTTTCCTCACCTGAGTTGCTTTTGGATAGGATTTTTTAAATGAATTAATTACTTAATTTTTATATGTATGAATGTTATGCCTGCATGTGTGCAAGTTTCCTAAGTTGTGCAGAGTCTGAAGAGGACAGAAGAAAGCCTCAAGTCCCCTGGAAATGGAGTTACAGATGGTTGTCAGCCATGTTGTGGGTGCTGGGATTCGAACTCAGGTCTTCTGTAAGAGCAGCCAGTGCTCTTAACCACTGAGCCATCTCTTCAGCCCTTGGTCATGAAGTTTTATCATGACAACTGAAAGGAACTAAAATAGCTATTTTGAATGATGCAGTAAAAATACCATGTGATAGATAATCCCTGTGTCACTTCTAAATATTAAGAGCTATAAACATGAAATTACTTAAAATTAGTGTAAATTGGTTCCTAGGAAAAGAGTCTTGCCCTTGTTAAAGATTGAATGTGGTGCTTAGAGTTCTGTGCTTGGGGACAGTTGGAATGTTGCAAGTCCAGGGCAAATGATCTTGGCCTATGTTTAGCTCCTTTAATAATCACTCACTGCAAACCTCGGAAAAATTCGTCTCTCGTGATTATTGGATGAAACCTTTTGGAACGTGCAAATGGATTCCTAACTTCCACTAGCTAAAGACCAAGAATGTCATCAGGTGTAATCAAGAAGACAGGATCTAGACTGAACTCTGAACTATGAGCTAAAATAAACCAGTTGCTTTTGTCAGGATATTTTACCACAGCCCAAAAAATAATCTTGCCTTGTTGTAAACTACTACCTGATATTTTCACCAATGTGGATGAAAAGTGCCTTGATTTAAGACTTTCTTCTGTTCGGTTACTATAAAATTTCACGAAACTGTTACTACCTTAGGGGCATGGTATTTGGGGTAACCAGAACCTGTGTTCCTTGGCAGTAGTACTTAGCTCCAAAAATAAAAGGTATTTTCTCCTTTGAAGTGAGAGCTGTGTCTCTGTGTCACTGGAAGTATTTACACATTGATAAGGGGCTCCTCTCAAATTAGTATTTTGGAAAGTTCATACATACATTTCTAGACCAGGTGAAGAAAAGTAATCCTCCTGAAGTGGGGCAGTTCACACAGGTGTGGGACAGTGTGAGTAAGCTTTATATAATGTCTCCTGAGCCAGACACTGACTTTGAAATTTAAGGAAGCTGAGACTTGAGTCCCCTCCCCTCTTTCTGAGGTGCGTATATAAAACCCAGGAGGTTAGTTACTTTTCAAGACATTATAACTTAGGAGTCCTTCACTTACCTACTGAAGGAGGTTTGTGTCTAATTTTTCCGCAATGGGCTGACAGCAGGCAGGAGACAGGTGAATCTCACTGTGAGGAAGCACAGCCACCACACAGTGTTGCTGATGCAAAGCACAGCTCTCCTGGCAAAGGGAACATGAGCCCCATATGAATGGGCCTGGAACATGGACTCAGCTTGTTCTGAATGGCATTCTTTACCATGCAAGTAGTTATAGAAACCTTCTCAGAACTGACAGTCATAAATCAAGGTACGTAGGTAGGGTACAGCATAGCCCGGAGGCTGTGCGACAGGTCCCAGATGCTGTCTGGTTACAGTCTTAGGTTTTGATTTGGTGGAAGCTAGTGTTCTACGAAGAATGCATTCCACAGGCCTTGCCGACAGTCAGCAAGATGCATACATACAGACATGGAGATAAATGCCCAGGGAAAGCATGAATGCCAGGCCAGGAGGTTTCTCTGCACTGCCCCAGCTCTCCACAGGAAGAAAAGCTGGTCAGTCAGTCACCGCAGTCCTTGACAGAGGTGCGGCTTTCCCATGGAACCTCAGTGAACTGTAGGACAGGAGCCAGGTGGTCGAGGCTTAAACACCCTGTACATCGGAAGAGGGACGTAGGGGCTGTCTATGACTACAAAGAAGGCAAAATTGGTTCTCAGAGGAAATGAAAGAACCTGTAGAACAGAGAGTGGCCCAAGACAAAGGCCTCTGCACACTGGGGAGGTGTTTGACTTTCCATCTCTCTCTCTGCTATGAGCTTAGACTTCTTTTGTTAATGACATTTAAGTAACAAGATTAGAAGGTACAGACATTTTTCTTTGGTGGATGTGCAGTCAAAAAAGGACCTTCAGAGAATGTCCCTTTCTGAATTTGCTGCCCTCCAGGGCTCTGAGTCTGAAGCCCAAAGCAGCATATTCTTTGGGGTTGCTTTCTGAAAACACCCTCAAAATTCAGTGAAGTTCTAAAACAATAAAAATAACTTATGCCAAGGTTAAGATTCGACTTTTTCTCTTTTTCTAGTGTTTTTTTTTTTGGGGGGGGGCCTGTACAAAGCATGGCTGGTAGACGAACATTTTGTGGTATTGTTGATACTAAGCATTGTGAAGAACTCCCAAGAATGAACCACAGGAACTCTGCCGCTAGAGCTTTAGTTGGAAATGGGTTTGGAAGTCCCAACAAGCTGGACGTGGCCAGGCAGCCTCAGTACAGCAGTTACAGGATGAAGTCAAGGACTGAGATGGAAGTATTCAACATGCGTGCATTGGAAAGAGGAACACGTGAAGAGGTCTGGCGTCCTGTGGTGAGACACACACCAGGAGGAGAATCCATTGAGGAATTCCCTAGGTCGGCATGGCCTGACGCCATATCTGTGGGGAATTGTCTTTATTGATTGATGTGGGAAGGTTCAGACCCATGTGGGTGATGCCATCCATTGGCAGGTGGGTTGTCTTGGGGTATGTGAGAAGGCTGATGAGAGTGTGACTCAGGGAGAGAAAGCAAACAGGCCTCCCCCACGGTCCCTGCTCGAGTTCCTGCCTGACATCCCTCTCTGGCAGACTACCACCTGGAAGTGTAACCCCAGTAAACCCTTTCCTCCACCAAGTTGCTTTTAGTCAGAGTGTTTTATCACATCAACAGAAAAGGGACCAGAACATCCAGTGACCCCCAGGTCCATCTTTGGGGCAAGAGGCATGTGTAGCTGTGCAGCCCTGGTCAAGGCATCGTTTTGTCCACCGTCACCCACCTTGCCTCAGTTCTAGCATCTCTGCAAAGCCATGGGGTGAGTTGTCAGAACTGTGCGAAAGCTTTCAGGAAGGCAAGTTCCTCCTCTGGCTGGTCCCAGGGAGCTGGTCTTCACCCAGACACAGGAGTCTGAGGAAATTTAAATTCTTGGGGGTTCATCATTTCAATAATCTGATTGTCTTTCTTTAAACTATCTTCTTTTGGTAGGGTATAATGGCTCAGGTCTTTAGTCCCAGGGTTCAGGAGGCAAAGGCATATGGATCTCTGTGAGTTTAAGGCTAGCTTGGTCTACATATAGAGCTCCAGGCCAGCCAGGGCTACATTGTGAGACCTTTAAAACAAAACAAAACAAAACAAAACAAAAAAACAAACCTCTTGTCTCCTGCCTGGACAGTTATACCAGAAGCCATGTTTATGAACCTGGACCCATGTGGAACCTGCTAGATGGTTCTGACTTTGTCAGATGAAGGCAATGGAAAGAGTCAGGGTGCCCAGAGGTCCCCTTGGGCCCAAACCAAAATGCCCTAAAATATTCTTGCTTTCCAACATTCTTTCTATGTTAATTTGTTTCTGAATAGAAATCTTGGTGACAGACGGGCTTCTGGTTTGTCTAAAGTCACCTCATATGGGGCCAAGGTGAACAGATAAGTGTATTTTATAGTCTAGATTGTAAGGACACATTTGGTCTTCATGTTAGAGAAAGGCACTGCATACACATATTAAGTAGATGCTCAGGTTCACAGCTGCTTGTTCTGATTAAAGCTCCAACTCAGGTGGAGCCTGCCAGGGCTTAGAAGGCTGAACACTCAAGTGGAGAGAGGTAACACTGAGGTGAGAGGCAGGAGTCACTAGGCAGAGAAGCACCACCACCATGCTTCTCAGAGCCCCGGGGAATCTCCCTGAGCAGAGGGACAACACTAGGCTTTGGAATGACTGACTGCTATTCTCTGGAAAGTGTGCCAGAGGAGATGAGATTTAAGACAATTTTTACAGATGATAATACTTAAAGATTGCTGCCTTTGAATGAAGCCCAACTTCAGGATTCAGTTCTTATCTCTGCTCATTGGCATCTGTGGTGGTGGAAGGAACCTGGTATTCCAGTTACAGAACTCCTGGGGGCCAGAGCTCCCCAGCATGTTGCTACCATGTTTAGCCATCTTTCGTGCTATCTCTGCTCCATGTTCCTTAATAACATCATCTCAATCTCATGTTATAATACGGGATTCCTCTGCAT
This sequence comes from Rhizomys pruinosus, assembly GCA_009823505.1. Lineage (NCBI taxonomy): Eukaryota > Metazoa > Chordata > Mammalia > Rodentia > Spalacidae > Rhizomys > Rhizomys pruinosus. Next base: position 274,243 of record VZQC01004333.1, read on the forward strand.
GTTCCTGTCTTTTTAAAAATCTTGCTTATTATTTTTTATTTTATGTGTACGAGTGTATTGCCTTGTAAGTGCACCTGTGTCTTGCAATGCCCACAGAGGTCAGAAGAGGATGTGGGAATCCCCTGGAAGTGGAATTATGGATGGTTATTGGCTTCCATGTGGGTGCTGGGAATTGAACCCAGGTCCTCTGTAAGAGCAGCCCTGAATATTCCTGTCTTTCTTCACCCTGTAGACTGCAGGGTCTGGAGGTTAGGAGCCTAGTGTGTTTCCCAATGCTCTGAGCACCACGTTTACATGCACAGCACTTTCCAGCTGCTGGGCATCTCCCTTGTTCTTTCTCTCGAAGCCGGACTATGGGCCGTTGTATGCAAGAGAGCCAGCCCTCCTCTGCTGTTTGTTTATTGATTATTGCTGAAACCAGAGCAGATGCACAGGGCTAAATGTGAAGGACGACAGTGTGGGTCCTGGGCAGATGAGGGAGGGAGAGAAGAGCGGCATCCTCCATCGCGTGAGAGCAGAAAGGAACCCACCTTCTGTGGGTTTCTAGGCAGGAACACCTTCTGTCCTGGTGGCCAGGCGGCGGTCACAGAAGCCCCCACGGACACTGGCAAAGCGAATATTCATTTCTGGATTATCAGATATACAGCTGTAACAAATTTTCATTTGCATCTGAATGTGCTGCTTAAAAGCATTGTAAAATCAATTAGCCTTTTTTAGAGCATGTAAGTCAACATTTATTAAATCTACCATTAAAAAGAAAGGAATTAAAAATAAGCCAAATATGAAATCCATTGTTTAACCTCATCAAGGTGTTAAATTCTGTAAATTCTATTTACTCGTATCATGAAAAGGAAAAACTTTAATTTTTTAATTTTGTTATTTTAATTATTTTATATATCTCTCTCTCTGTGTGTGTGTGTGTGTGTGTGTGTGTGTGTGTTTTGCCTGCATGTATGTGAGTGTACCCATGCTGTGCAATGTCCGAAGAGGCCAGAAGAGGGTGTTAGGTTTATCCACTGGAACTGGAGTTATGGATGGTTGTTAGCTGACATGTAGGTGCTAGGAACCAAACCTGGGTCCTCTGCAAGAGCAGTCAATGCTCTTAGAAGCTGAGCCATCTCTCAAGCTCCAGAAAAGTGACAACTTTAGTACACAAAATAATGTCTGGGGCATCCCAGAGTCTCCTTGCTGTCCCACCCTGCCTGTGCCCCTTTTCTACCCACTGCTCCTATAACTCTGCCCTCCTGAATGTTTCTTTCAACTGCAGGGCGGTGGCTGCTGCAAGGAGGACCACTGTGAGACAGAGATGCCCATAGGGCCAGCTGGCCAGGGCCCTCACCTTGGACACCATGCAGTCCTCCCACCCCTGACACAGCCAGAATAAGTGCTGTGATTTCACAGCCTCAGACATATAAAACATGGTCTCAAAGACATAGAGCAAGATGGAGGCTCTGGTCAGGTTTGAGGGGTCATCTTGGAGCAGAGAGGTGGGCTTTTTGCAAGACAAAAGAGAGGAAACAAGTCACTTAAGAGTCACAGGCAACGAGGACCTTGTCTAATTAGAAGCCATTAAGGTAAAGGTCAGGCTTTATTTTTGCTTTATTTCCTTTTGGAGCAGGATGGAAAGACATGGGAAATCAAGGGGCAGGAGTAAGACAGATATCCCATCCTCCCTTGGATCTGGTTTACGTCTCTCATTGGCCAAGAGCCATGAGCTCCAACATAGCTGACGGCAACCACTGCCAAGACACAGTGCCCCCACCCACTCTAGTTTGCGTCTCTGTTGCTGTGATGAAGCACTGTGACCGAAAGTAACTTGGAGAGGAAAGGGTTCACTTCGGATTAGCCACGCCGGCCGCAGTCCATCACCCAGGGAAGCCAGAGCCTGGAGGCGGGAACTGAAGCAGAGACCATGGTGCACTCTGGTAGCGTGCTCAGCTACTTTTCATACGTAGCCCAGGCCCGCATGCCCAGGGATGATTGCCCAGAAGACTGGGCCCTCCCAAGTCAACTAACAACTAAGAAAGTGGTCCACAGCTAGGACAGGGCCAACCTTCTGGGAGTGATTCCTCCTCTGAGGTCCCCTTCCTCTTCCTAGGTGTGTCTAGGTTTCTTCTAAGTTGACAAAAGCTAATATGTATATTCCTTTTCTGAGAGATTTTTTTTTTTTTTGGTCTTTTTGAGGCAGGGTTTTCCTGTACCCCAACTGGCCTGGAATTCACTCTGTAGACCAGGCTGGCCTTGAACTCACAGAGATCTGCCTTCCTCTGCCTCCCAAGTGCTGGGATTAAAGGCATGCACCACCACGCCCAGCTCCCAGACAATTTTACATGAGAAGAAGGCCACAGCTAAGGAGCCAAGGCAAAGCTGACGTGTATATGACCTTTGATTTTGAGTTCACAACACTCCTTTTTCATCTAAAAATCTGTATTTTTCTTTAAAAATCTCTTGAACAGGATTATCGGCATCTTACTGACTGATTCTGAAATTCTTTTACCTGGTATCTCAGGATCCAGGCTACACCTGTGTGGAGAGAGTCTGCCCTCTGAGTAATCGGCAGTGTCTGGTCCCATCTGTGGGGAGCCCTTGAGCCATCCAAGTAGGCTGAGATCATGGTTCATTTTGAAATGTGGGTATTCAGCTCTAAACTTTCTCTCAGTCCCTTTAGCTACATCCTATAAGAATATTTTAATTTTTTTTATTTCATTTGTCTCCCTCTTGTAAATTTTTAATTGAATTTTTATGTATTTCATACAGAACACCTAGCTCAGTCTTAATCATCTTTACCCTCCCATCCCCACTGGGACTTCCCATAGCCTCCCCCACACACACACTGAAATTCATATATTCTGTCATTTGAATTAAGGTCTATTATGTTGAATTAGTGTCCCCAGACATTCCTCAGTTGAAGTTCATCTACTGAGGTCTAGTCAGTCTATCTGGGGTTCCTCCCTTTAAGAAGATCAGCTCATCCTATCCAGCAGTAATCAGCTGCCAATAGTTCTTCAAATAAGATTGGGGCCTGCTGCCCATTTCTATAGTTACAAGCTGGTTTGTGTCTGCTTGAGCTTGCATGGGTCTTGTGCGTGCCATCGCCATTGCTGTAGGTTCAAATGAGCAGGGTCCCAGAAGCTTGTAGGACTCTGTTTCCATTTAGTCATGCTGGCTCTTATAATCTTTTCATCCCGCTTCCACAATGTTCCCTGAGCCCTGGGTGGGTGGAGTTTAATATAGGAGTCCTACCCAAAGATCCACACTCTGAAGACTCTTATTCTCTATGCTTTAGCCATTTGTGACCTTCTGTGTTCCTGGCCCTGTTGGATGAAGGAGCTTCATTAATGAGAATTAAGAGATTCATTAGTGTTCTCTTTACCCTTTGTTCTATGTTGCGTGAGCCGTAAGTGTGGAGGTTGCAATGTTGATGTTCGACTTGGCTTGGGTGATTCACAGACAATGTCTGTGCATGACCAGTTGTGGTACTCTGTAATAATCTCCATCTGATGCAAAAGAAGCTTTGATGAGTGGTGACTCCTATAGTCCCACCCCTCCTGAGCTCCTCCTTCTCCTTTATCCCCCAAATTCCTTACATAACCCTCTCTTCTCCCTGCATCTAAATATCTTCATCTTATCCGCTTCTCCCTTAGTAACACCTGTCTCCTCCTGTTCTTCTCTCTCAGGTTCCTTCTTTCCCTTTACCTCCCTGGTTCCTTTCCATTTTCCTGCTTCCTGCAGTTACATCAGTGTACGTGCTCACATATAAGGACGTGGTGCTAGGATCCACATATGAGGGAAAACATTTGGCATTTGTTTTTCTGAATCTGTGTTACTTCACTTCATACAGCAGTTTCTAGTTCCATCTATTTACCTACAAATTTCATACTTTCATATTTTTCTGCTGCTGAGTAGAACTCCATTGTGTAAATGTACCACATTTTTATTACTCACTGGTCAGCTGAGGGACACTTACACATTGCTTCTATTTCTTAGTACCACTTGGCGGAGGCCAGGTTCGGGCACTCTCAGGCAGTCTGCAAAAGTCTGGGCAGCAACTAAAGGACAGAGAAGCCTGAAGTTTCAATATTCCTGAATATGTTAGGACTCTTGCTGTGGCCTCATGTATGATGTGTGGCAGAGAATCTTCCGGGTACCTCAAAAGGGGCATGCCTTCTGTGGCTAGGTGGAGGATTTTCAGATGTCTGTTCCGACCATTGGTCTGGAGCATCCCACCTACTGCCTTATTAAGCTTCTGTCTGGATGTTCTATACTTTGATCAAATCAGATTATTAACGTGTCTCCTTATACTGCTTTGCAGTCTTTTCTTCAATTCTTCAAACATTTCCTTTATATGCTTAGGAATGCTGATGCTGAATACATACATACATACATACATACATACATACATACATACATACAAACATACTTACATACATATATGGACACACACACATGCACCCGGACACTAAGCATGATTATTGTTCCTTCCTGATTAATCAGTCCTCTTACCCTCATACAGTTCCCTTTGCTCTACCTTGCAATACTTGCCTTCCATTTGGGTTAATACAGAAGTGAGGTAAATTAATTCCTGCTCTCGTTCTGACTCTAATTAGCCACATAACATTGAGGGAACTACAGAGCTACTTTAATGCTTGTCTGGAGGAGAGCAGCATTCGGAGAACACATTTTCTAGAAAGTTCCAATTTTATAATTTTACAACAGATTGAATGCAAAAATGACCTCATTTCTATGCGTGCAAAGCAATGTTTTTTGTAGAATTGCTGCAATACTGTCTATTAAATAAGAGGTGTTGTGATCCTGATCTGGGTGAATTTAGGTGAACTTCCTTGTTGGTTAAGAATTAAGCAAGGTCGCCAGGCGTGGTGGCGCACGCCTTTAATCCTAGCACTCGGGAGGCAGAGGCAGGCGGATCTTTGTGAGTTCAAGGCCAGCCTGGTCTATAGAGTGAGTTCCAGGACAGCTGGGGCTACAGGGAGACCCTGTCTCGAAAACACCAAAAAAAAAACAAAAAAAAAGAATTAAGCAAGGTCTTAGGCATGGAGACATCAATGATTATGGTGCTAAAGTTCTGACTTTGGTGACAACTTTATTACATTTATAAAAATGACACATAGTCACAATAAAACATTCAGGTAATACTGAAAAATATAAAGAAAGCAAAAAATTCCCCCCAAGTCCCCCTATAATGGTGTTTTCCTTTGTTAAATGTCATTTCCTACATTTTCTATGCAAACATGTAAGTAAATAAAGGGAAAATTAAAAATGCATTCAGTTCATGCAGATTATCTTTAATTTGAAAGAGTTGCACTCTGTAATATTCAAATTTACCAAAGAGAGCAAAAACTAAGGAAGAGTTCAAATTCAGATAAGGATTCTTTCCTTAGAAACTAGTTTTTCTCTGAATGTCCTCAAAGTCTCAAAAAGTTTAGACGAACACCTCTGATGTGCCGCTTAGATCATTTTGGCCACCCGTCCCCTGCTGCAAGCTTACATGGGCTTGTATCAGTTTTTTTAGATGTGTAGTTGATAATCCTGTCCATTTTTTCCTTGAGAATAGATAAGACTCAAAGCTTCAGAGGAGTTAACATCCAGGAGAGGAGCCTTGTGAGAAATGGAAATTGAATGATGCAAAATGAATGCAAAAATGCAAAATGAATGCGAAAGTACTCACAGTCTGTGATAGCTTCTCTCATGATATATGTGTGTCTTGCCTCTTTTCACATTGATGAAAGAGAGAGAGAGAGAGAGAGAGAGAGAGAGAGAGAGAGAGAGAGAGATATTAAAATGATAGGTGATACTTTCAGCAAAGTGATAGGATAGAAAATTAAAAAAAAATCAATAGTGGTCTAGAGAGATGGTTCAGCAGTCAAAATCACTTGCTATTTTTCCAGAAGACCTGAGTGCAATTTCCATATCTATATCAGGCAGCTCACAACCACCTCTGACTCTATCTTCAAGGCATCAAAAGCCGTCTTCTGGCCTCTTTAGGAACCTATGCTCACATCTGCATATAATTAAATTTTAAAAAGTCAATGGTATTCTAGGTAATAACATTGGCCAGTTGAAAAGGAAATTAAGAAAACATCTCACTTACTATAGCCTGAGAAAGGATAACATATTTAGGACTAAATCTAACCAAGGATATGAGAGATGGGGGCATGAAACTATAACACTGATAGAAATCCTCTAAGATGCACACTGAAAGGTAGCTCATGCTCCTGAATCAGAAGACCTGACGTAAAATCATGAGTCACGCTCGTATGACTCAAAATGATCTTTAGATCCAATGCAATCCCTACCCAAATCCTAGTTCTTAACTTTGTATAGAAACAGAAAAATGATCTTAAACTGCATATAGAAAGTGAAGAGATCTTTTTTTTTTTGAGACAGGGTCTCCTTGTAGCCCCAGCTGGCCTTGAACTCAGAGATCTGCCTGCCTCTGCCTCCCAAGTGCATGTGTGCCACCACACCCAGCTAAAAGTGAAGAGATCTTGATTAGTCACGATAATCTTGAAATGCAGAGAATTGGAGGCCTCATAATTCATTACTTCAAACTTATCCCAAAGTAACAGAGATGAAAATACATACCAGTGGAACAAAATGCAGTCTAGAAATGAACTGAAACTACAAAAGGGAGAGGAGTATCCCTCCAACACACGGTGCTGGGGAAAGTGGATGTTCACAAACAAAAATGAAATTTCATGTATGCTATATGCCAAAATTAACTCAAAATTAAAGAACTAAGCAAAAATAAGACCCCAAACTAAAGACTGCCTAGAAGAAAACTTCGGGACATTGACTTTAGTAATTATTTCATGGACACAACACCAAAAGCACAGGCAATGGAATCAAACACAGGCAAATGAGACCACTTCAGGATATATATATATATATATATATATATATATACACATTAAAGAAAACAAGGAAGTAAAAAGAACGATCTGTAGAAGGGAGAAAATAGTTGTAAATTGTATCTAGTAAAAGTTAATAACCACAGTAATACGAGGAGCTTCTAAGATTAAAAAAACATTAGAGCTGCAAATGACATTGAAAGACTATTAGGTGAAATAACTGAGTAGAAATTTATTCAAATAATTGTATATTATGCCAATAAGTAAGTCAAGAGGCACTCAGCATGTATAATAACGAAAAGAACACAAAGAAAAAGCACAGCAATAGGACCCTGTGCACAGAAGGATGGACGCTATCCAGGATGCCTGGTCAACTTGACACGATCTACAATCCCTGGGTAGAGAGTTTGGATGAGAGATTGTGTAGATCGGCTTGGTCTGAGAGCATCTCTGTGTGTGTATGGATGTCTTGACTATGTTAATTGAGGTGGGAAGTTTGGGGTTCTGGAGTCTATAAAAGAGGATAAAGCCACACAGAAGGTCACAACTAGTCAAGCTCCAAAGAATGGGAGCCCCCAGCGTGTGTATCCCTGGATGGGACCCCTATATTAAACCTCACCTACCCTCAGCTTAAGGATCTTTGTGGAAGAGGAGATGGGAAGATTGTAAGACCCACGGCTGGTTCATGCACATAGAGAAGCAGTGACTTACAATTTCCTGTAAGCTTTCACATGTAAACCTGTGGCAATGCAGGCACCAGACATGAGACCCATGCCAACTGGGACAAGGTCTCGATCAAAGCAGAGCAAGATAAATGGGTGGGGGACTGACCCTGGACTGCAAAATATGAGACTGAGTACTATGCCTTACCTAGGATTCTTAAATATGCTGACTAGACTCCAATGGATCTATTTGCACAGAAGGACGTCTGGGTTTTGGAGCTTGACTGGATAGGGCTTAGCTTGGATGTTGTAATGCATGAATTCTGATGGGGGTTGGGCAATGCGGGGTACTGGGTTTAATGGAGAACCATTGTGTGAGTTGTACAAATGCTCAATAAAAAAAAGAGGATCACACTAGCTCAGGTCAAGCACGCATGCTGCCCTTCTCCCTCTGGTCTTGATTATGGACATGATTAGCTGCTTCAGCTTCCTGTTTCTGCCTCAACTTCCTGCTATGACAGACACTAACCCAGAACTGGGAGCTAAAATGAACCTTTTTTCTTTGGTCAGGGTATTTTATCACAACAACAGGAAATGAAACAAAGACCTTATCAAAGTAGTAGTGTGAATGAGGAGGCTGAGAAGTCAATTGAAACACTTGGGGATTGGAGGGAATGTAAAACTGTTTCCATTATGGAAAACCATGTGTAGGTTCTTTACAACACCACACAGAATCACAATATGATCTAGTAATCTCATTTCTGGGTATGTATTCCAAAGATTTCAATGTAGGATCTGATAGACGCCTCTGAAGTCTTAGGACTATACATGCATGTTCCCTTTTCTTATGCAGTGTTATTGACCACACAGAAAAGGCAGAAGCAGACCAAATGTCCCTCGACATTAAATGTAGAACACACAGCAATATATTATACAGCCTTGAAAAGGAAAACCTTGCTGTCTCATGTCACACAGCCTTGAAGACATTATGTTGGATGGAATGAGCTGATCACCAAAGAACAAACACAGCAATTCTCATGTGGAAAACCTAAAACTCATGCAAGTCATATGAACAGAAAATAGAAAAGTGATTGTCAAGGACTTGAGAACAGAAACATTATGTGGACTTGTGAATCTTACAACATGTGAAAATATTTAGCAACTCAACACTGAATTGGATCTTAAAAATACTATAATGGTAAGTTTCATGTTAGGTTAGTTTACCTCAATAGAAAGGGAGTCTTTTAAGTCCTTTCCTCTACCAGCTGTTGGGTGGAAAGCAAGGGTTTTAATCTGGCCCTTGAACTCCTTAAAGGTCTTCTTCAAATTATACATTATCAGAAATAATTCTTAGAACTTTTAGAATTGACTTAACCTTACTACTCTTCCTGAGGTTAAGGAGTGGGTGGGGAATATTACATTATAATCTTCTATTTGTTTCTTTTGATTTTTTTTTGTTTGTTTGTTCATTTGTTTAGTTTTGAGCCGGTACCTCACTGTGTAGCACAGGCTAGCCTCAAACTCATGATCCTTCTGCCTCAGCCGCCTGAGGCTGGGATTCCAGGTATATGACCCTATGTCCAGTGTTTTCTATCCCTTATGTAAGGTGCACTACATGTAAGTTTTATATTCTTTACCAGACTGGACCCTGGTAGAGGGAGTTATTATTGTATCATTATTTATTTACTAGGGACTTTGGGAGAAAGAAGTGAGCTGGCTTCCTCCTGCAGTCTGTCCACTTGCTCCCCAAGGAGGGAGGGGAATCATCGTTGTTCTGCTGAGTCTGATTGATGGGTTCACAGTCTGGTTTTCCTTACATGGCTTAGACATTTCTGCTGCCCATATGTTTCTGGCTTAATTTGATGAGTTCATAGATGATAATATGTTATTTGCATAAATAAGCCACGTCAAAGTACACCTCATGATTTGTGCTGGACATGGGTTATTGCTCAGGCAAGGCACAGCTGGAAAAGAGTGGATTTATACAATACGGGTTAACTTGGAGCAGGTCATAGGCTGATCTCTAGAGACAGTTTCCATTTTTAATTAGCATTGCTTTTTTTACAACAAAAACGTGATTACATTGAAAAACTTGGTATAGATTGGAGAATTGGAAAGGGACTAGGTGTCAAGTTTACGTTACAGTGATGATGATGAATTTCACATTATTGGTGAAGCTTAGTAATAGAGTTTTGTAAAGAAATAATCCTCGCCGGGTGTGGTGGTGCACGTCTTTAATCCTAGCAGAGGCAGGTGGACCTTTGTGAGTTCAAGGCCAGCCTGGTCTACAGAGTGAGTTCCAGGACATCTGGGGCTACAGGGAGACCCTGTCTTGAAATGACAAAAAACACCAGGCTGGCCTTGAACTCACAAAGATCCGCCTGCCTCTGCCTCCCAAGTGCTAGGATTAAAGGCGTGCGCCACCACGCCCGGCTTGCCTTTTTCTTTTTTTTAATGTGTATGAATTCTGCATGTAGGTTGGTACATCTGTGTTGTGCAATGCATGGGGAGGTCAGAAGAGGGTGTCAGATTCCCCTGGAACTGGAGTTAAAGACGGTTCCCAGCCACCACGTGGGTTCTGTGAATTGAACTCGGGTCCTCTGCAAGAGCAGCCCGCACTCTCAACCGCTGAGCCATCTCTCCAGCCCCCCTAATTCTACACACTTTTACTCTGCTTAGCTTGGCTGTTCCAGAACCATCTATTCACTACTTATGTTATGCCAGGCACAGTGCTGGGCACTGGCCCTTTTACTATTTTATACATAAGAATTGACTTATAGGGGCTGGAGAGATGGCCTAGCAGTTGGGAGTGCCGACTGCTCCTGCGGAGGACCTGGGTTCGATCCCCAGCACCCACATGGCGGCTGAGAACTGTCTGAAACTCTAATTCCAGGAGAACTCCAGTTCCAGGGGAATCTGACACCCTCTTCTGACCACTGCACAACACGGGTGCACAGACCTACATGCAGACAGTAGGTTCATACANAAAAAAAAAAAGGGCTGGAGAGATAGCCTAGCGGTTAAGAGCACTGAGTGCTCTTGCAGAGGACCCGGGTTCTATCCCCAGCACCCACATGGCGGCTGAGAACCGTCTGTAACTACAGTTCCAGGGGAATCTGAGACCCTCTTCTGACCTCCGTGGCATTGCACGTCACGGGTGCACAAACCTACATGCAGACAGTACACTCATACACATACAAAAATAAATAAAATTTTAAAAAAAGAAAAGACCAAAAAAAGAAAGAAATAATCCTCAAAAATTATAGGAGACATATAGAATTATTAATTTACATTCTAAAAATATATTTTTAGTATGAGAATTATATGTTTAGCTATTAAAGTACTTTTTAAACTTCCCAGACTATGATTTTTATCTCTAGAAGTTCATTTAGGTATTTTACATTTTCTGTAGGTGAAGGCACATTGGAGCTGGAGAAGAGTAACAGCAAAATAATGAAAACCTCGGAGTGCCTGGGAGTGGGTGAGGCCCACCATCAAGGCCTGGAGGCCCTGGACCCCCAGGGAGTCAAGACCACAGCTGGCCCTCAGGGGAGGAGGGAAGTCCATTCTAGAGAATCAGTCCTCCCAGGACCAGAATCTGCAAATGACAGAAAACACCCCTGTCTCCAGAATAAACCCAACAACTGTGGCAAGGTCACTGTCACACATAACCTGTGACCTCAGGGGAGGGGGCTGTGGGAAGTGCAGCCACTCTAAGATGTTGAAACTGTGCCCAACACCAGGAAGTCCCCCATCCTCCACTCTGCTCCACCATCAGCCCACCACCAGGGGAATGTGGAACCCTGGCTCAATTTGGGCAGCACAGCTCCAGGCTCTTGTGAGAGGAGCACAGCTCCAGATCACAACAGGGGACCACAGCTCCTGCTCAGAGGTGCAGGCGGTTTCTAATTGACTGGCTCCTTTCACCTACCCACCCTTTATTTTGTGACTTTTCCTGGGGAGCTGTGACCAAACTACTCCCCAAGATGGAACACCGATGACAGAACAAAGGGAACATCGCCAAGTGTCATTTGGTAATTATGAGTTTGCTGAGGTCATTCAAAAATACACAGATGAGGGGTTTCTTATAGGAGCGTGGGTAACTCTGAGTGTCTTCTCCAAAACCCCAACAGCTGAATTAGCAACTTCCCTGAAACTTTTGGGCGGCTCCCCCAAGTATCTCCTCTTCCTGACAACTATTGATAGAACCCATGAGAGGAAGCTAGGGAAGCCTGTTGTTTTCTGAGCTGCCTGAATCTTGGAAGCTTTATAAACATCCCCAGGCTTGTGATTCTTTAACTTCCTGGATTTTATGAACTTCCTACTCCATCAAGGAGGGACTTTTTGTTTTGTTTTTGAGACAGGGTCTTCTTGTAGCCCCAGGTGTCCTGGAACTCACTATGTAGACCAGGCTGGCCTTGAATTCACAGAGATCTACTTGCTTCAGCTTCCCGAGGGCTAGGATTAAAGGCGTGCACTACCACACTCAAATCTAGGAGGGGTTGTTTTCGTTTGGAGGACATAGTTATACAGAACCCTCAGCTTCTAGGGCTTCTCGGAATTTTTCTGTAATCCTGAAATGATAGTCTCAGGTTGACCCTCATAAATGGGATCAGGGTCACATAACAAGAGCCCAGAGAGCTAGCTAGCCCTCTCACCATCACAGGAGGATCCAAGGACAGGCCCACTGTCTGCGGCATGGAAAAGGACCCTCGCCGGAGCCTCACCATGCCCAGAGCCCTCAAACTCCAGAACCGAGAGAAAGACTTGTCTGTTGCTCAGGTTGTGGTCAAGTGTCCCAGCAGCCTGAGCTGGCCAAGGGGTGGAGTCATGTTGAAGGAAGCACAGATTGAGGCAGTGGGTGGGCACAAGGGCCCCATTTTCCCTCCAGGAAGGTCCAAGCAGGCAGGAAGGGTGAGGATGGATGGGGCTTATTCTGAAGGTAGCCTGTGGGTAGTCAGGTCATCTCTCTGTTCCCAGAATAAATGTTTATCATTTCAGCCTGACTCAGCTATGACAACTCATCACCTCAGACGATGGCCTCTAGTCTCCACAGAGACCAGAATCCAAGGCTCACTCTTCCTGGGATTCAAAACAGTTGCTTGTGAAAGCAAATAACTCATTTACAATGACTGAGACGTGCTGATGGTATCAGTGGGATTGGCAAATGGAACATTTTCCTCGTGTTGCTGACATGTATCAGTCGCTTTGTTGGTTTTTGCAAAACAGCTGACAGAGCCTATTAAGGTGAAAATACACTTGCATTTTGACACAGAGATGCAACTTTGGAGAATCCTGCCTCCGACAATCCAGCCTCCTGAAGAAATGCCATCCATTTATAAGACTGTGAATGAGGATGTTGACGGAGGCGGTTTTCACAGCACTGGCGGGATTCGGGGGTGTTGGGGGGCAGCATGACTGGAGAAGTCTGTAGGGCTGCGTGTGAGAGATACTATGAGTGACTGTGCGTTTCGAAGTGTAGAAAACAGCATGGAAGGATGTCACTGAAGTTTTAACTCTGATTACCTTGGTGAGGGGTTGGGTTGCTGGGAGGATGGAGATTAGCTGTCTCGTTCTCTATAGTTCCCCGTCGTGAACTGTTGATGTACCTTGTTGCGACAAGCAGAGTGTATTACTTTTGTAGTTTGAAAGAAGACTTGATAAAATATTAAAAGTGAAATAAAATTGAACAGTGTCTGGCCTAGTGAAAAATATAGAATAATAATTGGGGCCTAAGGAATCTATTTATTGACTACAAAATTTACATGTCACATGTTCCTGCCTTGTTCGAGGATTCATTCAATACACAGTCCTGTGGTCTAAGGCCCCACCTGGAGAGCCATCCAACCCATTGGAGATACTTCCTGGGCTGTCACATGCAGTCATTCTGTCCTCTGTGAGCCCAGAGCCTTTGAGACATGAAGATTAGTGACAGACGTCCAGGTGGCTTCCTACCCACGTGGCTCAGATGCAGACTCATGAAGCCTCCGTGTCTCAATGGTAACACTTTGCTGCATTCCAGATCAAATCTTTCCAGGAAGATGTTTGCCCATCAAAGTCGAAGCAGCAGAAGTGGGCTGTGCTCCCTGGATCAGAAGGAAGCAGTAGAGAGGTGCCCCCCACTCTCCATCCTATAGCCTCAATCTTGCCAACCCTGGTTAAAGCTTCATCTCTGAAGGCTTTGCAGACAAGACTCAGAGGCAAAGTGCTCTCTCTCTCTCTCTCTCTCTCTCTCTCTCTCTCTCTCTCTCCCCTCAGTGTACTTAGGGAGAACTCCTACATGGCCCTATAAAAGTACAAACACCAGACATGATACACAGCTGTCATGAGGGGTCTGTGTGGGGACAGGAGTGAGGACAAGGCTGGTCTCTTGACCACTGTGCTCTATCACCCTGGAGGAGCCTTCCAGTCACCAGAGCAAAAAGTCACCCTGTGTCCCCAGTCCCCCAGAGTGACCGCTTCTGCCTAGGGTGGGAAAAATTACCTGGGAGGTGAGCTGCCTCAGGAGCATCTGGTTCACATCCTGGTCTGTGCGACCCACAAAAAATGAATTCTCCCTTCTGTGTAGATCTTGATTTTTGATAACAGGTGCTGAACTGGCAAAAATGGCAACCTCCTATCTAGGCTTGAGATGACTGGGGAGGAAGGAGAGGCTGCACAGAGGGGTGGGGTCAGAGGAGAACTTCACAGCCCTGTCCCTGGGGAAATCATGAAATGATGTCACCCCGTGGCCACAAGTGTCCGGGTCTCAGCCCCTCTCCTTTCTCAACTCTCTCTGTGTGTCTTTCTCTTCTCTGTCTCTCTGGCTCTTTATGTCTCTCTCTGTCTGTCTCTCTCATTGTCTTCCTATCGCTCTGTCTCTCTGTCTCTGTCTCTTTCTCACCCTCTTTGCTATCCTGTGTCAGTGTTCTTTCCTGTTGAGATGAAGCAGCCATGCACACACCCTGCCCCTGGGCACCAGGTTAAATACACAGAGGCTCCATCCCTTGAGTCCATCCCTTGGACTCCACTTGAGCTGGAGTCCAAGCCAGTGAGCTATGGGCGAGGATGGCCGCCCTGTGACACTGGGCGAATGGCTTACCCTCTCTACCTCTTTTTTTTTTTAAATACAAGTTTCATGACAGACCATGATGCTGGGTGAGTCTTAAAGCAGCTCTGGTTTGCTGACTCAGCTCCAGAAAGCTCTCTTTCCCCCCTCAGATCATTCCAGGAATGGAGAGAGAGGAGAAACAGCTGTGTGGGAGGGGACTTAACAGTGCCACCTTGCAGGCTCCATTTGCATACAGGACTGGAGCCTGGGCCACACCTGGGTTCCCGCCAGCAACCTCAGCATAGGCTTGTACCTGTGGGGATCCTGGGCCTGCTGCTGGGAGTCATGTGCAGAACCTGAGGATGCTCCCATCGTGTTCATGGGATGTAGGCCATTGCGGGCTCTTCCCAGGAAGCCTGGGCAAACGTCTGCTCACCACAAGCTGGGCACAGGTGACAGAAGAACTCCATTCTGTGTTCAGCTCAGAGAAGTGCTGAGCTTACTGGGTCACTTACAGGAGCGTGCATCTGCCTCACCGGGAAGCGCAGCCCACCATGCGTGATGATTCCCCGGCCCTGCATCCCTCGAGCTGTCTGTACATCCACAGACAGTTCTCTGGGACAGTGTTCTCTCCCCAGCAACTGCTTAGAGAACCTTGGGGAGGTTCCGTTAGCCTCTAAGTTGTAAGAGCTTGGCTCCAGGAGGGAGTGCTTGACTTCAGACGAAATCCAGACTCAACACCAGGGAGGCTCTTGTCTCTGTTCCTGGGCTCATCTCTTTGCCCACAAAACATGGCCTGGTAACTGCTTCATAGCAGCAGCGGGTCAGTGAGGTATTATACAGAGCAAGACGGTGCAGTGTGCTAGCAGGCATCTAAAATCCCAGTGCCCAGGAGGGTGAGGCCGGAAGACTAAGGGTTGGAGGCCAGGCTGTCTCCAACAACAACAAAAAAATATGTGACAGTTGTGTCTGGGAATGAAGTGTATGGTATGTGAAGGTCACTTAGCTCCATCACTTCTCATGGGAGGCCCACATCCACAGCCATCAACAGGAAGGTGACCTGGGCCCCACCTGTACCAGCCTAGCAGAGGCTGGGCTGAGGTGTCCGTTATCTGTTCAATAGCAGGCTCCTACAAGATATCCTGGGGCTGGGCAGATGGCTCCTGGGTTAAAACACCTGCAGCATATGCACGAGGACTAGAGTTCAGATATCTAAGGTCCAAGTAAATGCCATCTGGGCTTAGTAGCCTGCTGACAATTCCACCTCAAAAGGAAGAGATAGAGCTTCCCCAGAGCGAGCTGGCTATCGAGATTATATGAGATGGATTGGGAAACCTGCCTCAAAGACAGGGTGAAAGTGATTAAGGAAGACTGACATGGACTCCAGGCCTACACACACACACACACACACACACACACACTCACACACACACACACACATTCATGAATGAAGAGAAAAAGCAAGACCATTTGTTTCACATAATTAAGTGCTTCATTAAACCCTTTCCAAATTGCTTTTAATGGCTCATATGCGAGTTGTGAAGGATGCTCTGCCCCTTCCTGGATGGAATCACAGTGACTTGAGGATATCAGGACATTTTATAGCTTGTTCCCAGTTCCCAGGTCCCTGAAAAGACTTCAAGTGATGACCTCAGGGTTTCTAGGATGAGTACCCTCGGGCCAGGGAGGTGGGAGAACCTTAAGGTAGGACCTCAGCCGCAGTCAGTTGTGAAGATCTGGGTGGGACAAGAAACAGAGCATTGGTGGGGACCAGACACTCATACGCATGGACAGGAGCATTGGTGGGGACCAGACACTCATACGCATGGACAGGAGCATTGGTGGGGACCAGACACTCGTACGCATGGACAGGAGCAACAGTGGGGACCAGACACTCGTATGCATGGACAGGAGCATTGGTGGCGACCAGACACTCCTATGCATGGACAGGAGCATTGGTGGGGACCAGACACTCCTATGCATGGACAGGAGCATTGGTGGGGACCAGACACTCCTATGCATGGACAGGAGCATTGGTGGGGACCAGAAACTCCTATGCATGGACAGGAGCATCGGTGGGGACCAGACACTCATACGCATGGACAGGAGCATCGGTGGGGACCAGACACTCGTACGCATGGACAGGAGCATCGGTGGGGACCAGACACTCGTACGCATGGACAGGAGCATCGGTGGGGACCAGACACTCGTACGCATGGACAGGAGCATCGGTGGGGACCAGACACTCGTACGCATGGACAGGAGCATCGGTGGGGACCAGACACTCGTACGCATGGACAGGAGCATCGGTGGGGACCAGACACTCGTACGCATGGACAGGAGCATCGGTGGGGACCAGACACTCGTACGCATGGACAGGAGCATCGGTGGGGACCAGACACTCGTACGCATGGACAGGAGCATCGGTGGGGACCAGACACTCGTACGCATGGACAGGAGCATCGGTGGGGACCAGACACTCGTACGCATGGACAGGAGCATCGGTGGGGACCAGACACTCGTACGCATGGACAGGAGCATCGGTGGGGACCAGACACTCGTACGCATGGACAGGAGCATCGGTGGGGACCAGACACTCGTACGCATGGACAGGAGCATCGGTGGGGACCAGACACTCGTACGCATGGACAGGAGCATCGGTGGGGACCAGACACTCGTACGCATGGACAGGAGCATCGGTGGGGACCAGACACTCGTACGCATGGACAGGAGCATCGGTGGGGACCAGACACTCGTACGCATGGACAGGAGCATCGGTGGGGACCAGACACTCGTACGCATGGACAGGAGCATCGGTGGGGACCAGACACTCGTACGCATGGACAGGAGCATCGGTGGGGACCAGACACTCGTACGCATGGACAGGAGCATCGGTGGGGACCAGACACTCGTACGCATGGACAGGAGCATCGGTGGGGACCAGACACTCGTACGCATGGACAGGAGCATCGGTGGGGACCAGACACTCGTACGCATGGACAGGAGCATCGGTGGGGACCAGACACTCGTACGCATGGACAGGAGCATCGGTGGGGACCAGACACTCGTACGCATGGACAGGAGCATCGGTGGGGACCAGACACTCGTACGCATGGACAGGAGCATCGGTGGGGACCAGACACTCGTACGCATGGACAGGAGCATCGGTGGGGACCAGACACTCGTACGCATGGACAGGAGCATCGGTGGGGACCAGACACTCGTACGCATGGACAGGAGCATCGGTGGGGACCAGACACTCGTACGCATGGACAGGAGCATCGGTGGGGACCAGACACTCGTACGCATGGACAGGAGCATCGGTGGGGACCAGACACTCGTACGCATGGACAGGAGCATCGGTGGGGACCAGACACTCGTACGCATGGACAGGAGCATCGGTGGGGACCAGACACTCGTACGCATGGACAGGAGCATCGGTGGGGACCAGACACTCGTACGCATGGACAGGAGCATCGGTGGGGACCAGACACTCGTACGCATGGACAGGAGCATCGGTGGGGACCAGACACTCGTACGCATGGACAGGAGCATCGGTGGGGACCAGACACTCGTACGCATGGACAGGAGCATCGGTGGGGACCAGACACTCGTACGCATGGACAGGAGCATCGGTGGGGACCAGACACTCGTACGCATGGACAGGAGCATCGGTGGGGACCAGACACTCGTACGCATGGACAGGAGCATCGGTGGGGACCAGACACTCGTACGCATGGACAGGAGCATCGGTGGGGACCAGACACTCGTACGCATGGACAGGAGCATCGGTGGGGACCAGACACTCGTACGCATGGACAGGAGCATCGGTGGGGACCAGACACTCCTATGCATGGACAGGAGCATTGGTGGGGACCAGACAGTTGTACGCATGGACAGGAGCATTGGTGGGGACCAGACACTTGTACGCATAGACAGGAGCATCGGTGGGGACCAGACACTCGTACGCATGGACAGGAGCATCGGTGGGGACCAGACACTCGTACGCATGGACAGGAGCATCGGTGGGGACCAGACACTCGTACGCATGGACAGGAGTATCGGTGGGGACCAGACACTCGTATGCATGGACAGGAGAAAGAACTCCCTGGCGTGTTTGGAGCCGGTGCTGGTAGCCATTCTGAGCCTATGGTCATAACCTCTTCTGCTGTCGTGAATTTAGGTTGCCTTGTCTTGATTGGAGACTTCCTGTTGGCACTGGGTGGACAAACCATGCTCCTGGGGTACCTGGCCTGGCAAGCTGTTTTCTTTACCCCCAAGCATGGGAGAGCTTGTCGTCTAAGTTATAGGAGGTGGTCAAATAGATTTTTTTGTCTTCTTGAGACAGGGTCTTCCTTTAGTTCCAGCTGGCCTGGAACTCACTATGTAGACCAGGCTGGCCTTGAATGCACAGAGATCTGCTTGCCTCTACCTTCTGAATGCTAGGACTAAAAGCATGTGCCACTATGCCTGGCTCAAAATAGATTTTTAAAGAAATATTTTGCAGAAAATTTTAAGTGGTCTCTGCATAAGAGAATATTGGAATATTTTTCTATTTGCTATGGAAACGGAGTCTTTTCCCAAAGTAAGAAGATTGATATGCTACCTTGGGAGGGGTTCTGCTTAATTGGAATTTGTACCATGGAACTGCCTTCCAGAAACTTCCTTAGAGAATTAGCTAAAGTAGCAGCAATTGTCCTAAAGGCTGTGCAGCAATGCTTGGATGGACGAAGGTTGGGGAGCCTCCCTGAGACTCCTGGTCCCCGCTCTGCCTGCAGCTGTGAGATTTTCTGTTTGCTTTTCTACCAGGTACTCAGACACTCAGAGTGTTTCTCCCCACCACAGTTTAAAGTTTACAGCAAATGTGTTTCAGTTCGTAAGCCAGAAAACGTTAAGTGTAACATTATTAAGCTCCAGCTGCTGGCTGACCATAGGTGGTGATGGGTTTAAAGCCTCTGACTGGTCCTTGGTGAGGTGGACTTCTAGCTACCTGCTGAGTGGTAGCCGATGGATGTACCGTTGCTCTCTGATACTTTGTAGTGATGAACTTGCAGCTGAGGCCTGGTCCTTAGTGGGGATGGACTTACAGCTGCTGACTGGGCCCCAGTGGGTGATGAAGTTAGGGTTGAGGCCATGCAGTCATAGCGAGGTAACAAACTCAGAAGTGATGGGAGCTTCACTCATGGATACCATAGACACATCTCTGAGCATGTGTGTGTGTGTGTGTGTGTGTGTGTGTGTGTGAGTGTATATGTGTGAGTGTGTGAATGAGTGTTCATCTGTGTCATGCAATACCCATGGCAGTCAGAAGAGGGCATCAGGGCCCCTGTAACGGGAGTTAAAGATGGTTGTTAGCTACCATGTGTGTGCTGGGATTCAAACCTGGGCCCTCTGCAAAAGCACCAGTGCTCTTAACTATGGGGCCATCTCTCCAGCGCCACTGTCACTGTTTTCAATGTGCCCTGCTCCTGATGGAACATAACTCCTGCCTGCTAGCCTGTTTCTGATCTCATTTGTCATGTCATAAGACGCATGTCTATGCTTTGCTCAGAGCCCATCAGTGATACCCCTGACTGCTGTGATTTGCCAGGTCTCCACTTATTCCCAGCAACCCTATGCACTTAGCTGTGGCCTCCTCCCCTTGGTCCTGGGTGAGCACTGTGCATGGGATGCAATCAGTCCATCTCCCGCATAGGACGCTGGGACTGAGAGGTACACTTTTGCCTTCTGACTCATTCTTTTGCTGTCATAATTTTCCATCTCTTTTCTCTGTCTTCAATTACAGCTCCTTGTGTGATGGCTGCAGGGTTGACCATTGGCTTATCTGGGGAAGTCAGAAACCTGGCTTTGTAATTTTTTCTGCGTTTAATCAAGTCCTATCAATGCCGTATCTGTTCAGTATGCTGGGTTGAATGGGTTTGTTGGCATTTTCAGATGTCTATCTATGTGTGTGAGGGAAGAGGCGAACTAGCCACGATTCTAGCTGACATTGAGTGCACAGAGCTTAGATTAGGGATTTCCCAGGACCACCTGAAGCACAGGTAGGAGCTGGGAGCTTCAGCCAGGAAGATTGTTGGATAATTCTATCGCTGGGTTGTTAGGTAATTGTATCGTTGAGTTGTTGGATAATTGAATCATTGTCTTTTGTGACTGTGGGGGCGGAGTTGCCCTGCTAGCTGGTATAAAAGGTGGGCCTGTTGCCACCGTGAGACTTTGAGTGCACAAAGCTTAGATGGGGGATTTCCTAGGACAACCTGAAGCACAGAGTACCAGGGCTCAGGCTAAGTGAGGCACCTCCATAAGCCCCCCCAACTGGAATTGCCGAGGAAGTGTCCAAGTGCAACCACAATAGTGATTCCAGGGCGCAAGACAAGGCAATAAATTAAACAGTGAACTTGAGACAGGTGTAGTCCCTCATCAAAAAGCCCTAGAAACAACCTAGAGAAAATGGCTGGCAGAAAGCAGAGTGAGCACAGTGCTCATCAGGGTACCAACTGGGCTGTCCCCTGCCCAATTTTTTGGAGAACCTTCAGAACAGAAAGGAGAGGGTGAGTTAGACTTCCAATATGCAAACAAAATTGAAAGCCTGAAACCTAGACAAGTCAACACTCCATAAACAAGGAGAAAAACAACAGCAACAACAAAACGAAGGCATCTGAAGGAAGCAAGCAAAGCAAGCCTTCAACACAGCGAAGAGGCATTTGGGATTCACATTGGAATACAGGCAAAGGGAAACCCACATGCCAGGAAAATGACGAAGGGACAACATGGGAAAGGTGCGGGATAATTTCACAGCAAACTCTACCAACCTTGTGGGAGATTCTTACAGTGGGATCCCCCTGGGGGTGGCCCAGGACACATATCTTAGAGTAACAATTGCAGACATATTCAAAGAAATCAAAGAGTATAAAGAACAAGTCAGAGAACTAAGGAGAGAGAATGAAAACCTCAAGAAGGAACTAGAGGGAGGGAATGACAAACTTGGGAAGGAAGTGGAAACGCCAAAAAGGAAACCAACCAGCAAAGCAAGGAGCTACAGTAAGAGATTGAGAAGCTCCGAAAGGAAGTGGAAATACTAAAGAAATCACAAGATGAAATGAAAAAAGGAAATTGAACACTCATCCAATCAAGAGGAAAGGACTGGAAAAAGCCTCAGAAATCGAATGGAACAAGGAATATCAGGCCTGGAAGATAACAGAGAACAGCTAAAAACCTCAAGTAAAGATTATGAAAAATTTAAAAATACACAAAAGTGGAACAACCAGGAAATGTGAAACACTATGAAAAGATAAAACCTCCACATCATAGAGATAGAGGAAGGAAAAGAATCCCAAGAGAATGGTATTGATCGGATCTTCAACAGAATAATAGATGAAAATTTCCCAAACCTGAAAAGGACAAACCAATACAAATACAAGAAGCACACAGAACTCCAAACAGACAAGATCAGCAAAGAAACTCCCCACGCCATATCATAGTTAAAATGCTAGATGCCCAAAACAAGATTCTGGACAAAATTCTGGAAGCCACAAGAGAAAAACAACAAGTTACATATAAGGGGAAACCTATCAGAATTACAACTGGCTTCTCAATGCAAACTATGAAAGGAAGAAGAACATAGAGCAAAGCATTTCCCAGTGTTAAAGGACCAACCCAGGTTACTATACCCAGCAAAAATGTTGATTATAGTTGAAGGAGAGAGAAAAATATTCCATGATATAAACAAGATGACAGAATACATGTCCAGAAAACCAACAATTCAGAGAATACTTGAAGCAATTCAAAGAACAGAAGAGAGGAGTAACTATCCCCAGGCACCTAGAAAGAGAAATTAATAAAAGCATAACTGCAGAAGTAGAAACCTAGACCAAAATGTAAATGGATAATAAGGTGAAAGGAAGCAACACACATCTTTCAGTTATAACCTTAAATATTAATGGACTAAACTCCCCAATCAAAAGACAGACTAGGAGATCAGATTAGGAAACAGAACCCATCTATATGCTGTCTACAAGAAACCCATCTCACTCTCAAGGATAGGCACCAATTTAAGGTGAAGGCATGGAAAAAATCTTCCAAGCAAATGGTACCAAAAAGAAAGCAAGAGTTTCTATCTTAATGTCAGACAAAATAGACTTCAAAGAAATCAGAAGAGACAAACAGGGCCATTACATCTTTATCAAAGGAACAATTGACCATGAAGACTTCACAATCATGAATATATATGCACCAAACTCTAGTGCACCAAACTTTATAAAGACAATTCTCCAGGACCTCTAGGCACAGATTAACCCCAGCACACTCATAGTAGGGAACATCAATACTCCACTGAGCCCTTTGGACAGGTTAACCAGACAAAGAATAAACAGAGAGACATCTGAACTGAATGATACGATACACCAAATGGACCTCACAGACACTGAATATTCCACTTAAATACAAGAGAATACACTTTCTACTCAGCATGCCACAGAACATTCTTGAAAATTGACCTCATACTGGGACACAGAAAAAAAAATACTAAACAAGTACAAAAAGATTGAAATAATTTCATGCATTTTATCAGACCACAGTGCAATAAAGCTCAATATCAACACCAGGATAAGCCCCACTATCTACAAGAACACACAGACACTAAACAACACACTCCTGAATAATGAATGGGTCAAGGAAGAGATAAAGAAAGAAATAAAAGCATTCCTGGAACTGAATGACAATGACAATACAACACAACAAAACCTATGGGATACCTTAAGAGCAGTCCTAAGAGGGAAGTTTATAGCCCTGGGTGCCTACATTAGAAAAACAGAAAGAGCACAAGTGAACAATCTAACACTGCAGCTAAAAACACTTGAGAGACAACAACAATGAACCCTAAATGCAACAGAGGGGAAGAAATAACAAAAATCAGAGCATAAATCAATGAAATAGAAATAAAAAATATAAAAAATTCAATGTATCCAAAAGTTGGTTCTTTGAAAGAATAAACAAGATAAACGAGCCTCTAGCCCAGTTAACCAAAAGAAAGAAAGAGCAACTCCAAATCAATAGAATCTGTGATGAAAGGGGAAATATCACAACAGACAATCATAAGGGAATACTTCAAAAGCCTATATTCTATTAAGTTTGAAAACCTAGGAGAAATGGATGAATATCTGAAATCCTGGGAATCACCAAAGCTTAACCAAGAAGAGATCGACAGCTTAAACAGATCCATAATATATGAAGAAACTGAAAATGTAATAAGAAACCTCCCAACTAAAAAAGCGCAGGCCCAGATGGTTTCACAGCAGAATTTTACAAAACATTAAAAAAGACTTACAACCATTATTACTCAAATTATTCAGGAGGATACAAGCAGAGGAAAATCTCCCAAATTCCTTCTATGAAGCCAGCATCATTCTAATACCCAAACCAGGCAAAGATATAACAAAAAAGGAGAAATATAGACCCATCTCATTAATGAATACAGATGCAAAAATTATCAACAAATTACTTGCAAACCACATACAGACCCACATCAAAAAGATCATCCATCATGACCAAGTTGGATTCATATCAGAGTTGCAGGGATGGACATGAGAATCAATAAATATTGGGACTGGAGAGATGGCCTAGTGCCTAAGAGCAACAATTGTTCTTGCAGAGGATCCAGGTTCGATCCCCAGCACCCACATGGCGGCTGAGAACCATCTTTAACTCTAGTTCCAGGAGAATCCGACGCCCTCTTCTGACCTCCACAGCATTTCACAACATGGGTGCACAGATCTACATGCAGACAGTACATTCATACACATACAAAAATAAATTTAAAAAATAAGAAAAAGATATGTAAAAAAAGATCAATAAATATCATAAAACACACAAATGGACTGAAAGACAAAAACCACATGATCATCTCAATTGATGCAGAAAAAACCTTTGACAAAATCCAGCATCCCTTCATGCTTAAAGTCCTAAAGGGAATTGGATTGGAGGGATCATTCCTCAATGTAATCAAAGCCATATACAAAAAACCCACAGCCAATATCATCTTAAATGGGGAAATGACAGAATCATTCTCTTTAAAGGTAGGAACTCAGCAAGGATGCCCCCTGTCACCACTCCTCTTCAATATAGTGCTTGAAACACTCGCTAGGGCAATAAGGCAAGAAAAGGAAATTAAAGGAGTACTAATTGGAAAAGAGGAAGTCAAGCTATCCCTTTTTGCTGATGATATGATTGTTTACTTAAGGGATGCTAAAAACTCCACCAGAAAACTCCTAGAAATGATTAAGAGCTTCAGTAAAGTGGCAGGATACAAAATTAACGTAGAAAAATCAGTGGCCTTTCTTTACACCAACAGCAAGCAACTGAAGAAGGAATTCAAGGAGAACTTTCCACTCACAATAGCCTCTAAAACAATAAAATACCTAGGAACAAACCTAACCAAAAACACCAAAGATCTCTACAAAAAAATTTTAAACCCCTGAAGAAGGAAATTGAAGAAGACATCAGAAGATGGAAAGACATCCCATGATCATGGGTTGGAAAAATTAATATAGTAAAAATGTCCATTCTACCCAAATTAATATACAGATTCAACACAATCCCAATTAAAATCCCCAAGAGTTTCTTCACAGGCTTGGAAAATAAGTCCTTAATTTCATATGGAAAAACAAAAGACCCCAATTAGCTAAAGCAAACCTCAGCAAAAAGAGCAATACAAGGGGGAAATCTCTATACCAGACCTCAAACTATACTACAAGGCTATAGTCATAAAAACAGCTTGGAACTGGCACAAAAACAGACCTGTTGACCAATGGAACAAAACTGAAGATCCAAACTTGAGCTCATATAATTTCGGCTACCTCATATTTGACAAGGGAGCCAAGAAGACGCAGTGGAGGAAAGACAGCATCTTCAGCAAGTGGTGTTGGCAAAACTGGATCACCACTTGTAGAAGAATAAAGTTAAAGTTAAACCCTTACCTCTTGCCCTGTACAAAAGTCAACTCCAAATGGATCAAAGACCTCAATGTGAAACCAAAAATTCTGAAGGTGATAGAAGAAAAAGTTGGCAGCAGTCTACAAGACATAGGCATAGGAAAAGACTTCCTAAATCAGACAGCAGCTGTGAAGGAAATAAGATCGACAATTGATAAATGGGACCTCATTAAATTCAAAAGCTTCTGTACATCAAAAGAAACAATCAGGCAAATAAAGACAAAACCCACAGAGTGGGAGGAAAACTTCACCACTGATACATCTGACAAAGCATTGATTCCTGGAATATATAAACTACTCAAAACACAAAGCAGAAAGAAAACAAATGACCCACTCAAAAAATGGAGCAAAGAGCTGAACAGAGACTTCACAAGTGAGGAATTAGACATGGCTGAGAAACATCTTAAAAAGTGTTCAAAGTTGCTAATAATTAAGGAAATGCAAATTAAAACCACTTTAAGATATCATCTCACTCCAATAAGACTGGCTAGGATCAAGAAAACAAATACCAAGTGTTGGAGAGGTTGTGGGGAAAGGGGAACACTCATCTACTGCTGGTGGGAATGTAAACTTGTCCAGCCACTATGGAAAGCAGTGTAGAGAACACTTGGAAGCCTCAAAATGAACTTGACACCTGACCCAGTCATACCACTCCTGGGTATATACCCACAAGACTCATCTTACTGCAGAGATACATGCACAGCCATGTTTATTGCAGCTCTCTTCACAATAGCAAGGAGCTGGAACCAAGCCAAGTGCCCCTCAACTGACAAGTGGATAGAGAAAATATGGTATATCTACACAATGGAGTTCTATGCAGTGGTAAAGAAAGATGACATCATGAACTTTGCAGGTAAATGAATGGAACTAGAAGATATCATGTTAAGTCAAGTAACACCATCCCAGAAAAAACAAATCCTCATCTGTGGATACTAGGGCCAATTACCTAGTTGTAAGGCAAACTGAGCAAGGTTAATGTTATATTCCTTGTGATCTGCAAACAACTGTGCTCTTATATCCTGAATCCCTTAGGTTCTAGAACTAAGCTACCATTTGTTTTCATACTTAGAAATTATTGGTATATGGATGGAGGATATATATATACATATTTTAGAGTAATATAAGATCAAAAGGAATGTGGAAAAACTAGTTTGTCATGACATTATGTCTAACCACAGTATTCATTTTATGGGAGTGCTTCTTAGTATTTCTTATACAAGGGTGCTTGAGCTTTTGTCCAAGCCTTTTCTAAAATATTATAGAGTAGTTAAAAGTATCAGGCTGGTGTAACTTAGCCTTTCTGGATGCTTAACAACCATACCAATTTGGCCGAAGGTCTTAAGGGATAACTTTGTTCCTTGCCCTCAGAGGTCAACTAAGTCCCAGGGGACTATGCACAGGGGCATCTCTTGAAATGTCCTGCAAATGTGAGTCACCAGTCTTCCTGTGCAGGGAGGTCTTGGGGATCCACTAATGGGACTTCAGCCAGTTTCCAGTCTATAAAGAGGAAAGTCTGCTTATGCTTCAAAAAGGGAAGCCTGGTCTAAAAAGACCTGACTTTGTCCTTGAGTGGATGGAACTGGCGATTGAAAAGCCAAAAGTAGCCAGCACCCCCCCCCCAAAAAAAACCCTGATAGACCCTTGAGGACCAAATCCTCAACTGACCTTGAGAAAACAAAAACCTTGGTTAATCTGGGCTGTGTGGCCTTAAACATCCAAAAGGAAAGTATAACCAAAAATATATAACTAGTAAGTCCTGAGAAATTGTACTTCAGGTTTAAAACTTGAGATCTTAGTAAAAAGACAAAAAGAAAAATGAGAGAGAGAGAGAAAGAGAGAGAGAGAGAGAGGTTGTTTTTCTTGTCTTATTGGCAACTGCAGCTACCCTGTGGCTGCCACTGCTTTTGCCATCCTTC
This sequence comes from Rhizomys pruinosus, assembly GCA_009823505.1. Taxonomy (NCBI): domain Eukaryota; kingdom Metazoa; phylum Chordata; class Mammalia; order Rodentia; family Spalacidae; genus Rhizomys; species Rhizomys pruinosus. The sequence goes on from VZQC01004333.1 coordinate 301,705, forward strand.
AAAGACATGAGACACAGCCTTTTGACCTTCCAATATGGACTGAAGTCTCATGTTTCTCCAAGAATCCTCCAAACCTTCAGTGCCAGATGGGGACTGCTGAGACATCTAACTTATGGACTGAGCTATTACTGGGGTTTCCACCTCTTCAGAGTATAGACCGCTATTGTTGGACTACCCAGGCTGTATCATGGAGACCAGTACAGGAAGATCAAGACAGGACATAGTGCTTATTGGACCTCATTTGGTGACCATGGGAAAGGAAAACCTTAGTGTGGAGCACAAGGGCAGAACTGATGGTGGTTTAAGCTTGCCAAGGAGGAGTCTTCAAACATGACATCTTTCAGCCTAATAAAGAAAAAAAATCATAAGCTGAAGATGCTAAAACCTATGATATATGTGGCATGCATATGTGCATATTTTGGAGTGATACATATTGGAAGGAATAACAACAACAACAATAACAGAAAGACTGCGTCAAAGAACTGACTGAAACAGTGAACTGCTCGAAACAGTCTACTTCTGCATAGAGAATTTTGAAAGAAACTGAGAAAAAGATGAAAAACATTTTTTGGCAGAATGCATGAGCTCTGGCAGAATGTGGGGGGGCAGGGAGGGGTTATAGGTCTAGATTTGATTTGTAATTTTGTATGAAATGCACAGAGCTTCAATAAAAAAATCAACTTTGAAAAAAAAATAGGTAGATGTTACACTTTGCCAAGAGGTCGGTAAGCTGTCTTAGCCCTGCTTCCTCCTGGGGGGTGGGGGTGTGGGAAGGGGCAACCCAGGATTGAGTGTGGCTTGTTCTTGCTTTTAGTAGAGGATCAAGTGGTCAAGGTAGGAGGAATGTGATGAGCCCACATCGGACTAAGAAATGTCTTTTGGTCACTTCCTTGGTGTCTTAGCCTTGCCTAGAACTGGGAAGGCTGCAGAGACCCTGGGCTCTCATTTTGTCTCAAAGGTCACCTGAAAGAACCCCTCACAGGACTTTGGAGAGTAGGCCATTCCATGTTTAGAGAACAGAACATCAAATGCCAGGAAGGGTCAGGTTAGATGTCATGAAAAAGGAGGAGATCAGTGGCAGCTCCTCCACATCCATCTGTCCCTCAGAGATTAGTGTTTACAGTCCTGACAGGACTCACAGGAAGCCCGACGTGCATCTCTGTTGTGTCAGTCTTCTTATGATGGACAAGTAGGCTTTCACAAGAGGAGAGGCTTTGGCTAGTAGGGGAGAAACTAAGGCTGACCCTCTTACAAGTCCTCCAGCACGTTGCCAGCACTCAGGAGAGTCAGAGCCGGTGCAGCTGAGGACTCCTTGCAGGCCTAGGGTGGGTTTGGGGGACCAGTGTCAGCTCACTGTTGCTCCCCATCCTTGAGCTGATCACCTAAGGACCAGGCCAGCTGATACATGAAGATACTTGCTTCCTCCTGAATGATTTTCCAGTTTGTCTTTTGCAATGACTCAGAAAAAAATAAACACACTAAGTATGCCAGGCCACATATAATTAGGCATTTTATTGGCATGCACTGACTGAATGGGCCTCGGATGAACGCTAAATGATAAGATTTCTGCCACAGGATATTTTCCTGTAAATGCAGTGTTTTTTAGGTCCTTGGCCTCATGACCTTGGTCACAGGATGTGCTCTGTCTTCCTTTGCTTGAACAGTAATGGGAATTAAATGACCCCTACATCCTTCCTCTATTTTCTAAGCTCAATCTAAGGATGAAATGAGATTAATAGATATCACTATACTATACAGTAGTTACTTAATATGTGTTTAATGTGAGTCATGAATAAAAAAATTTGTCTGCTTCATAGGTATTCTAACTTTAACTGATTCCTCCAGTGGGGAGTCAGGCACCTCCTTCTCTCCAGAGGAGGGAAGTAGCCCCTGAGATTTCTCCCAGTTAGTGGGTGAGGTGGTGAGTTAACCAGGTCTTTCCCAGAGAGCACCCAACAGTGCGCATATATATATATATATATATATATGTAGAGATGTCACGGGAACATGGCTTATGTGACTATGTAATTAAGATTCTACCCTGGAGATGCCCACACATGTGGCCTCTCACCCCCCCCCCCGCCCCCGGTTCTCAAGATCCACAAGAAAGGCTCTCAGAACCACAGTTCAGGGCAGTCTATCCAGTTTACTAAGGCTTGCCTACAAAGTGAATGAAAAGAAAAAAACTTACTCGCCAAGTAGCAGCTCCCTTCCTTCCATATAATCCAAAGTCCCTGCTTAGACTTGTTGACCTCTGCCCTCACTCCTGAACCATATGGTGAGAGACCCCTCAGTTCCACGGTTGACTTTTATATTGTCTCTAGCTCCTCCCCTGACATGGGGCAGGCAGCGTCCCAGAGTTCAGCTGTGTCCTCCTGAGTATCAAAACTGGAGCAGCGGGCTGGTGGCCGTGAGAAAACCTTCAACATCAGAAGTCCCTCCCTTTCAGAGGACTGCCCACCTTACTGACTGGGAGGCTGAGACATCCATGGCAGGTTTTCTGCTAGATGCACAAGAGCAGGTGATGTGATTTTAGACTCAAGTCCAGATATCTAGAGAAGCTGAGGGTGGAGCCCCGGAGGCCCCATGTTGGAGGCAAAAGTGTAGGTCTCAGCTCTTGGAAAGAGAATACTTCCTTGCTTCATGAGTTGTTGCATTTGGGCCCTCAGTGAACCAGAAGTTGCTTGGGTGATGCCCCAGCACACTAGGGGAGGCTCTCTACTCAATGATAGTTTCTTCTAGAAATAGCCTCACCAATGAACTAAGGAATGTTAACTACCAGCTATCTGGGCATCCCTAGTCCAGTGAAGTTGACCGACGGCATTCACCAGCACAGCGGGGCCCATTTCTAGCATGAAAGGAGAGCGCCGGTGCCCCAAGGTGCTTCTTTTAATGCCATGAATAGAGCATTTCACCCCGTGGTCAGAGGATTTCCCCAGAGGATGTGTGTCAGTTGCTTTTCTCTTTGCTGTGACGTAGTATCTGACAAGAGCAGATTAGGAAGAAGGGCTTATGTTGTTGGCTCATGATTTTAGGGTACAGTCCAACATGGCGGCAGGAGTGTGAGGCAGCTAGTCAGGGGCAGCCCAGGCAGGAAGCAGAGAGAGATGAATGCTGGTGCTCGGCTCCCCTTCTCTTTTCCAGTCAGCCCGTGGCATTCATTCCAGTGAATCTTCCTGCCTCACTTAATCCAGAAATTCCCTCACAGGCAAGCCCAGAAGCTTGTTTCCATGGTGCTGTCAAATGCTACCAAGCAGATGATCAACATTAACCTTCAGAGGCTGTTGGATGCACAGGGAGAAGCCCTCCACAGCCTGTTTCCTGTCTCCTTGTCAGTGGGAGAGGGCCATCTCATCAGAGGACCTCAGAGGGGTCCCTGGGGGGACGAATGGTCACAGTGGCCCAATGGGGGTGTTATGCCTTTAGAGAACAGCATTCATTTATTTTCCCTCAGACTTCTATGTGAGAAAGATAAAAGTTTCCCCACATGGGCCTGGTAAGCTCACACAGCAGGTCCTGCCCATACCTGCACACCTCTTCTCGTGACTCACCACACTGTCAGACCAGGAAGAGTGGCAGGTGCTGCCTTCACACTGGTACAGACTCTCAGAACTCTTGTAGGGAGCGCTAGAAATAGCCTAGGGAATAGTTGCCCCAAAGACCTTCCCCACTCTGGTGGACTTTGCTCTCCAACTGTAAGCCAAGAAGTAAACTCTTCCTCTCCTAAGCTGTTTCTTGTCAGCCGACTGGGCACAGTGACAGGAAGGGTAGCTGATTCTCACAGGGCTGAACTGATGGACGTTGTGAGGAGTGTGTGAAGACTGAAGTCTGACAGGCTTGACTGCATTGCTGTTGGAGTTTGCCTTGCTGTGCCCATGATGAACACCGTGGTGGAAAGCAGCTCCGCAGGAAGGGTTTATTTCATCTTACACTTCCAGCTTGCGGCCATCACTGAGGGAAGTCAGGGTGGGACCTGGAGGCAGAAGCTGAAGCAGAGAGCATGGAGGTACACTCATCACTGGTTTACTTACCCTGGCTTGTTCAGCTACCTTTCTTTTTTAATATCTTATTATTTTTATTTCACGTGCATGTGTGTACTGCCTACATGTATGTAAGTACGCCCATGCCATAAAGTACTTTTACAGAGGTCAGAAAAGGTGTCAGATTCCATGGAACTGGAGTTATAGCTGGTTTATAGCCACCATGTGGGTCTGGGATTTGAACCTGAGTCCTGCAAAAGCAGTCAGTGCTCTTAACTGCTGAGCCATCTCTTCAGCCCCCCAGATACCTTTCTTACACAACCCAGGCCTAGCCGCCTAAGGATGGCACTGTCCACAGTGGGCTGGGCCATCCTACATCAATTAGCAATCAAGACAATTCCCTACAGATATGGCCACAGGCCGGTCTGGTCTAGGAGATTCTGCAGTAGGAGTTTTCTCTTTCTGTGTGACTCTAGTTTGTGTCTAGTTGACCAAAAACTCAGTATATGTGCATTTCCAATTACACCCTGTCCTTACTTGACAACTCTCAGATGTATCAGGTATGGGGTATCTGCATGTCTCTCTTTCTCTCTGTGTGTGTGGGCATCTTTCAACATATGGGTATAAATGTACATATGGATTATGCTTTTAGGATTAAAAGAAGTGACACAAATTAATGACTGTGCTGGACACCTTCAGGTGTCAACTTGACACACCTGGGACAAGGTTACGTCAGCTGGGGAATTTTCTCTAGACAGGCCTGTACACATATCTGTGAGACATTTTCTGGACTGTTGAGTGATGTGGGAAGGCCTGGCCCACTGTAGGCAAGGGCAGTGCTGCCACTGGTCAGGTGGGCCTGGCTTATATAAGAAAGAAGGCTGAGCCCAGGCTGGGAGCAAGGGGACAGGCAGAGTTCCTCCACGCTCTGTGCCCCTGGGTCCTGCCTTGAGTTTCTGCCTTGGATTCCCTTGATGAAGGACCATGTGCTGTAAGACAAATGAACCTTTCTTCCCCAAGCTGGTTTTGTCCAGTGTTTTATCACAGCAATAGAAAGCTAGCTAGAACATGTCTTCCTACATTAGACATATTGAATGCCTTCCAACAAAGTTGCTTACTGCCAAGTCCACTTTGTCCCTTACTCCTGGAACACAGTCCCTTCTCTCTAGTCAGGCCTGTCCCTACTATTAGCTCATTCCTGACAGAAGTTCCTGACTTGGGGGCTGGGACGCTCCTAATGCTCCCTCACCTGACTGACTGTCAGGGTAGGTTTTCTTGTTCCTCCAGGCCCCGGCCTCCCTTCTTAGAGCAAAATCCTTTGAAAAACTTCTTGCCGGGTTTATACCTCAGGACCTTTACTCTCCTGGGCCTGGGAAGCACCCCCACATGTGACCATTCAGGAAGACGACAGCTCTGTCCCTCAGCCCCTGGAGTGTGTGGAGCCTGTGTTTGGTGGGCTCCCGACTCCAGAGATACAAGAGCTCCTGCTAGGAGGGTGTAGGGTCAGTGACTTCTCCCTGATGGAGGCCGACTTACCAACAGGCTTCCTGCCATCCCTCTCCATCCCAGCTCTTCAAAACCTGGGGCTCCTTGTTTGTGTGGAGTTGAGTTCAGATTCAGTCCTGGGTGCTCTCGGCTGCCATATGGCCCTGAATGAAGTCTGCCTTGCTGTTCATCTTTGCCTGGTGCAATTTTGCTTTGTTAAGGAAATAAAATAAATAATTGAAAAATCTAGAGGGCAGTTCCTGTCCAAAGATAAGGGAAATGATGTCAGGAAGCAAGGAGAGAAGAGGCCTGAATAACACTGGCCACCCCACAGGCTGGGTCAGGATCAGAGCTTTGTGCCACTTGTCCCGTTCATTCTTATTGTTCACTTGACACAAACTTGATGCTCTTGGGAAGGGGAATCTTAGCTGAGGAATTCCCTCCATCAAAGTGGTCTATATGCATGTCTGGGGAGAATTTTGTCTTAATTAAAAAATTATCTTTATTTTATGTGTATGAGTGTACTGACTACATGTATGCAAGTGCACCTGTGTCGTGCAATGCCCGAGCTGGTCAGAAGAGGGTGTTAGACTCCCATAACTGAAGTCGTAGATGGTTGTTAGTCACCATATGTGTGCTGGGGATTGAACTCAACTCCTCTGCAATAGCAGCCAGTGTTCTTAATGGCTGAGCCATGGCTCTAGCCCACAGGGCATTTTCTTGATTGCTGATTGATGCACAAGGGCTCAGCCTCCTGGGCAGTGTCATCTTGAGGCCCACAGGTCTGGGCTGTAAAAGGTTGCTGAGCAAGCCAGTGAGCAGCGTTCTCCATGGCCACTGCTTTGACTCCTGCCTCCACATTCCTGCCTTTAGTTCCTGCCCTGGGTTCCCTTAGGAATGGACTGTTGCCTGGAGACAGATTAAATAAACTCCTTTCTCCCCACAATGCTTTTGGACATGGTATTTAGCACAGCCACAGAAAGCAACCCAGGCCACCTGTCATTAAGTGTTCCTTGAGCTGTTCTTCCATATGTCCTAGGGCAGTCAAGGCATCCCTAGGGTGTGGGTGATTTGGGACACAGCACTCTGTATATTTCCCAAGGTGGCTTCTTATTATGAATGGTGATGTTCTGTTAGGTTCTGAGTTGTTTTAACATTTCAGCAAAATGCCACATTTCACAGTATCTGTGCCCTGCAGCTGTCTGAGTCAAGGTACACGTTGCAAGGCTGGGAAACCGGATCATAAATACAGTTATCAGTGACAGGGAAAGCAAGGTAACCTGAAACTAGGGAGTCCCTGCTGACTGCCATGGAGGGTTTGAGGAAACACGAGTAGTCGCCAAGGCCCATGTGGACACATGCTGACTGGAGGAAATGAATCCGTTCTCAAGGCCAGCTGGTGTGAGGGGAGCAGCTCTCCATCTTGTCAGGTCCACGAGAGACTCCACCGTCGGAATTAGAAAGGCCTTGGCAGTCTGTTCACTCACTTGGGTGAGGCACAGGTCCTGGACTAGGCTCCCAGCCATCTGCTTCATCTATCGCTTGGTTGGTCTCCACACACCCTCTGAGTTCCAAGGCTGTCATCTCCCAGTCCAGTGTCACTCAAGCCACAAACCTTCGAGTCATGACCCATGTCCCTTCAGTGACATAAGCATCCTATAGGGCTCAGGTGGGAAGCTCTTCAACTCACAAGCCTGTCCACTTCGACCACATCATCAGTTTCAGACCCGTCATCCCCTGATGGCTGTCACCAGACCCACAAGGCCTCCTGTCTACTTTCCACCAGTCTCTTGCCTACGCTCAGCTGGAAACATAATCGTTTTTAATATAAGACCCAGCACGTGGCTGGCAACTGAATCCTTGTGCCTCCCCAGCTCAGAGTAGAGCCCAGACTTCCTAACCAGGCCTCTGTCTGAGCTTCTGCTCTTCTGTTACTCTCGCTCTGTCCCTCTCCCCATCCTGGTAACACTGGCCAGTGCCACTTCTACCGAGTTCTAGTTCTACTGAGCATGTGTCCTGAGCAGAGTGTGCCGTACCATTCCAGGCCCCAGGTTTCCCCCACGCATTCTCACTCTCCATCAGACCCTGCTGCATTCCACTAGTCCACAATTCCTTAATGGATTGCTCGAAGCTGCTCACAGTTTCTCTTCTGGGGGAGTAACCCCCCGGATTGGGTGCTGGCAGGCTACAAGGCACGGGCGGTCCGTTCTCTCTTCCCTGTCCTCCTCAGCCTCAAGCTGACCTGTTATTTCCTCCTCCTGAAAGTTTCACTTTGCCATTTAATATTTCCATATCGAAGCCCAGGATATATTACACAAGATTCAATGTGAGAACACTAAAACATTTTTTATTGAATGTTTTCACATTTCATATAACATTTCTTGGTCAAATTTAGACCCATTTCCCCTTCCTGGTGGGTGGGGGGCATAGAAGGGGGAATAAGAACACTAAAATCCCCTTGAGCTTTTGTCCAAGTGGTTGGGAGTAATGCATATTGGAAACAACAACAACAACAACAACAACAACAGAAAGGACTGCATCAAAGAACTGACTGAAACGATGAACTTCTGCTCAAAACAGTCAACTTCCACATGGAGAATTTTGAGAAAGACTGAGAAAGAGATGAAAAGCATGTTTGGCAGAATGCATGAGCTCTGGTGGGGTGGGGGAATGGGTGGGACACGGGTCTAGATTTGATTAGTAACATAATCTTGTACTATATATATAATAAAAAATAAAATATTTTTATTTTTTAAATTTTTTTCACATAAATTTATTTTTATTTTTTTAACAAATCTAGACCCGTGACCCCCCATTCCCCTACCCCACCAGAGCTCATGCATTCTGCCAAACATGCTTTTCATCTCTTTCTCAGTCTTTCTCAGTATTCTCCATGAGGAAGTTGACTGTTTTGAGAAGAAATAAAATATTTTTAAAAAGAACACTAAAATCGGGGCTGGAGAGATGGCCTAGCGGTTAAGAGCGCCGACCGCTCTTGCAGAGGACGCGGGTTCGATCCCCAGCACCCACATGGCGGCCGAGAACCGTCTGAAACTCCAATTCTAGGAGAACTCCAGTTCCAGGGGAGTCCAACACCCTCTTCTGACCTCCGCGGCATTGCACGACACGGGTGCACAGACTTGCATGCAGACAGTACGTTCATACACATATGGAAATAAATAAAATTAATTAAAAAAAAGAACTGTTGTATGCAATTACAAAAGCTCAATAAAATTAAAAAAAAAAAGAACACTAAAATCTTATGAGCTTTCACAATGATCAAATAATGGATCACTGATTATTTAACAACTAAAATGGCTATAAGTACATATTTAATTATTTCTAATATTTATTTACTTGTTTTTTAATTATTTATTTATTTTTTGTGTGTATGAATGTACTGTCTGCATGTAGCTTGGTGCACCCGTGTCATGCAATGCCTCTGAGGTCAAAAGAGGGCGTCGGATTCCCCTGGAACTGGAGTTAAAGACGGTTCTTAGCCACCATGTGGGTGCTGGGGATCAAACCTGGGTCCTCTGCAAGAGCGGTCAGTGCTCTTATCTGCTAGGCCACCTCCCCAGCCCCTATTTACTTATTTATATGTGTGTGTGTGTGTGTGTGTGTGTGTGTGTGTGTGTGTGTGTGTGTACTCTTGAGTGAAGGTGCCTGCAGGGTCCAGAAGGGGTGTTGGATTTGCTGGAGCTATAGGGAGTTCTGAGCCACCTGATGTGGATGCTAAGAACTGAACTAACATCCTCTGCAAGAATCCTAAGTGTTTTTCACTGTTGAGACATCTCTCCAACCTCAATAAAAATTATTCTTATTTAATGAGATGGTTCCATCACACCTTCTAGATGGCAATTTCTGATCTCTTTGAATAAGGCATTTTATAAAAGCTGACTTAAACTCCCGAGGTTGACAGTGGGTCACAATTCAGATTATCATGGCAAGTGCCTTTTGCCATTTCCTCTCTCCTTATTTCATCAGATTCATCAGGCATTACCAGTGTCTAGGTTATGGTTAAATAGATTGTTATTTTCTTTCCTTAATGGAGTTAACCTAACCTGAATCTTCTGGATCTATCAGAATACTATTTCACCCCTATGCTGACTCTCTAATAGGATTTGAATAATGGTACCTATTACATAACCTCTGAAAGTTGATTGGATCCCAAATACTGCCATGTGGATTTCAAGAATACATTTGTGCTCTTTAGACTCTTCTGAAAAGTTATGTATTATTCCACAGGGCAATGGCACTTCTATTCAAAGGAAGAAGAAAAATAGTTCCTGTTATGAGTGTTATATTAATGAATCTTTTAAAAATACAGAATTTTAAAATTAAACTATACCTGAAATTACATATTTTAATCATAATTGATTTTAGGTGTAAAATGCTTCCTGCCGATACCAGAACAGACCACCCCAGGGATGCAGAAACCTACTGATTTTTTTCCTGGATTCTCTGGTGCAGAAAGTTCCTCCAGAGTGGTCAAATCGCCAAGTGAATCCAATTTCTGTGTTCCCTTGTCCTCCAATGCACCCAGGTCTCTAGTGCCTCCAGTCACCATAAGCCCCCAGGGTCTCAGGCCAAGCAGTTCACTTAGATTTTCAAATGGCCCCATGTCACCCAGGTTACCCACCTATCCCAGTCCCCAAGGTCCACAGGTTCTCCCAGGTTTCCAAGAGTTCCCAGTTCTCTTGCACTTCCCAGCGCCCCAGAGCCCCTAGCCACACCCCCCAGGATGTGGCAGAAGGAATGTACCAAATATACTCAGGAGCAAAAGCCGGAACCGAAAGAATATTACAAGTGCTGCTACCCCACCCTTAGGGAACTCGAGTCACTGGCAGAGAGGGTTAGAGGAGAGCCAGATCCAGATCTAGTTGAAGAACCAGTATGCTAACTATTGTAAGAACACCCCCCACCCAGAATCTGCCCTGTGAGGAACAGAGTGAGATAAGTGAGAATCCAGAAACACTGCTTTCAGATGCCATTTATATATATCCCAAGCCCAACTCCATCTTGTGATGAGTTTCATTCTTTAAGTTTTGTTTTCCCTGAGACATGCCAGGAAGAAGTTAAGGATAGGTTTTATTTTGCTGGAAATCATGTGTGCCCCTGAAACACTGGCCCTAACTGCTGACTCTCGATTTTGTAATTGGCTTGCTTAGCGCTCTACCCCTTGATTGGTAACTTTCACTATCATGTTAAATTCTAATTGAGGAGTGAAGGCCCTGCCCATGCTGGAGTGGGCTTTGGGGTGCTGCAGCTATCTTTGAGTCATGCTCCTGCAAGTAATGCCAATAATTACACTGGCTCACTCATCTACACTTGGGTGGACTCACTACCTTCTCCTGTCTGTCTTTGAAGTCCTGTGATAGTGGGACAAATCGGGCAGAATGCTGGGAGTGTATAGAAAACAGATGTTTCACTTGGGTTGCAGCCTGGTCCAACGGGCTCAGGCCTCAAATCTGGACCCGGAAGGGAAGTAGCTCATATCCTTACCTTAGGCATTGGATTACAGCGAGAAGAAAACAAACACACTGATCAGCTATTAGTAAAGTCTTCAAACCAGGCAAAGTATAAATTTAGAAAAGAAAAACATGCTAAAAAAAAAAAAACCCTGTCTGAAAGTCACTGCAGAAGCATCCATCTGAGACAAACAGAACTGAGGGGGCTTTGTGAGGACCCCAGGCCAGTGGTTCTAGCGAGCTGTGTCAGCATTCTAATCACAAACTCGTCAGCTGAACTTCGCTGACAAAGAGAGAAAATGAGGATTAAAACTCCTAATTTTCCTTGAATATTCCATCAGGCTTGACATCACTATCTGAGGAGAATACCTGTGTTTTTGCGTGTCCCTAGGAAAAAATCATATAACATCATTCAAAGTTTGGCCTTTCTACTAAAACAGTGAGCCAAGACACAGAACCTATTTTTTCACGGATGTTGGAAGTTAATCCCAAACTGATGTTGACAGGGGAACAAGAACTGTTTGGGAAGAGAGCATGATGAACGCTCCACCCTCGAGGCTGTCCACAGCTGTAGGAGGCAGGCTTGCATCCCCGCTGTGGCTGGCTAGGTTAACAGAGTGATTTTAAAATGTCGTGGCTGTGTATTTTGAAATGCCCGGCCTCATTTTGAGGGACTGGTCCAAGTAGGGACTTTGTTCTGTTCCTTTCTTCTTGGGTAGGAGCAGATCTCCAGGCATAGCATTTAAAGACTGCCTTGTCAAGGGATGGAGAAGAGTCCCTAACTATGGGGCTGAAGAGAAACTTTCTTGGAGGAAGAAGAGCTCAGAAGGGTCATTGTGTATCCTGAGGAGAACAGAACATGAAACACATGCTCAGGGCTGGGTTCACGTGGTGATCACCCTGGGTCTGTGCTTTGTGACTGGTAAACTCCATGCAGGAAGGGACAAAGGGATAGGCAGGTCTGTGGGTGGCCTGGCTTAGCCCTGAAGTCAGGGCCCAGACACAGTCTTTTTCTTATCACAGGCATTTAGGAATGCATCTGTTGGGTCACTGGCTGTCTACAGAGACAAAATGATGGTAAAAGTTAGGAAAAGTCGTTAGGCAAACTGAAAAGTAAAAGCCTTGACAGTTATGGAAAACCCCAGGGGAGGGGAAATGTCTGACCTTAAAGTTGAATGTTAAACTCAAATCCATTGTTTTTTTTTTTTTTTAATTTATTTTTGTATGTGTATGAGTGTACTGTCTGCATGCAGGTTTGTGCACCCGTGTCATGCAATGCTGTGGAGGTCAGAAGAGGGTGTTGGATTCCCCTGGAACTGGAGTTACAGATGGTTCTCAGCCACCATATGGGTGCTGGGGATCAAACCCAGGTCCTCTGCAAGAGCAGTCGGCGCTCTTAACCGCTAGGCCATCTCTCCAGCCCCCTCAAATCCATTGTTTTACAAAAAGTTATAAGACATAAAAGAAAAAGAAAAGTGTAGGTTAATTAGCATTATGGGACTAGAGGTTCTAACCAAAGCAATAAAGCAAGAAAAAAAATAATATATGAAGAAAGATGGAAGTCGAATTATGTTTACTCAAAGATGACATAAACCTTTTGTATAGAAATCCAGAATATCCTACAAAAAAGACATTGAAAAATGATTTACTTTTTATATTTTATTTTTTTTTTATGTATGAGCATNATGGTCCTTCTGGGTGGAGCTATTGAAAGATGGTCCTTCTGGGTAGAGCTATTGAATGATGGTCCTTCTGGGTGGAGCTATTGAATGATGGTCCTTCTGGGTGGAGCTATTGAATGGACAACTGCAGGGCTGGGCAATATCTTACAAGTACTCTGCTGTGGAAGGACAGCTAGACTGAACCAGGTTCCTGACCTCAAGAAACTGCTTTCATCTGTTAAATTTGTGGTGGTTCCTCGTGGAGAATAAGATGACTGTTCTATTTGCCATCTGTTGCTGTGATAAAGCACCACAGTCAAAAGCAGTCTTGGGGAAGATCGCTATACAGGCTGCTAGAACTCCAGTGGATGAACTCCCACAGAAAGACATCTGGGTATGAGTGCTTGACTGGATAGGACGTATTTATCAAGAACAAATTGTGGGACCCAGTTGGAGGGGCTGCTATGTGGGGCCTTGGAGGGTGATGGGTCTAAATTTGATTATAAACTATTGTCCGAAATGCACAAAGCACCAAAAAATAGTTTTTAAGAATCAACGTGGGGAGGGAGTTTATTTGCATCTTCCCAAAAAGCCCTCCGCCAGGAGTCAGGCCAGGAGCCTGGAGCCGGAACTGAGGCAGACATCATGAAGGAACATGGCTTCCTGGGCTCTTCAGCTACTACCTTTTGCATACAGTCCAGGCCCACTTGCCCAGGGTTGGCACCACCGTCACAGGGCCGAGCCCTCCTAGATCAATGAGAAATTAAGAACGTGCCCACAGACCTGGCTGCAGGCTAATGCGATGGACGAAATTCCTCAGTTGACATTCCCTCTTCCCATGTGTCCTTTATTTTGTTAAGTTGACAGATCTACCCAGCGCCCTAATGTAAGCAGAAAAGCTTTTAGGAAGACGCTCTCCCCCAATCTAAATGCAAAAGAAATGTGCATCACAAGTAAAATTAACATCACTTCACTGGTAAGAAAGGTAAAGTAGGCTAGGCGTACACAGCACAGCAGCGGTTAAATTAAGAAAAATATTTTACAATTTGTCAAGAAAAGAACAGTAAATTACACAACTAGTTTTGGAGAGGGCTTGAGAAATTGGAAATGCTAGTTTGAGTGTAAATCAGTGTGATCTTTCTGGAAACCAATTTTTCAAAATGTATTAAGATTTAAAAATATGTTTCCTCTTTAGCATAGCATATTGTAATACAAGATGTCATTGAAAGAAAGAATTGGGGTTTGCAGGAGAAATGTGACAAAAACTGGCGCCACATAAGTGCTATAATGGGTATATTTAAAAACACTGAAATTGAAACCTAGCTAAAGTTAATAATCTGTTATTGATTCAATGAGCTAGAATAGATCCAAAATGTATGCCATGGAAAAATATTGAATGACATGGGAAAGTTGTTATGGGATTCACCAGGTCATAAAGTACCTTGAACACAGAATGCACAGTAAGTCTCAGGGCACGCAGCATGCTCCATGTTTGACAGCTCTTCTTGCTCTTCTAGAAGACCTCAGTTTAGTTCCAGATCCCAGGTGCGGCTCACAACCACCGTAACTCCAGCTCCAGGGAATCCAAGGCCCTCTTCTGGCCTTTGAAAGCAGTTGCACCCGGATGCACAGACCCCTATGTAGAAATGATTAAAAAGAAAAGAGTTCCCCCAGTAAATGCAGGCATGTAATAACTCATGACGCCAAACGATACTTAAGAACAATTATTTTCTTAGTTTTTACCGTTAACCGCAAAATTTTCATCTTCATGTTTCTCTTCTCCTTTGGCACATGGTCCCACTTTAAAAATGTCAATTGCAGTTATGACTAGGAAAAATAAATAATTAATTATGAGCACAACTCATTTCTTCATGATGCCTGGCAAAGAATATGTTAATGCTAATGAAGTTATCACTTTTTTTTTTTTTTTTTTTTTAGTTCTTAGAAACAAGACCAAGGTAAATGCATTAAATCAAAAGAGTATCCATATTATTTGTCTCTGGAAGGGACGAAGTTCATCTTTCTTTGGCTTTGATGGTTAATTATTTTCTGCTCAGCTTTTGCGGAGACGCTCCATCAGGGGAGCACAATGGTCCCTGGAAGCAAAATGATATCTTAACAAGTTGGCTGGAGTAGAACCACTGAGCTGTTCAGTATAAAAGGTGCAAGGCAATCAAAAGCCTTCCTCTTCTAGAACATTGGACACATTGAATGTTCTTGCAAACTTCTAAGACAAGAAAAATCTACAAAATGTGGAGCCAATTTGCTGCTCCATGAACATTTCCCGGAATCAATCATTTGTTGTTCCCTGAAGTTTAAATGTGGTCTCCCGTCGAAACTAGCAACTCTGCATACCAATCAGCTACATATCTACATTCTGTGCTTCTGCTGAGTCTTACACTATGGAATAACAGCATTCCTTGTAGTATTTATTCTTCAGTGAGAGACTCATTGCCACATATCAGCGGACCATGAACATGATTAATTAATGGCTGCTCATACACCGCCTGCCTGTTGGTTTCGTGGAGGTCTGCACATAGGGGATGACTGGAAGATGATGATTAGAGTCTGAGCTGATGCCGGCCCACAGTGATGAAGATGGCTTGCCACTGCTGCACAGCAAGCTGGAAAAGGCAAATTCTCTGTATAACCTATGTGTAAAAGACACTGACCCAAGTGCTCTTGTGCTCTTGTGGTCCAGTAGGAACCAAACCCGGGCTCATATGCAATGAACCTATAAGGGAGAAGATGGTGAAGAGGCCTGAAGAGGAGGCGACAGCTTGTGAAGCTACTGCCTAACCCACATCCAATCCAAGGAGAGTCTGCCTGGTGGTGCACTATTACCTCTACTGTGCTGGCTTGCTTTGTTGCACCCCACATACAAGCACTCTCAGTCCCATCACATGACCCAGGCATGGAGGAGATGTGTTTCTCTGGACTATAATTGTGTTGGTGGAACACATGGTGTACCATGCTAGGATTTAGGGATCTGGGTTTCACACATAAATCCACACACACCCACACACACACAACACACAACACCCAACACACACTAGCACAGGCACTTGGTCCCCACCAATAGGTTCTGGTGACACTGGGAGGCTAACGGTTCTTATTTGAGGAATACTTCTTTCTCACAGTGACTGAGTGGGGGACAAAGGAACAGAGCCAGAGACACAGGAAGGTACAAAGCCATCCCCACACAGGTGCAGGAGCCACACAGGATCCCGGCTCCCCTGATGGGGATTGTCAAGCCTCCCATTCCCAGAGAAGTTGAGCAGAGTAAATGCCCAGGGTCAGAGAAGGAGAAGGTGGTCTCCCTCCAGGCCTGGGCCAGTGAGGACCCTAGACTTGAATTCAGCACTGCAGCACCATCAGGCAGGTACTTTGAATAGTCTCCTCTGTCTCTCAGCGCTGACAAGTCCAAACTGCCACTGCAGTACCAAACACAGGATGAGAGCCTCACGGGGTGTGGCAGGTCAGCATATGGCTAAGGTGATTTTCTTAACGTAGAAATATTCCTGAACCTTGTTCATATAAACTCATCTTCTCTTGGGTGATGACAAAAGATCTAGTAGCAGGACCTAGAAATGTGTAGCTGCCATGTCACAGGTGTTTGGAATGAGTGCTGTCCTCAGTTAGTCTGTGGGATTCTGTCGTAACAGGGTTAGTGCGTGAGTTATGAGGTTGGAAGGAACAGCCTGGGGTGCATACTTGGTGGCGTGCCTCATCTGCCTCCTGGCTTACATGAAACCTATGTACTTCTCTACTCTGCCCACCACTAACAGTCTCAGAGTTAAAGTTGAGTGACGAGGTAAAGCAAGCTGTTTGGGTGAGAGTGTCCACTTCTCCTGTGCAAAGAGGAGGTGACATAGAGGCCTGTCATGTCAAAAAGTAAAGGCTCAGGACTGGGCACCCTTCCTGAAGCTGATGACCTTGGTCATTGAACCATCTTTGTTGGAAGCGTCAGAGGCCACCAAGGCCTGGGGAGGACAGCAGTGTGCCTCGCGCTCCACAGGGCAGCAAGCTGCTCGGTCGTCTTCAGCCTCGGGCTCCTGTCTCCTGCTTTTCCGTGTTGGTGTCTGGGGCTTCCACGGTCATGTCTAAATCCAAGGCAAGCAGGCAATATGCTTACAGACTAAGAGAGTGCATTCACTGAGTGCTGTCTACCACATCATGTCCAGGTCAAGCAGGGGGGTCACATGGGAGTGCTCAGACACTCCAAGGAGGCTCTGCTGTGTGGCTGTGAGCCCACTGTGGAGACTCTCTGATTCTCTGTTTCGCCGTTTGTGAATTTGACCGATAATGGCCATCATTTCCTGAAGTGATTATAAGAGATTAGCAGACTTTGGAGCGATGGCTCGGTGGTTAGTGCTTGCCAATCAAGCGTGGAGGCCCCGGAGTTTTGATCCCCAGAACCCACGGAAAAACAAAGAAAAGCTGACTGTCACAGCACATGCTTGCTATCCCTGAGGAAGAACAGACACAGGAAGATCCATGGTCTCAGCAGCCAGCAGGGTCTAGGCTGGATGGAGAATCCAGGCCATCTACACAGAACAAGATGGAAGAGTGGTCCTGAAAGAATGTCACCTGAGGAGTGAACCTCCAACCTGCCTGTGAAGGAGTGCATAGTGGGGGGGCAACCAGACCCCCACACACACACATGAAGTTAGTATGTTATAAAGTTTTAACATGCACATCGGGGCAGTAACAAGCTTATCAAAATTTTGACAGTGGTAGTTCTTATTTTCAGAGTGTGGCATTTCTGGCAGTTTGAGCAACATGAAGTGCCTATGCCACTCAGCACTTAGGCCAGTGAGCCATTGAACACGCTGTTCTCTAATCTAAGTTAAGCATGCTTGCCTCTGTGCTGTGTGCCAGGCTGCAGGTGTGCACACAGCTCTAGAGAACCTAGCGGTTCAAGGTTGAAGAATTTCAGACCTGTAGCCTGCAGTGAGGTCTACGTTTCACGAGCTCTTCCCAGGCAGGAGGGGCCAGGCCATCACTCTGATGAAGTCAACATTGTTTCCCAAATAAGAGAGAGTGCAAACAGATCAGCGGCCCACAGAGAACTCCATGAAGATGTGAGCAATGACGACAGAGGGTCATTACAGGTGCAGCTCGGTCCTCTTTCTCCCTCATCTGTATTTTACAAATCCACCAGACTCTATCACTTTGAAGAAAGCTTGCCTGCATTTTTCCTAACTTTTAGAAGAAACCAATCTGCAACTTTGTGGAAATGGAAATTTTGACTTAGAAGTATCCGTAATCCAAGAGCCGAGCCATGTTTTGTGAGATTTAAGGGAGAGAGAAATGGGCAAAGTCTAACGGGATGGATGGGGACAAACTACCAGAGAGGCTGGGTGTCCGCAGGCACGAGGCTGCACTGTGAACGGTACTCTCTAAGGCAGCAGGAGGAAGTGACCATATGCCACACTGGGGTGGGAGCCACCCTCAGCGAGACGCAAGGCAGGACAGGAGCAGTGATCAGCACCCACGGGGGTAGCTCTGTGCCACCACAGAACTGTTGCTGCCTGTCCCCTTCAGCCTGAGCCTCTGCCCTAGGCCTGGCCTCTAGGCTTCCTCGCTTTGGACAAGAAGGACCTGCCACTGTTCTTGCCGCTGTGCCCTGGATCGGACACCAGGGAGCGCTCTCTTCACTCTAAGCTAAAGACTTCTTTTCTCATCTGTTGCAGCTTTGTTTGGGAGAACAGATTTCCCTGATATCTAATCTCTAAAAACTAGTTCCAGGAAAAGTTCAGGATACTTCCACGGCTTGGTTGGAGTTTGGCGTTGATTTGAAATAGGGTCTTGTGTATCCCAGGCTTGGCCTTGAACTTGCTATCTATCTCACAGATATGCTTGGCTTCTGAGTCCTCTGCTGCCTTCCCTCTGAGACGCCTGGTTCATGTAGTGCTGAGGAGCCAACCCAGGGCTCATATATGTTGGGCAAGGGGTCTCCAACTGACCTACACCCCAAATCTGCCACTGCGGTTTTAAAAAACTTACTTATAGGAATGTTTTCTTGCTTGTATGTAAGAGTACCGTGTTCAGGCAATGGCCCTCAGAGGCCAGAAGAGAGCAGTGGGTCCCCTGACCTGGATGTATGATGGTTGTGGCTGCCATTTGGGTTCGTGGATCAAACCTTGGGTCCTCTGGCAAGAGCAGATCGCCCTTAACTGCAGAGCCATCTCTCCCCCTGCCCATGGGAGTTTTAAGGTAATCTATTACAGGACAATGATCCTGGGTTTCAAATTTTTCATGATTTTGTTATTCCTGAGCAGCCAGATGGCACAAATGTGAGGCTGTGCAGTGCTGGGTGGCCCCCCTCCCCCCGCCCAGGGGTGATTGTTCTAAGATCAACCCTGTAAAGGGTTCCCTGTGTACCAGGAAAAGGTGCTCACTTGAAGCACACAGTTCACTGATTTTAAGAAGGGTACACGCCCACACATCCTCTCCACATTCAAGATTAACAGTGTCACTATCATATCCCCAAGTCCACATGTCCCTTTGCAGTCAGTTTCCTCTATGAAGGCCACAGAAATGAGCTGTTATTCTCAGGACCTAGGCTAGCTTTGCTCTTTAGGATATCAAGGACCTGTCTTTTTCCCTTAATTTTTAAAAACCTTAACAAATAAGTATACATTATCTTAAAAAAACTTTAAAAAAATTTTGTGTATGATTATTTTGCCTGCACATATATAAATACATCTGTGTTATACAGTGCCAGCAGAAGTCAGAAGAGAATGTTGGATTCTGCCGAACTGGAGTTATGGACAGTTAGCCACCAATGTGGGTGCTGGGAATAAAACCCAGGTCATCGGCAGAGCAGCTGTTCCTCTAACGCTGAGCCATCTCTCTAAGCCCCCAATTTTTAATATATTTACTTATGTAGGTATCTTATTTATTAGGGTGTGCACTGTAATAATAAATGGGGGAGGGGGTGTGCTGCCATGTGTTGGGGTGTTCATGTGGAGGTCCGGAGGACAACCTTCCATATGGGAGTCTGCAGATTGAACTCGGGTCGTCGGGCATGTGCAGCACCCCTAAGCCATTAAAGAGCAGAAGCAGACCTGTGCTCATTTCCAACAGCATGGGGTCACAAACCCCGCCTATCACTGTCCTCGTGGTCCTCTGCAGTACCCCGTCTATCACCGTCCTCGTGGTCCTCTGCAGTATCCCGTCTATCACTGTCCTGGTGGTCCTCTGCAGTATCCCGTCTATCACTGTGCTCGTGGTCCTCTGCAGTATCCTGTCTATCACTGTCCTCGTGGTCCTGTGCAGTATCCCGTCTATCACTGTCCTTGTGGTCCTCTGCAGTATCCCGTCTATCACTGTCCTCATGGTCCTCTGCAGTACCCCGTCTATCACTGCCCTCGTGGTCCT
This sequence comes from Rhizomys pruinosus, assembly GCA_009823505.1. Taxonomy (NCBI): domain Eukaryota; kingdom Metazoa; phylum Chordata; class Mammalia; order Rodentia; family Spalacidae; genus Rhizomys; species Rhizomys pruinosus. The sequence continues at coordinate 321,688 of VZQC01004333.1, forward strand.
CTGCAGTATCCCGTCTATCACTGTCCTGGTGGTCCTCTGCAGTACCCCGTCTATCACTGTCCTCATGGTCCTCTTCAGTACCCCGTCTATCACTGTCCTCGTGGTGCTCTGCAGTATCCCGTCTATCACCGTCCTCGTGGTCCTCTGCAGTATCCCGTCTATCACTGTCCGCGTGGTCCTCTGCAGTATCCCGTCTATCTCTGTCCTCGTGGTCCTCTGCCGTATCCCGTCTATCACTGTCCTCGTGGTCCTGTGCAGTATCCCGTCTATCACTGTGCTCGTGGTCCTCTGCAGTATCCTGTCTATCTCTGTCCTCGTGGTCCTCTGCAGTAGCCCGTCTATCACTGTCCTCGTGGTCCTCTGCAGTATCCAGTCTATCAATGTCCTCGTGGTCCTCTGCAGTACCCTGTCTATCACTGTCCTCGTGGTCATCTGCAGTATCCCGTCTATCACTGCGCTCGTGGTCCTCTGCAGTATCCCGTCTATCACTGTCCTGGTGGTCCTCTGCAGTATCCCGTCTATCACTGTCCTCGTGGTCCTCGGCAGTATCCCGTCTATCACTGTCCTCGTGGTCCTCTGCAGTACCCCGTCTAGCACTGTCCTCGTGGTCCTCTGCAGTACCCCGTCTATCACTGTCCTCGTGGTCCTGTGCAGTATCCCGTCTATCACTGTGCTCGTGGTCCTCTGCAGTATCCTGTCTATCACTGTCCTCGTGGTCCTGTGCAGTATCCCGTCTATCACTGTGCTCGTGGTCCTCTGCAGTATCCCGTCTATCACTGTGCTCGTGGTCCTCTGCAGTATCCTGTCTATCACTGTCCTCGTGGTCCTGTGCAGTATCCCGTCTATCACTGTGCTCGTGGTCCTCTGCAGTATCCTGTCTATCACTGTCCTCGTGGTCCTGTGCAGTATCCCGTCTATCACTGTGCTCGTGGTCCTCTGCAGTATCCTGTCTATCACTGTCCTCGTGGTCCTGTGCAGTATCCCGTCTATCACTGTGCTCGTGGTCCTCTGCAGTATCCTGTCTATCACTGTCCTCGTGGTCCTGTGCAGTATCCCGTCTATCACTGTGCTCGTGGTCCTCTGCAGTATCCTGTCTATCACTGTCCTCGTGGTCCTGTGCAGTATCCCGTCTATCACTGTGCTCGTGGTCCTCTGCAGTATCCTGTCTATCACTGTCCTCGTGGTGCTCTGCAGTATCCCGTCTATCACCATCCTCGTGGTCCTCTGCAGTAGCCCGTCTATCACTGTCCTCGTGGTCCTCTGCAGTATCCCGTCTATCACTGTCCTCGTGGTCCTCTGCAGTATCCCGTCTATCTCTGTCCTCGTGGTCCTCTGCAGTAGCCCGTCTATCACTGTCCTCGTGGTCCTCTGCAGTAACCCGTCTATCACTGTCCTCGTGGTCCTGTGCAGTATCCCGTCTATCACTGTGCTCGTGGTCCTCTGCAGTATCCTGTCTATCACTGTCCTCGTGGTCCTGTGCAGTATCCCGTCTATCACTGTGCTCGTGGTCCTCTGCAGTATCCTGTCTATCACTGTCCTCGTGGTCCTGTGCAGTATCCCGTCTATCACCGTCCTCGTGGTCCTCTGCAGTACACCGTCTATCACTGTCCTCGTGGTCCTGTGCAGTATCCCGTCTATCACTGTGCTCGTGGTCCTCTGCAGTATCCTGTCTATCACTGTCCTCGTGGTCCTGTGCAGTATCCCGTCTATCACTGTGCTCGTGGTCCTCTGCAGTATCCTGTCTATCACTGTCCTCGTGGTCCTGTGCAGTATCCCGTCTATCACTGTGCTCGTGGTCCTCTGCAGTATCCTGTCTATCACTGTCCTCGTGGTCCTCTGCAGTACCCCGTCTATCACTGTCCTCGTGGTCCTCTGCAGTATCCCGTCTATCACCGTCCTCGTGGTCCTCTGCAGTATCCCGTCTATCACCGTCCTGGTGGTCCTCTGCAGTATCCCGTCTATCACTGTGCTCGTGGTCCTCTGCAGTATCCTGTCTATCACTGTCCTCGTGGTCCTCTGCAGTATCCTGTCTATCACTGTCCTCGTGGTCCTGTGCAGTATCCCGTCTATCACTGTGCTCGTGGTCCTCTGCAGTATCCTGTCTATCACTGTCCTCGTGGTCCTGTGCAGTATCCCGTCTATCACTGTGCTCGTGGTCCTCTGCAGTATCCTGTCTATCACTGTCCTCGTGGTGCTCTGCAGTATCCCGTCTATCACTGTCCTCGTGGTCCTGTGCAGTATCCCGTCTATCACTGTGCTCGTGGTCCTCTGCAGTATCCCGTCTATCACTGTCCTCGTGGTCCTGTGCAGTATCCCGTCTATCACTGGCCTCGTGGTCCTCTGCAGTACCCCATCTATCACTGTCCTCGTGGTCCTCTGCCGTATCCCGTCTATCACTGTCCTCGTGGTCCTCTGCAGTATCCCGTCTATCACTGTCCGCGTGGTCCTCTGCAGTATCCTGTCTATCACTGTCCTCGTGGTCCTGTGCAGTATCCCGTCTATCACTGTCCGCGTGGTCCTCTGCAGTATCCTGTCTATCACTGTCCTCGTGGTGCTCTGCAGTATCCCGTCTATCTCTGTCCTCATGGTCCTCTGCAGTATCCTGTCTATCTCTGTCCTCGTGGTCCTCTGCAGTACCCCGTCTATCACTGTCCTCGTGGTCCTCTGCAGTATCCCGTCTATCACTGTCCTCGTGGTCCTCTGCAGTCCCCCGTCTATCACTGTCCTCGTGGTCCTCGGCAGTATCCCGTCTATCACTGTCCTCGTGGTCCTCTGCAGTATCCCGTCTATCACTGCGCTCGTGGTCCTCTGCAGTACCCCGTCTATCACTGTCCGCGTGGTCCTCTGCAGTATCCTGTCTATCACTGTCCTCGTGGTCCTCTGCAGTATCCCGTCTATCACTGCGCTCGTGGTCCTCTGCAGTATCCCGTCTATCACTGTCCTCGTGGTCCTCTGCAGTATCCCGTCTATCACTGTCCTCGTGGTCCTCTGCAGTATCCAGTCTATCACTGTCCTCAGTTCCTCTGCAGTACCCCCTCTATCACTGTCCTCGTGGTCCTGTGCAGTACCCCGTCTATCACTGCCCTCGTGGTCCTCTGCAGTACCCCGTCTATCACTGTCCTCGTGGTCCTCTGCAGTATCCCGTCTATCACTGTCCTCGTGGTCCTCTGCAGTATCCCGTCTATCTCTGTCCTCGTGGTCCTCTGCAGTATCCCGTCTATCTCTGTCCTCATGGTCCTCTGCAGTATCCTGTCTATCACTGTCCTCGTGGTCCTCTGCAGTATCCCGTCTATCACTGTCCTCGTGGTCCTGTGCAGTATCCCGTCTATCACTGTCCTTGTGGTCCTCTGCAGTATCCCATCTATCACTGTCCTCGTGGTCCTCTGCAGTATCCCGTCTAGCACTAATCACTGCGCTCGTGGTCCTCTGCAGTATCCTGTCTATCACTGTCCTCGTGGTCCTGTGCAGTATCCCGTCTATCACTGTGCTCGTGGTCCTCTGCAGTATCCTGTCTATCACTGTCCTCGTGGTCCTGTGCAGTATCCCGTCTATCACTGTGCTCGTGGTCCTCTGCAGTATCCTGTCTATCACTGTCCTCGTGGTGCTCTGCAGTATCCCGTCTATCACCGTCCTCGTGGTCCTCTGCAGTATCCCGTCTATCACTGTCCTGGTGGTCCTCTGCAGTATCCCGTCTATCACTGTCCTCGTGGTCCTCTGCAGTACCCCGTCTATCACTGTCCTCGTGGTCCTCTGCAGTACCCCGTCTATCACTGTCCTCGTGGTCCTCTGCAGTACCCCGTCTATCACCGTCCTCGTGGTCCTCTGCAGTACCCCGTCTATCACCGTCCTCGTGGTCCTCTGCAGTACCCCGTCTATCACTGTCCTCGTAGTCCTCTGCAGTATCCCGTCTATCACTGTCCTCGTGGTCCTCTGCAGTACCCCGTCTATCGCTGTCCTCGTGGTCCTCTGCAGTATACCGTCTATCACGGTCCTCGTGGTCCTCTGCAGTCCCCCGTCTATCACTGTCCTCATGGTCCTCTTCAGTACCCCGTCTATCAATCACCGTCCTCGTGGTCCTCTGCAGTACCCCGTCTATCACCGTCCTCGTGGTCCTCTGCAGTAACCCGTCTATCACTGTCCTCGTAGTCCTCTGCAGTACCCCGTCTATCACCGTCCTCGTGGTCCTGCTGCAGTATCCCGTCTATCACTGCCTATCCTCTGCAGTCCCGTTTTGCTCGTGCCTCTGCAGTATACCCGTCTATCACTGTCCTCGTGGTCCCTGCAGTACCCCGTCTATCACTGTCTGGTCTGGCAGTTGTACTGTCCTGGGCCTCTGCAGTATCCTGTCTATCCTCGTCCTCGTGGTCCTCTGCAGTACTCCCGTCTATCACTGTCCTCGTGGTCCTCTGCAGTATCCCGTCTATCACTGTCCTTGTGGTCCGCTGCAGTACCCGGCTATCACTGTCCTCGTGGTCCGCTGCAGTACCCCGTCTATGCACTGTCTCGTGGTCCTCTGCAGTATCCCGTCTATCACTGTGCTCGTGGTCCTCGCAGTATCCGTCTATCACTGCGCTCGTGGTCCTCGTGCAGTATCCCGTCTATCACTGTCGCGTGGTCCCGCGTCGTCTCTGTCCTCTGTCCTGAGTAACGTCACCTGTCCTCAGTCCTCGCAGTATCCGTCACCGTCCTCGTGGTCCTGAGTCCCCGCATCACGTTTGTCTCTGCATACCCGTCTATCACTGTCCCGTGGTCTCTGGTACGATCCTGTCCTCTGGCCGAGTACCCCGTCTATCACCGTCCTCGTGGTCCTCTGCAGTAACCCGTCTATCACTGTCCTCGTAGTCTGCATCCCGTCTCCGTCCCCTCAGTAACCCGTCTATCACTGTCCTCGTGCTCTGAGTCCCGTCTCGTCTGTGTCCAGTAACTCTACACTGTCCTGAGTCCTGAGTACCCCATCGGTCCTCGTGGTCCCGCAAACCCCTTCACTGCCCTAGTCCCCTCCCCCTGCAGTACCCCCGTCATCACCGTTTCCTCGTGGTCCTCTGCAGTAACCCGTCTATCACTGTCCTCGTAGTCTCCAGTACGCTATCACGCCGGGTTCACCCCTCATCACTGTCCCGTGGTCCTCTGCAGTATCCTGTCTATCTCTGTCCTCGTGGTCCTCTGCAGTACCTCCCTGTCCTCGGGTCCTGCATTCCCGTCTATACGTCTCTGTCCTGCGTTCTGTCGTCCTCTGCTGTGAGTATCCCGTCTATCACTGTCCTCGTGGTCGCTCTGCAGTATCCCGTCTATCACTGTCCTCGTGGTCCTGTGCAGTATTTGCCTCATCTTGGGGCTCATCCTACCACCCACTTACCTCAAATATTAATTATAATTCTGCTACAGGAAAACACTCAGCAATTTCCCCTGACATTTCTACTGATTTGATGAACCATAATTTTACTCTCTAGCTCAACTTACCAGCCATTCACTTTCTCTTCAAATTGTTGTTTCAGAATTGGTGACTGTCACATATTAAGCTCATTTTCTCATACATTCTTCACAGGGATTGCAGGTTCAGAATTCCCTTAATTTTGAATGATTGACAGCTGCTCTTCCAACGGTCTTGATACTTTAAAATGCTGTCTGTCTTTCTTCCATCTTCGCTTTGTGTGTTCCTTTTGAAAGCCTGATGTCGGACCCTCGTGTCTTTTATGCTTTATATAAATTATCTGATCCTGCGCTTGAGCCTCAGAAATTTTTCTTCAAGCTCTGTGAAATCTAAAAGTTTTCTATGGAAGTGTCTTAGAGCTTGATCATATGCTAAGTAGTTTTTCCAGATGCTCAATATGTCTTTGTAAAGTTCAGAACCTTCAAGTAATGCTTTTGCCTGTTCATAACCTCTCCCTTGCACAGCCTTGGTTTCCTACCTGTTCCCACTATTCTGCCATCCCTTTCATCCAGGCTGCTCAGCTCCCTGCAGTTCTGCCTCCAGTTGCTCTCATGGGATCTCTTCTTCCAAGATGCTTCTGTGGCCTGGGTGACTAAGTGCTGAGTGTTGCTGGCTGCTGCTGGCTTGATGATGAACCGATGACAATGATGAGTGGGTGGTGGTTGGTCTCGCTGCTGCTGCTTGATGGATGATACTGATGTTGTTGGCTGTGTTACTGATGGTGGTGGTGGTGGATGGTGTTGATTTCTTAGATGATGTGTGTGATCGCTGGATGGTGGTGACAATCACTGATGATGATGGTGTTGATGCTGTTGCTGATTACGATGACGAAGATGATGCTACTGCTAATGAATGATGACAATCATGATCATGATCGTGATCATGATCATGATGAGGTGATAACTGATACAATCAGATGATGAATGAGTGTTGATACTGATGAATGGTGAAGATGATGTGTGTATCAACTTGCCACTCTCTTCTTAATAACAGTGACTGAGGATCTCTTAACCTATGATAAAGATCACCAGAAGGCAAACCAGGATAAGCCCTTGTTGTACCTAGTCACAAGGTCAAAAGTAGCATAGGAGAGTATTTCCCATTTGATTTCAAATGGGAGCTGAGAAATCTGGTTATATGGCCTAGAGGGTGACTTTATAAGCTTTCTAATGATTCACTGAGGGTGGGGGGTTGTCCCCCTGGCCTGAGTGATAACAGCTACAGGATGGACAGTTACCTGGTGCTCACCAAGGCTTTTCTAGGATGGCTATCTTCTGAGGTCAGAGAAAGGCTCCTGAGTAGACATGGCTGGAGCAAAGCCCACCATGGGAAGCAGATTACTTTGTAGTAGTCTGTACAGTTGCAGTGGGGTCTACTTCACAGTGATGATGGAGATCTAAAGCATCCGGGCTGTCACGGAGGAAGTCTGGTTATTTGCCAAGGGGCTGGTGGCTGCTAGTTCTCTGCCTAAGCCAGCCAAGCTTGGGAAAGGATCTGACAACCTCCACCAAAGAGGTGGAGTGGCTAACTGCCAACAGTTAAAATTATTCAAAACATTTTTTTAAGGAGGATAAGCTCAGGGGTGCAGAGCACTGCATGAACCTGGGTTTAGTTTTCCAGCACCCACATGGCAGCTAACTACCATCATTAACTCAACTCCAGTTTCCAGGGGTTTGAATACCTTCTTCTGGCCTCTGTGGGCTTTGCAACACACCACTACACACACAAAAAACCTCATACAACATAAAATAAAAATAAAGCCCAAAAGTTTTAAGAATAAAGAGTCTAGACATCCAGACATTAACATTCTTTTTAAGATTTATTTGCAGTTTTTTCATTATGCCGTGCTGGATAGCACTAGCTGTCCACTTGACACACCATGGAGACAGAAACCTCAGTTAGGGAATTTCCTCTACTGGACTGGCCTGTAGGTATGTCTATGATGGGTCATTGAGCAATGTGAGAAGGTTCATCCCAGTGTGGGTGGAGTGACCCTGAGCAGGTGGTCCTGAGCCCAGGCCCAGGGACCAAGCCAGTAAGAGCATTCCCTCCATGATCAGTTTCCTGCCCTGAGTTCCTCCTGCCTCGCTTGCCTTGATGATGGCTGTAAACGCTTTAATTTCCTTGATGATGAGCTGTAAGCCAAGTAAACCCCTCCTCCCCACCCAAGTTGCTTGGTCATGGTTTTATTTTTTATCAGTGAGTTTGGTAGCATGTAGTGTATGTAGTTGTAGGTGTATGTGCATGTGTGTGCATGTATGTGTATGTGTGTGCGGGTGTATATAGTATGTATGGTATATATATGAGATGTGCATGTGGTGTATGTTGTGCATGTCATATCATCTATATTGGTATGTGTATGTATGGCTGTATGTGACCACCACTGCCCTGGAGAGGCCAGAAATAAGGCATAGGGTCTCCTGGAGATGGAGTTTCCAGGTGGTTGTGAACAGCCCAACATGGGGCGCTGGGAACAAACCCAGGCCCACTACAAGAACAGCAAATGATCTTAGCTGCAGAGCCAACACTACAGCCTACAAAATTAAGGTTCTTAACAGTAATTAATAGTTTGCCATTATCACAGTGATTACCTGCAGGTGCTCAAACTCCTGCCAAGTGATCCCAGGACATGTCTGGTCCCTCTAACCTGCCTGTATTCTTTAATATATAGCTTTCTATATTTATTTCTAATTTTCTATATTCCTATATCTATATTTATAAATAGTTTGCTTTTTCATCCTAATTGTAAATAAGATTGTTTTTTTCTTAATTTCTTTGGCAGGTAGCTCTTTGTTAATGGGTAGAAACAGTTCTACTTTGAAGTTCTTGTTGAAAGCCTTTTTTCTCACCTTACAGACCTTGTAGTATATTTGATTCCACTTAGAGGTCTGGCTTATCATCTTGCATTTAATGAGTTTGTGATCACTTTTTAAGGGTGAGAAGCTTTCCTGATTCAGGTGTGCTCAGTTTACTGTTTGTAATTTTGGAGGAGAATAATTCTCTCAAGCTTTAGATTTTCACTTTTGTGGGATTGGAATGATTTATAAGATTACTATGAGTACAAGCATCCCTCATGTAAAACCAATTTGCAGGCTGTTGTGCCCAAACCCCCACAGCCCCCCATCCAGCGGGGGGCGGGGGGGGGGGCTTGTATGTTCAATCAAGTGATCAAATGAGTGTCCAGACATATTGCTGTAGATTTCATCACCATCATCCCAATGCAGCCTTACATTCTATTCTACCATGCCCCCTCTTCTGCAGATTGTTCCCTAGGCTTAGAAAAGGAGCACAGGTGGATGAGAAGCAAAACAGTCTACTTTCTCTGGAGCTGTTGTCTTGGACTCTGGTCAATTCTGGCTGTTTCCTTCATGGGCTGACAGTTTTGTCCAGGAATAACCTTTCGATCCTACTATGAAGCACAAGCAATTAGATATGTAAGGTATTTAAACAGTACTAATAGTTAGGTAGTTACTTGGTATAGACACATATGTGTGGATGGTTAGGTTAATCCATGAATAACATTTTTTCCTGTTAAAGATACAGGGTCTTACTGGTGGCTTATAACATCTCCTACCTGTAGAGGATTAAGCTTGTGGCATCAGCTGTGGGTTTATTCCTCAAGGAGAGAGCCAATAGCCAATAAGATTTGGAATATACAGGCATATGGCTGCCTCTGCTGCACAGTATTTCCAAGCAGGTGAGTTGTAGCTGGTGCTGATGGTGGAGTCTTGCTTGACTCAAGGAGACCTGTATTTGCTTTATTGGTTTAGTGGCTTTTGGTAACACTCTCTGGTATTCCAGAGGCCACTGTACACTTGCATGGTGGGTCTCAATACATCTTTCCCATGTTAATGTCAGGAGGTCTTTCGGCAGCAGGGCTTATCGCCTCTCTTCTTGGCAGGTATCCCAGTTTAGAGGCAAGGAGCCGTTTACCTTTGTGGGCTTGGGATCCCCTGGCCAACATCGCCTGTGGTAGAATAATCCATTGCTGTATCAGAGCTCCCGTATTAATATTTTGCTTAAGTGCATAGCTTAGAGGAACTTTAAGTATTATAGTGGTGTCTGAATAGAGAATAATCCTTTTCACAGTTCCTATGTCTATTAAGTCAATTAAAGAAGCAGTTTTACCTGTTTTATAAGAGATTACCTACTATAATAGTTGTCTCCCAATTTACAGTTGGAGAACGACCTCATCATATCATATTTTCTCCTTGTTCTATGGTGGGGGAGGCAAGAAAGTCCCATATTAAACTTTGCGGCACCTAGAGGTAAGTTTCGTTAGGACTCATTATAAATGTAGTTACAAGTAGGACTCACAGAGGGGTTCGATGTTTTTAGACAATCTGAGGCTTTTTCCCTTTCAATGTTCAGACAGGTCAGCTTTCTGTTGGGATTTCTGGTACATCCTCCATGCAAAGCTGTATCTTTTTCTTTTTCAGCCATCAAGTTGGTGACATTTTGACCTGTTGGAACATACAAATCTTTTCCCGATAGTTAGTTTAAGATTTGAATTGCAAAGTTTTTGATGAAAAGGTTTCATGTCTATCTGTATCCCCCCCATTTTTTTAAACCCATGAGTCTCCAGAAGACAGTTGTATTATAATTGACCTATAGAGTGGAGTCAAGGCTACAGATTTCATCAATTCACCAATGCTGTTTTGGGTTACATCAAATTCACCCTGCTGTTTTGGTTTTACATGAGGGATGCTGTGTCCTCATAATTATCACTTATTGCTAAAAATGAAAAAAACTTAGAGAAAGATACAGGACATTATGGCAGAATGCATGATCTTGGGATGGAGTGGGGTGGGATGGGGGGGCAGGGAAAGGGAAATATGCCTGAACTGATTAGAGAAATGATGTGTGAAATACACAAAGCTCAATAAAAATAAAAAATAAAAAAATAAAAATTTTAAAAAAGATTACTATCTTAGCAATGCCCATTCTTTTAGTAAAGCAAAGACCAGATCCTTTAACTGATTTTTTTTTGTTTGAGTTCTTGTGGAGAAAGAGGGTTGCATCTCTTGGGAGACTTGGTGCTTTCCTTTGGTCCTTGTCTTAGTTTCCCTTCCAGGATGCTGTGCTGAAAGCAACATAGGAGGGGGAAGGGCTCAGTCTGCCTCACAGCTCCAGGGTGCACACCATCACTGACAGGGAAGTCACAGCAGCTGGAGCTCTAGGAAGCTGGCTGCAGTGCATCCTAGTCAAGCACAGAGCAGGGGACGCCTGCTCACTCCAGCTCAGTCCCTTCTCCACTTACGCTGCTCAGGGAATGGTGTGACCTCCAAACAAGAGGAGTCTTCCCACATCTCCTGGGTGATCCTAGATTCACAGAAACCATCACAGTCCTAGAAGACCTTTAATTTGCCCCCTTTGTTCGTTAACCCCTCCATCAAGCTGTCAGATCTTCACTTCCTTATCCCCTTTTCTTCTCTTTCTTTTCTCTCCTCAAGGTTATGCATTTTGAAGGCTGCCTTTTAATATGCAAATATTTGTGACAGTCTTCTAAGAAATTCAGGACATTTGTCTTTTCAGATCAATTTCTGAATAAGCTTCAGGCCCAGGATTAATTCTTTCTGCCTGCATAGATCTACAAAATATTAATTTTGTATTTAAGATCTCAGTAATTTATTTTACCCTGGTTTCTTTACACTAATTTACTAATTCACCAAAGCACCACGCTTCTGTTTTCTCCTGGAAAAGCTCCTTCCCACCTGGTGTCAGTTTCCTTGAACCTGAAGATTTTCCTGTAACATATTTTGTTCTGCAGATGGCCAATGTATCACAAAACCTCGTGCCAGCTCAGATGTCATACTTAGGATTTTTAACCAGAAGCTATACCACTCACCAAATCAAAGTAAGCCGTGTGTGGTGGTGCACACCTTTAATCTAGCACTTGGGAGGCAGAGGCAGGTGAATCTCTGTGAGTCAAGGCCAGTCTGGTCTACAGAGTGAGTTCAGGCCAGCCAGAGCTACGGGAAACCCTGTGTCAAAAAGCCCCCCCCCAAAAAAAAATCAAATAAATCTACTCTCTTAATATTGGTTATTCCTTCTATTAAAAAAAATAGCTAATAGAATCCATGGACTCACTTTGACGGCCACTTTGCTAAACTCCACACCGTGATCTAAGGTATATTCCCCAGCTCCCACTTATCCCTTTGAGACTATAAGAAATTAATTCTTCCAGCCTTGGACATGTAGGCTGTTGACAGCTCCCAGAAGGATGCCTCTCTGGAAATTGCTGTACATGAAGACTCTCCTTAACTGCAAACAGCCCTGTTCCTAGTACAGCCACACCCCTTGGCACCTATTTTCCTATCCTAAGTCCTAGACAACTCCAGAGCAAAAATAACTCCAGATTTCCTGGGAATCTGCTGAGGCACTTTTGTAACTGGGTCAAAGTTCCACTACTACTTGCATGCTTCCCATCTCAAAGTCTGTTTCATGGGTATTTACCCATGGGTGATTTAATGAAGACAGACACAGGGTTATCTGCCACTGGGCTATCAATCAAAGCCTTATCACAAGTGACAGACAGAGCATGTGACCCTCAGATCAGCAGCAACACAATGGCAAGGTTTCTTCTGGCGAGTGGGATGAGACACCAGAGGACAGAAATCCCCTAGCTCCTGCAATGTCCCATTTTTTTTATTGCTGGACAAGTCTGTGGGGAATAATGATCATAAGAATTGTGGATTAAATTACTGATGCATGGGAAACAAACATTGAATGCTAAAGACCATTAGTCTTCATTTAAAGGCTTTATGAGAACCAAAGGGATTATTTGTCAGTTTATAAAAGACCCTCATCTTCTGCAGCCCACAAGCAGGAAAAATATCTGTTCACAAGGCTCAGAACTTAGTTATAAGGCAAGCAGAGCTCTGAACATAGTCAAGCTCTCCATTCTGTGAGATCAAAATCAAAGCCCTGATGAAGAAGAGCAAGATCCTATAATTGGAGAAAAATTTGAAAATACATGATGAAAAACCTTGAGTCCCAAACCTCTGGATCTTGAGTGGCCAAATTCTCCCACTTAAGATTGGTAATTCTGCCTGGGTGGTGTGGCACAGCTTTAATCCTAGTACTCTGGAGCAGAGGCAGGCAGATCTTTTGTAAGTTCAAGGCCAGCCTGGTCTACATAGGAAGTTCCAGGCCAGGCTGGGGCTACAGGGAGAATCTGTCTCAAAAAACAAAAAAAAAAAAAAAAAAAAAAAGATTGGTATTCTTGGCTGGAGAGATGGCCTAGTGGTAAGAGCGCCGACTGCTCTTGCGGAGGACCACGGGTTCTATCCCAAGACCCGCATGGGTGGCTGATAACCATCTATTCTCCAATTCCAGGAGAACTCCAGTTCCAGGGGAATCTGACACCCTCTTCTGACCTCCAAGGCATTGCACAACCCAGGTGCACAAACTTACATGCAGGCAGTACATTCATACACATAAAAAAATAAAAATTTAAAAAAATTTTAAAAAGATTGGTATTCTTCATTTCCTTAAGATGATCTAGAGGACCCTGTCTTGCAAAATATGTCCACCCCATGTTCTGTGGGTAGAAAAGTTCTCGGTTTGCCAAGACAGAAAAGGAAATATATCCAAATGAGTTTAGGAATGAGCCCAGAGGTTCTGGAATATACCAGGAGAGCGTCATGGAAGAGGATTCTGATGGGGTTGAGTCAAGGCATCCAAACTGAAATGAGACAATGATAGTTCATACTTTGGGCCATTCTGGCACCAACTCCCAGAGTGGGTGCTGGCATGCTAACACACAGCTCTTAGATGCTGAGAGAAAACGATTGCCCAAGCTAAGCGTCCATGCACAGCTTCCTTGGTGGTTGGTAGACAAGATCGAAGAATCAGAATGTGGCACCTTTAGAATGCGTAGATGTGGCCGGACGTGGTGTCACATGCCTTTAATCCCAGCACTTGGGAGGCAGAGGCAGGCGGATCTTTGTGAGTTCAAGGCCAGCCTGGTCTACAGAGTGAGTTCCAGGACAGCTGGGGCTACAGGGAGACCCTGTCTCAAAAAGACAAAAAAAAAAAAAAAAAAAAAAGAATGCGTAGATGTTTATACAGAGCAGGACAAGGTGTGGACAACAGTGAGCAAGATGCACTCTGCAGAGGGATCCCAAGTACACATCCTCAGAGCCCAGAGCTGGGGATGGAAGAAGCTTCTACAGAACTAGACTGAGCACTTGATGAGGGTTTGGGGCCTCTACATAATAGAAACAAGGCAACAGTAGCTAATCATCAGTGAGTCCTAACTCCAGTTCTAAGGGATTTGACGCCTTCTTCTGACCTCTGGAGTGAACTTGCATACATGAAGACAGTTCAAAAGACACATTGAAATAATATATTGTTACACACATGCAAACACTAGCAAAGAAATGTCATCATAATGAGCAATTAATTATTGGCCTATATTTAACTAATAGACTGAAACAAAATTGTCTTGGAAAATCAGGACTTTTTTAATTTTTTTGTCTTTTTGAGACAGATTCTCCCTGTAGCCCCAGCTGGCCTGGAACTCACTCTGTAGACCAGGCTGGCCTTGAACTTACAAAGATCTGCCTGCCTCTGCCTCCAGAGTACTAGGATTAAAGCTGTGCACCACCATGCCAGGCAGAATACCAATCTTAAGTGGGAGAATTTGGCCACTAAGATCCAGAGGTTTGGGACTCAAGGTTTTTCATCATGTATTTTCAAATTTTTCTCCAATTATAGGATCTTGCTCTTCTTCATCAGGGCTTTGATTTTGATCTCACAGAATGGAGAGCTTGACTATGTTCAGAGCTCTGCTTGCCTTATAACTAAGTTCTGAGCCTTGTGAACAGATATTTTTCCTGCTTGTGGGCTGCAGAAGATGAGGGTCTTTTATAAACTGACAAATAATCCCTTTGGTTCTCATAAAGCCTTTAAATGAAGACTAATGGTCTTTAGCATTCAATGTTTGTTTCCCATGCATCAGTAATTTAATCCACAATTCTTATGATCATTATTCCCCACAGACTTGTCCAGCAATAAAAAAAATGGGACATTGCAGGAGCTAGGGGATTTCTGTCCTCTGGTGTCTCATCCCACTCGCCAGAAGAAACCTTGCCATTGTGTTGCTGCTGATCTGAGGGTCACATGCTCTGTCTGTCACTTGTGATAAGGCTTTGATTGATAGCCCAGTGGCAGATAACCCTGTGTCTGTCTTCATTAAATCACCCATGGGTAAATACCCATGAAACAGACTTTGAGATGGGAAGCATGCAAGTAGTAGTGGAACTTTGACCCAGTTACAAAAGTGCCTCAGCAGATTCCCAGGAAATCTGGAGTTATTTTTGCTCTGGAGTTGTCTAGGACTTAGGATAGGAAAATAGGTGCCAAGGGGTGTGGCTGTACTAGGAACAGGGCTGTTTGCAGTTAAGGAGAGTCTTCATGTACAGCAATTTCCAGAGAGGCATCCTTCTGGGAGCTGTCAACAGCCTACATGTCCAAGGCTGGAAGAATTAATTTCTTATAGTCTCAAAGGGATAAGTGGGAGCTGGGGAATATACCTTAGATCACGGTGTGGAGTTTAGCAAAGTGGCCGTCAAAGTGAGTCCATGGATTCTTATTAGCTATTTTTTTTTAATAGAAGGAATAACCAATATTAAGAGAGTAGATTTATTTTGATTTTTTTTGGGGGGGGTCTTTTTGACACAGGGTGTCCCTGGAGCTCTGGCTGTCCTGGAACTCACTCTGTAGACCAGACTGGCCTTGAACTCACAGAGATCCACCTGCCTCTGCCTCCCAAGTGCTAGGATTAAAGGTGTGCACCACCACACACGGCTTACTTTGAATTTGGTGAGTGGTATAGCTTCTGGTTAAAAATCCTAAGTATGACATCTGAGCTGGCACGAGGTTTTGTGATACATTGGCCATCTGCAGAACAAAATATGTTACAGGAAAATCTTCAGGTTCAAGGAAACTGACACCAGGTGGGAAGGAGCTTTTCCAGGAGAAAACAGAAGCGTGGTGCTTTGGTGAATTAGTAAATTAGTGTAAAGAAACCAGGGTAAATATAAATTACTGAGATCTTAAATACAAAATTAATATTTTTGTATGATCTATGCAGGCAGAAAGAATTAATCCTGGGCCTGAAGCTTATTCAGAAATTGATCTGAAAAGACAAATGTCTGAATTTCTTAGAAGACTGTCACAAATATTTGCATATTAAAAGGCAGCCTTCAAAATGCATAACCTTGAGGGAGAAAAGAAAGAGAAGAAAAGGGGATAAGGAAGTGAAGATCTGACAGCTTGATGGAGGGGTTAACGAACAAAGGGGGCAAATTAAAGGTCTTCTAGGACTGTGATGGTTTCTGTGAATCTAGGATCACCCAGGAGATGTGGGAAGACTCCTCTTGTTTGGAGGTCACACCATTCCCTGAGCAGCGTAAGTGGAGAAGGGACTGAGCTGGAGTGAGCAGGCGTCCCCTGCTCTGTGCTTGACTAGGATGCACTGCAGCCAGCTTCCTAGAGCTCCAGCTGCTGTGACTTCCCTGCAGTGATGGTGTGCACCCTGGAGCTGTGAGGCAGACTGAGCCCTTCCCCCTCCTATGTTGCTTTCAGCACAGCATCCTGGAAGGGAAACTAAGACAAGGACCAAAGGAAAGCACCAAGTCTCCCAAGAGATGCAACCCTCTTTCTCCACAAGAACTCAAAAAAAAAAAAATCAGTTAAAGGATCTGGTCTTTGCTTTACTAAAAGAATGGGCATTGCTAAGATAGTAATCTTTTTTAAAATTTTTTATTTTTTTATTTTTTTATTTTTATTGATGCTTTGTGTATTTCACACATCATTTTCTAATTCAGTTCAGGCATATTTCCCTTTCCCTGCCCCCCCCATCCCAACCCACTCCATCCCAAGATCATGCATTCTGCCATAACTGTCCTGTATCTTTCTCTCAGTTTTTTTTTCATTTTTTAGCAATAAGTGATAATTTATGAGTACAAGCATCCCTCATGTAAAACCAAAACAGCATGGGTGAATTTGATGTAAACCCAAAACAGCATGGGTGAATTTGATGAAATCTGTGCCTTGATTCCACTCTATAGGTACATATAATACAACTGTCTTCTGGAGACTCATGGGTTAAAAAAAAGGGGGGGGGATACAGATAGACATGAAACCTTTTCATCAAAAACTTTGCAATTCAAATCTTAAAACTAACTACGGGAAAAGATTTGTATGTTCCAACAGGTCAAAATGTCACCAACTTGATGGCTGAAAAAGAAAAGATACAGCTTTGCATTGAGTAGGATGTACCAGAAAGTGCCAACAGAAAGCTTGACCTGTCTGAACATTGAAAGGAAGAAAAGCCTCAGATTGTTACAAACATCGAACCCCTCTGTGAGTCCTACTTGTAACAACTATTTATAATGAGTCCTAACGAAACTTACCTTCTAGGTGCCGCAATGGTTTTAATATGAGAGACTTTCTTGCCTCCCCACCATAGAACAAGGAGAAATATGATGATGATGAGGTCGTTCTCCAACTGTAAATTGGAGACAACTATTATAGAGGTAATCTCTTATAAAACAGGTAAAACTGTCTTCTTTAATTGACTAATAGACATAGGAACTGTGAAAAGGATTATTCTCTATTCAGAACCAAATATAATACTAAAGTCCTTAAGCTATGCACTTAAGCAAAATATATTAATACGGGAGCTCTGATATCAGCAATGGATTATTCTACCAAGGAGATGTTGCCCAGGGGATCCAAGCCTCCACAAAAGGTAAAGGCTCCTTGCCTCTAAACTGGGATACCTGCAAGAAGAGAGGCGATAAGGCCCTGCTGCCGAAGACCTGACATTAACATGGGAAAGATGTATTGAGACCACACATGCAAGTGTACAGATGGCCTCTGGAATACCAGAGAGTGTTACCAAAAGCCACTAAACCAATAAAGCAAATACAGGTCTCCTTGAGTCAAGCAAGACTCCACCATCAGCACCAGCTACATCTCACCTGCTTGGAAATACTGTGCAGCAGAGGCAGCCATATGCCTGTATATTCCAAATCTAATTGGCTATTGGCTCTCTCCTTTGAGGAATAACCCACAGCTGATGCCACAAGCTTACATCCTCTACAGGTTAGGAGATGTTATAAGCCACAGTAAGACCCTGTCATATTTAACAGGAAAAAATGTAATTCATGGATTAACATACCATCCAAACATATGTGTCTATACCAAAGTAACCTACCATAACTATTAGTACTGTTTAAATACTTACATATCTAATTGCTTGTGCTTCATTAGTAGGATCGAAAGGTTATTCCTGGACAAACTGTCAGCCCATGAAAGGAAACAGCCAGAATTGACCAGAGTCCAAGACAACAGCTCCAGAGAAAGTAGACTGTTTTGCTTCTCATCCACCTGTGCTCCTTTTCTAAGCCTAGGGAACAATCTGCAGAAGAGGGGGCATGGTAGAATGTAAGGGCTGCTATTGGGATGAATGGTGAAACTACAGCAATATAGTCTGGACACTCATTTGATCAACTTGATTGAACATACAAGCCCCCCCCCCCCGCCCCCCGCTGGATGGTGGGGCTGTGGGGGTTTGGGCACAACAGCCTGCAAATTGGTTTTACATGAGGGATGCTTGTACTCATAGTAATCTTATAAATCATTCCAATCCCACAAAAGTGAAAATCTAAAGCTTGAGAGAATTATTCTCCTCCAAAATTACAAACAGTAAACTGAGCACACCTGAATCAGGAAAGCTTCTCACCCTTAAAAAGTGATCACAAACTCATTAAATGCAAGATGATAAGCCAGACCTCTAAGTGGAATCAAATATACTACAAGGTCTGTAAGGTGAGAAAAAAGGCTTTCAACAAGAACTTCAAAGTAGAACTGTTTCTACCCATTAACAAAGAGCTACCTGCCAAAGAAATTAAGAAAACAATCTTATTTACAATAGGATGAAAAAGCAAACTATTTATAAATATAGATATAGGAATATAGAAAATTAGAAATAAATATAGAAAGCTATATATTAAAGAATACAGGCAGGTTAGAGGGACCAGACATGTCCTGGGATCACTTGGCAGGAGTTTGAGCACCTGCAGGTAATCACTGTGATAATGGCAAACTATTAATTACTGTTAAGAACCTTAATTTTGTAGGCTGTAGTGTTGGCTCTGCAGCTAAGATCATTTGCTGTTCTTGTAGTGGGCCTGGGTTTAGTTCCCAGCACCCATGTTGGGCTGTTCACAACCACCTGGAACTCCATCTCCAGGAGACCCTATGCCTATTTCTGGCCTCTCCAGGCACTGGTGGTCACATACGCATACATACACATACACACATATATACACTACATGCACACACATACACATATGCACATACATACATATATACCATACATACTATATACACACGCACACACATACACATACATGCACACACATGCACATACATACACATACATACACATACATGCACATACATATACTGCTTCTCTACTGCTGTGATAAAAACCATGACCAAGCAACTTGGGGTGGGGAGGAGGGGTTTACTTGGCTTACAGCTCATCATCAAGGAAAATTAAAGGTCTTTACAGCCATCATCAAGGCAAGCTGAGGCAGGAGGAACTCAGGGCAGGAACTGATCATGGAGGAATGCTGCTTACTGGCTTGGTCCCTGGGCCTGGGCTCAGGACCACCTGCTCAGGGTCACTCCACCCACACTGGGATGAACCTTCTCACATTGCTCAATGACCCATCATAGACATACCTACAGGCCAGTCCAGTAGAGGAAATTCCCTAACTGAGGTTCTGTCTTCCCAGGTGTGTCAAGTGGACAGCTAGTGCTATCCAGCACAGGCATAATGAAAAACTGAAAATAAATCTTAAAAAGAATGTTAATGTCTGGATGTCTAGACTCTTTATTCTTAAAACTTTTGGGCTTTATTTTTATTTTATGTGTATGAGCATTTTGTTGCATGTATGTAAGTGCACCCATGTCATGCAAAGCCCACAGAGGCCAGAAGAAGGTATTCAAACCCCTGGAACTGGAGTTACTGATGGTAGTTAGCTGCCATGTGGGTGCTGGAAACTAAACCCAGGTTCATGCAGTGCTCTGCACCCCTGAGCTTATCCTCCTTAAAAAAATGTTTTGAATAATTTTAACTGTTGGCAGTTAGCCACTCCACCTCTTTGGTGGAGGTTGTCAGATCCTTTCCCAAGCTTGGCTGGCTTAGGCAGAGAACTAGCAGCCACCAGCCCCTTGGCAAATAACCAGACTTCCTCCGTGACAGCCCGGATGCTTTAGATCTCCATCATCACTGTGAAGTAGACCCCACTGCAACTGTACAGACTACTACAAAGTAATCTGCTTCCCATGGTGGGCTTTGCTCCAGCCATGTCTACTCAGGAGCCTTTCTCTGACCTCAGAAGATAGCATCCTAGAAAAGCCTTGGTGAGCACCAGGTAACTGTCCATCCTGTAGCTGTTATCACTCAGGCCAGGGGGACAACCCCCCACCCTCAGTGAATCATTAGAAAGCTTATAAAGTCACCCTCTAGGCCATATAACCAGATTTCTCAGCTCCCATTTGAAATCAAATGGGAAATACTCTCCTATGCTACTTTTGACCTTGTGACTAGGTACAACAAAGGGCTTATCCTGAGTTTGCCTTCTGGTGATCTTTATCATAGGTAAAGCATCCTCAGTCACTGTTATTAAGAAGAGATGGAAATGTTGATAACACCATCATCTTCACCATCATCAGTATCAACACCATCATCATCATTGTTGTCATCAGTATCAACATCATCATGATCATGATCACGATCATGATCATGATTGTCATCATTCATTAGCAGTAGCATCATCTTCGTCATCGTAATCAGCAACAGCATCAACACCATCATCATCGTGATTGTTGTCAGCAGCAGCAGCACAACATCATTATCAGCAGCAGCACCACCACCACCACCATCAGTAACAGCAACAACATCAGTATCATCATCAGCAGCAGCAGCAGCACCACCACCACCACCATCATTGTCATCGTCATCATCAGAAGCAGCAGCAGCAGCAACATCATCAGCATTAGCACCAGGGCCAAGAAGCATCTTGAAGAATCCCAGAGAGCAACTGGAGGCAGAAACTGCAGGGAGCTGAGGCAGCCTGGATGACAAGGGATGGCAGAAAGTGGGAACAGGTAGGAAACCAAGGCTGTGCAAGGGAGAGGTTATGAACAGGCAAAAGCATTACTTGAAGGTTCTGAACTTTACAAAGACATATTGAGCATCTGGAAAAACTACTTTAGAATGATCAACTTTAAGACACTTCATAGTAAAACTTTTAGATTTCAAAGCTGAAGAAAAATTTCTTGAGGGCTCAAGCGAGGATCAGATAATTTATAAAGATAAAAGAACGACGGGTCCGACATCAAGGCTTTCAAAAGGAACACACAAAGGAAGATGGAAGCAAGACAGACAGCATTTTAAAAAGTATCAAGACCGTTGGAAGAGCAGCTGTCAATATTCAAAAATTAAGGGAATTCTGAACCTGCAATCCCTGTGAAGAATGTATGAGAAAATGAGCTTAATATGTGACAGTCACCAATTCTGAAACAATTTGAAGAAGAAAGTGAGGTGGTAATTGAGCTAGAGAGTAAAATTTATGGTTCAAAATCAGTAGAAATGTCAGGGGAAATGCTGAGGTTTTCCTTGTAGCAGAATTATAATTAATATTTGAGGGAAGGGTGGTAGGATGAGCCCCAAGATGAGGCAAATACTGCACAGGACCACGAGGACAGGGATAGACGGGATACTGCAGAGGACCACGAGGACAGAGATAGACGGGATACTGCAGAGGACCACGAGGACAGTGATAGACGGGATACTGCAGAGGACCACGAGGACAGAGATAGACGGGATACTGCAGAGGACCACGAGGACAGTGATAGACGGGATACTGCAGAGGACCACGAGGACAGTGATAGACGGGATACTGCAGAGGACCACGAGGACAGTGATAGACGGGATACTGCAGAGGACCACGAGGACAGTGATAGACGGGATACTGCAGAGGACCACGAGGACAGTGATAGACGGGATACTGCAGAGGACCACGAGGACAGTGATAGACGGGATACTGCAGAGGACCACGAGGACAGTGATAGACGGGATACTGCAGAGGACCACGAGGACAGTGATAGACGGGATACTGCAGAGGACCACGAGGACAGTGATAGACGGGATACTGCAGAGGACCACGAGGACAGTGATAGACGGGATACTGCAGAGGACCACGAGGACAGTGATAGACGGGATACTGCAGAGGACCACGAGGACAGTGATAGACGGGATACTGCAGAGGACCACGAGGACAGTGATAGACGGGATACTGCAGAGGACCACGAGGACAGTGATAGACGGGATACTGCAGAGGACCACGAGGACAGTGATAGACGGGATACTGCAGAGGACCACGAGGACAGTGATAGACGGGATACTGCAGAGGACCACGAGGACAGTGATAGACGGGATACTGCAGAGGACCACGAGGACAGTGATAGACGGGATACTGCAGAGGACCACGAGGACAGTGATAGACGGGATACTGCAGAGGACCACGAGGACAGTGATAGACGGGATACTGCAGAGGACCACGAGGACAGTGATAGACGGGATACTGCAGAGGACCACGAGGACAGTGATAGACGGGATACTGCAGAGGACCACGAGGACAGTGATAGACGGGATACTGCAGAGGACCACGAGGACAGTGATAGACGGGATACTGCAGAGGACCACGAGGACAGTGATAGACGGGATACTGCAGAGGACCACGAGGACAGTGATAGACGGGATACTGCAGAGGACCACGAGGACAGTGATAGACGGGGTACTGCAGAGGACCACGAGGACAGTGATAGACGGGATACTGCAGAGGACCACCAGGACAGTGATAGACGGGATACTGCAGAGGACCACGAGGACGGTGATAGACGGGGTACTGCAGAGGACCACGAGGACAGTGATAGACGGGTGTGACGCACTGCTGTGGAAGATGAGACAGGTCTGCTCTGCTCTTTTCAAATGGCTTAGTGGTGCTTGCCACCATGCCCGACGACCCGAGTTCAATCTGCAGACTCCCATATGGAAGGTTGTCCTCTGACCTCCACATGAACACCCCAACACATGGCAGCACACCCCCTCCCCCATTTATTATTACATGCACACATAATAAATAAATACATACATAAGTAAATATATTAAAATTGGGGGCTAGAGAGATGGCTCAGCAGTTAAGAGGACCAGCTGCTCTTGCCGATGACCTGGGTTTGATTCCCAGCACCCACATGGTGGCTAACTGTCCATAACTCCAGTTCGGCAGAATCCAACATTCTCTTCTGGCCTTTGAGGGCATTGTATGACATGAGTGCACACACATGCAGGCAAAATACTCATACACAAAATTTTTTTAAAGTTTTTTTAAGATAATGTATACTTATTTGTTAAGGTTTTTAAAAATTAAGGAAAAAGACAGGTTCCTTGATATCCTAGAAGAGCAAAGCTAGCCTAGGGGCTGAGAAACAGCTCAATTTCTGTGGCCTTCATAGAGGAAACTGACTGCAAAGGGACATGTGGACTTGGGGATATGATAGTGACACTGTTAATCTTGAATGTGGAGAGGATGTGTGGGCGTGTACCCTTCTTAAAATCAGTGAACTGTGTGCTTCAAGTGAGCACCTTTTCCTGGTACACAGGGAACCCTTTACAGGGTTGATCTTAGAACAATCACCCCTGGGCGGGGGGAGGGGGGCCACCCAGCACTGCACAGCCTCACATTTGTGCCATCTGGCTGCTCAGGAATAACAAAATCATGAAAAATTTGAAACCCAGGATCATTGTCCTGTAATAGATTACCTTAAAACTCCCATGGGCAGGGGCTGGAGAGATGGCTCTGCAGTTAAGAGCTCTCTGCTCTTGCAGAGGACCAAGGTTTGATTCCCAGAACTCACATGGCAGCCAACAACCATCCATAACTCCAGTTCCAGGGGATCCACTGCTCTCTTCTGGCCTCTGCAGGCATTGCATGAACACGGTACTCTTACATACAAGCAAAGAAAACATTCATATACGTAAGTTTTTTAAAACCGCAGTGGGCAGATTTGGGGATGTAGGTCAGTTGGTAGACCACTTGCCCAACATATATGAGCCCTGGGTTGGCTCCTCAGCACTACATGAACCAGGCGTCTCAGAGGGAAGGCAGCAGAGGATCAGAAGGCCAAGCATATCTGTAGCTACAGAGCAAGTTCAAGGCCAGCCTGGGATACACAAGACCCTATTTCAAAGCAAAGCCAACCTCCAACAAGCAGTGGAAAGTATCCTGAAATTTTCCTGGAACTAGTTTTTAGAGATTAGATATCAGGGAAATCTGTTCTCCCAAACAAAGCTGCAACAGATTGGAGAAAAGACAGTCTGTAGCTTAGAGTGAAGAGCGCTCCCTGGTGGCCAGGATCCACAGGGCAGCGGCAAGAACAGTGGCAGGTCCTTCTTGTCCAAAGCGAGGAAGCCTAGAGGCCAGGCCTAGGGCAGAGGCTCAGGCTGAAGGGGACAGGCAGCAACAGTTCTGTGGTGGCACAGAGCTACCCCCGTGGGTGCTGATCACTGCTCCTGTCCTGCCTTGCGTCTCGCTGAGGGTGGCTCCCACCCCAGTGTGGCATATGGTCACTTCCTCCTGCTGCCTTAGAGAGTACCGTTCACAGTGCAGCCTCGTGCCTGCGGACACCCAGCCTCTCTGGTAGTTTGTCCCCATCCATCCCGTTAGGACTTTGCCCATTTCTCTCCTCCCTTAAATCTTCACAAAACATGGCTCGGCTCTTGGATTACGGATACTTCTAAGTCAAAATTTCCATTTCCACAAAGTTGCAGATTGGTTTCTTCTAAAAGTTAGGAAAAATGCAGGCAAGCTTTCTTCAAAGTGATAGAGTCTGGTGGATTTGTAAAATACAGATGAGGGAGAAAGAGGACCGAGCTGCACCTGTAATGACCCTCTGTCGTCATTGCTCACATCTTCATGGAGTTCTCTGTGGGCCGCTGATCTGTTTGCACTCTCTCTTATTTGGGAAACAATGTTGACTTCATCAGAGTGATGGCCTGGCCCCTCCTGCCTGGGAAGAGCTCGTGAAACGTAGACCTCACTGCAGGCTACAGGTCTGAAATTCTTCAACCTTGACCCGCTAGGCTTCTCTAGAGCTGTGTGCACACCTGCAGCCTGGCACACAGCACAGAGGCAAGCATGCTTAACTTAGATTAGAGAACAGCGTGTTCAATGGCTCACTGGCCTAAGTGCTGAGTGGCATAGGCACTTCATGTTGCTCAAACTGCCAGAAATGCCACACTCTGAAAATAAGAACTACCACTGTCAAAATTTTGATAAGCTTGTTACTGCCCCGATGTGCATGTTAAAACTTTATAACATACTAACTTCATGTGTGTGTGTGGGGGGTCTGGTTGCACCCCCACTTATGCACATCCTCACAGGCAGGTTGGAGGTCACCCTCAGGTGCCATTCTTCAGGACACTTCCATCTTGTTCTGTGAGACTGGCCTGGGATTCCTCCATCCAGCTAGACCTGCTGGCTGCTGAGACCCAGGGATCTTCCTGTGTCTGTTCTTCCTCAGGGATAGCAAGCATGTGCTGTGACAGTCAGCTTTTCTTTGTTTTTCCGTGGGTTCTGGGGATCAAACTCCGGGCCTCACGCTTGCATGGCAAGCACTTAACCAACCGAGCCATCGCTCCAAAGTCTGCTAATCTCTTATAATCACTTCAGGAAATGATGGCCATTATCGGTCAAATTCACAAACGGCGAAACAGAGAATCAGAGAGTCTCCACAGTGGGCTCACAGCCACACAGCAGAGCCTCCTTGGAGTGTCTGAGCACTCCCATGTGACCCCCCTGCTTGACCTGGACATGATGTGGTAGACAGCACTCAGTGAATGCACTCTCTTAGTCTGTAAGCATATTGCCTGCTTGCCTTGGATTTAGACATGACCGTGGAAGCCCCAGACACCAACACGGAAAAGCAGGAGACAGGAGCCCGAGGCTGAAGACGACCGAGCAGCTTGCTGCCCTGTGGAGCGCGAGGCACACTGCTGTCCTCCCCAGGCCTTGGTGGCCTCTGACGCTTCCAACAAAGATGGTTCAATGACCAAGGTCATCAGCTTCAGGAAGGGTGCCCAGTCCTGAGCCTTTACTTTTTGACATGACAGGCCTCTATGTCACCTCCTCTTTGCACAGGAGAAGTGGACACTCTCACCCAAACAGCTTGCTTTACCTCGTCACTCAACTTTAACTCTGAGACTGTTAGTGGTGGGCAGAGTAGAGAAGTACATAGGTTTCATGTAAGCCAGGAGGCAGATGAGGCACGCCACCAAGTATGCACCCCAGGCTGTTCCTTCCAACCTCATAACTCACGCACTAACCCTGTTACGACAGAATCCCACAGACTAACTGAGGACAGCACTCATTCCAAACACCTGTGACATGGCAGCTACACATTTCTAGGTCCTGCTACTAGATCTTTTGTCATCACCCAAGAGAAGATGAGTTTATATGAACAAGGTTCAGGAATATTTCTACGTTAAGAAAATCACCTTAGCCATATGCTGACCTGCCACACCCCGTGAGGCTCTCATCCTGTGTTTGGTACTGCAGTGGCAGTTTGGACTTGTCAGCGCTGAGAGACAGAGGAGACTATTCAAAGTACCTGCCTGATGGTGCTGCAGTGCTGAATTCAAGTCTAGGGTCCTCACTGGCCCAGGCCTGGAGGGAGACCACCTTCTCCTTCTCTGACCCTGGGCATTTACTCTGCTCAACTTCTCTGGGAATGGGAGGCTTGACAATCCCCATCAGGGGAGCCGGGATCCTGTGTGGCTCCTGCACCTGTGTGGGGATGGCTTTGTACCTTCCTGTGTCTCTGGCTCTGTTCCTTTGTCCCCCACTCAGTCACTGTGAGAAAGAAGTATTCCTCAAATAAGAACCGTTAGCCTCCCAGTGTCACCAGAACCTATTGGTGGGGACCAAGTGCGTGCACGTGTGTGTGTGTGTGTGTGTGTGTGTGTGTGTGTGTGTGTGTGTTTATGTGTGAACCCAGATCCCTAAATCCTAGCATGGTACACCATGTGTTCCACCAACACAATTATAGTCCAGAGAAACACATCTCCTCCATGCCTGGGTCATGTGATGGGACTGAGAGTGCTTGTATGTGGGGTGCAACAAAGCAAGCCAGCACAGTAGAGGTAATAGTGCACCACCAGGCAGACTCTCCTTGGATTGGATGTGGGTTAGGCAGTAGCTTCACAAGCTGTCGCCTCCTCTTCAGGCCTCTTCACCATCTTCTCCCTTATAGGTTCATTGCATATGAGCCCGGGTTTGGTTCCTACTGGACCACAAGAGCACAAGAGCACTTGGGTCAGTGTCTTTTACACATAGGTTATACAGAGAATTTGCCTTTTCCAGCTTGCTGTGCAGCAGTGGCAAGCCATCTTCATCACTGTGGGCCGGCATCAGCTCAGACTCTAATCATCATCTTCCAGTCATCCCCTATGTGCAGACCTCCACGAAACCAACAGGCAGGCGGTGTATGAGCAGCCATTAATTAATCATGTTCATGGTCCGCTGATATGTGGCAATGAGTCTCTCACTGAAGAATAAATACTACAAGGAATGCTGTTATTCCATAGTGTAAGACTCAGCAGAAGCACAGAATGTAGATATGTAGCTGATTGGTATGCAGAGTTGCTAGTTTCGACGGGAGACCACATTTAAACTTCAGGGAACAACAAATGATTGATTCCGGGAAATGTTCATGGAGCAGCAAATTGGCTCCACATTTTGTAGATTTTTCTTGTCTTAGAAGTTTGCAAGAACATTCAATGTGTCCAATGTTCTAGAAGAGGAAGGCTTTTGATTGCCTTGCACCTTTTATACTGAACAGCTCAGTGGTTCTACTCCAGCCAACTTGTTAAGATATCATTTTGCTTCCAGGGACCATTGTGCTCCCCTGATGGAGCGTCTCCGCAAAGTATGAGCAGAAATGAATTAACCATCAAGAGCCAAAGGAAAGATGAACTTCGTCACTTCCCAGAGACAATATATCATGGATACTCTTTTGATTTAATGCATTTACCTTGGTCTTGTTTCTAAGAAGCTAAAAAAAAAAAAAAAAAAAAAGGATAACTTCATTATGCATTAACATATTCTTTGCCAGGCATCATGAAGAAATGAGTTGTGCCATTAATTAATTATTATTTTTCCTAGTCATAACTGCAATTGACATTTTTTAAATGTGGAAAATGTGACAAAGGAGAACATGAAGATGAAAATTTTCGGTAACTGTAAAACTAAGAAAATAACTTTGTCTTAGTACTCGTTGGCTTCATGTAGTATATACATGCCTGCATACTTGTGAATATTTTTCTTTTTAATCATTTCTACATAGGGGTCTGTGCATCCGGGTGCAACTGCTTTCAAAGGCCAGAAGAGGGCATTGGATTCCCTGGAGCTGGAGTTACAGGTGGTTGTGAGCCGCACCATGGGGATCTGGAAACTAAACTGAGGTCTTCTAGAAGAGCAAGAAGAGCTGTCAAACATGGAGCATGCTGCGTGCCCTGAGACTTACTGTGCATTCTGTGTTCAAGGTACTTTATGACCTGGTGAATCCCATAACAACTTTCCCATGTCATTCAATATTTTTCCATGGCATACATTTTGGATCTATTCTAGCTCATTGAATCAATAACAGATTATTAAATATTTAGATAGGTTTAAATTTTCAGTTGTTTTAAATTATACAATTATAGCAATTATTGTGGGCCAGTTTGTTACATTTCTTCCTGCAAACCCAATTATTTCTTTCAATGACAATCTTAGTAGTACAAATGCTATGCTAAAGAGGAAACATATTTTTAAATCTTAATACATTTTGAAAAATTGGTTTCCAGAAAGATCACACTGATTTACACTCAAACTAGCATTTCCAATTTCTCAAGCCCTCTCCAAAACTAGTTGTGTAATTTACTGTTCTTTTCTTGACAAATTGTAAAATATTTTTCTATCTTAACGCTGCTGCTGCTGCTGTAATGCCTAGCCTACTTTCCTTATTTCCAGTGATGTTAATTTTACTTGTGATGCACATTTCTTTTGCATTTAGATTGGGGGAGAGCGTCTTCCTAAAAGCTTTTCTGCTTACATTAGGGCGCTGGGTAGATCTGTCAACTTAACAAAAATTAAAGACACCTGGGAAGAGAGAACTTCCACTGAGGAATTTCGTCCATCGCATTAGCCTGCAGCCAGGTCTGTGGGCACGTTCTTAATTTCTCATTGATCTAGGAGGGCTCGGCCCTGTGACGGTGGTGCCAACCCTGGGCAAGTGGGCCTGGACTGTATGCAAAAGGTAGTAGCTGAAGAGCCCAGGAAGCCATGTTCCTTCATGATGTCTGCCTCAGTTCCCGGCTCCAGGCTCCTGCCTGACCTCCCTGGATGGAGGGCTGTGTTGGAAGATGAAATAAACCTTTCCCTCCCCAAGTTGCTTCTTAAAAAATATTTTTATTGAGTTTTTGTGCATTTCGGACAATAGTTTATAATCAAATTTAGATCCCTACCCCCATCCACGGCCCCCATAGCAGCCCCCTCCCACTGGGTCCCACAATTCTGTCTTGTACATTAAGTCCTATCCAGTCAAGCACTCATACCCAGATGTCTTTCTGTGGGAGTTCATCCACTGGAGTCTAGTCAGCCTGTCTAGAGATCTTCCCAAGCTGCTTTTGACTGTGGTGTTTATCACAGCAACAGATGGCAAATAGAACAGTCATCTTATTCTCCACGAGGAACCACCACAAATTTAACAGATGAAAGCAGTTTCTTGAGGTCAGGAACCTGGTTCAGTCTAGCTGTCCTTCCACAGCAGAGTACTTGTAAGATATTGCCCAGCCCTGCAGTTGTCCATTCAATAGCTCCACCCAGAAGGACCATCATTCAATAGCTCCACCCAGAAGGACCATCATTCAATAGCTCTACCCAGAAGGACCATCTTTCAATAGCTCCACCCAGAAGGACCATCTTTCAATAGCTCCACCCAGAAGGATAATCATCATTCAATAGCTCCACCCAGAAGGACCATCATCTTTCCATTCACCCTCATAGTGTTCATGAAGTCCAGCATCTTCTATACTTTGGACAGAGGGTCTCGATCCTAAGTGGAAATTTAGAAACTGATGATGATAATTTTGCATAGACATCTGTGAAATTGTAACTTCTTCATCAAAGCCAATCCGAAAGAGCCTACCAGCAAGGTAGCAATTAAAAAGGGTTTGTAATTTGGAGCTAGAGACATGGCTCAGCAGTTAAGAGCCCTGGGTACTCTTGCAGAGGACCTGGGTTCAGTTCTCAGCACCCACATGGCAGCTACAACCATCCATAATTCCAGTTCCAGGGCATCTGATTCTGTCTTCTGGCCTCCCAAGGCACCAGGCATGCCTGTGGTACACTTATATACACACAAAGAAAGCACACGTTTACATAAAAGATAAATCAAAAGAAATAAGGAATAAAAAGTTCTTGTAATCTGAACATTCCTCAGAGTTGATTGGCAAGATGTCACTCTGGGAAAAGAGATTTCCTGAGCCCAGAATCTCAAAGGGTGATAAGAAGGGCGGTCACGGAGACCCACAGATGACGCTCTGAGCTGCTTCACTGAGAGCTCAGGATTCTGCGTCTGTATCTGAAGAACAGGGACAAACAGCAACTGCTAAC
Source organism: Rhizomys pruinosus (assembly GCA_009823505.1). Taxonomy (NCBI): domain Eukaryota; kingdom Metazoa; phylum Chordata; class Mammalia; order Rodentia; family Spalacidae; genus Rhizomys; species Rhizomys pruinosus. Next base: position 351,922 of record VZQC01004333.1, read on the forward strand.
TCAGTGTTGCTGTGAAGATTAAATGAAGTAAAATTCCACACAGATGTCTGACAGTGGGAAGCTTGGCCCGGTCCCAGATGAGGGTCTTCCCACCGTCAGCCTCCTGATGTTGCCACACCTTTCTGGTCATCAGGAGCTTCTGTGAAAAGCCATATCCTGACACATCCTATGTGACCTTCAGCAGATAAGCTAATTATCACTGTCCTGGATTATTTGTGTTGCAGTTCTCACACTATGCAAAATCCTCAGACATACTGAGCCTCAATCTTTCATGGGCCTCAAATACCAATTTTTAGTTTGACTCCAAGAACATGAGACAGAATCTATTGATTTGATTTAAGACATTCCTTCATCAGGTGTATTCCTATAATCAATCAGTCATATGTCTATCAATCTGTCATCTATCTATCTATCTATCATCTATCTATCTATCTATCTAATCCATCTATCATCTATCTATCATCTGTATCTCATTTATCAATTTCCTATTGATCTATCATCTATCTTCTATTAATCTATCTTTCCATCTTGTCTATCATCTCTCTCAACCAATTATCTATTTATGATCTATCATTTATATTATATATCTTCTATCACCTATCAATTATCCATCTCTTTTTTGTATTCTTTCTGAATACATTTTAAATTCATACTACAATAAGGTTTACTAAATTATATTCTTCTGATAATTTGGAAATTTAGAAACTGATGATGATAATTTAGATACTAGATCAAAGATTGTTTCAATGTTTACTGGAAAGCAAAGGATTCCCCACATAAACATTCTAAATGAGGCAATTTTAATCTGCTTAAGATAAATGAACTGTCCTCAATCCTCTGGAAAGTCTATTCACATTAACATTAATTAATGTACTAATTACCAGTCATTCTTGCTAACCTTATTAAGTTTCTCTCATTGGTAAAAATTTTCTTAGCAATTCTCCATGGAATATTGGGATAGAGTCAAAGCCATTGAAAACTCATGACTTCTGAAGTACTGCGAAATTCAGACCACATTACCCAGTTTATTTCAACCCATGAGGTTTGCTCTTAATTCATATACCTCTTCTGAAACAGAAACAGAAAGACTAAATACTATTCATTTGTATCCTATACCCAAGAGCATGGGGGAGCATGGATTAGATTCAACAGGCCTTTACAAAAGATAAATCACAATAGAGGGCGTGAAGTTGGAGGGTGCAGTGAGGCAGGGGTGGGAATGGAGGAGAGGGTCTGAATGTTATCAAAGTAGATTGTTTTCTGAATCAATAAATATTTTTAAAAATATCATTCCTTTGATCTTAAATTATTAATTCTTCAGAGTTTTTTATTTCATTAGCTTATGACATTCTGGGATGCCTAGGAAAAACAAATGAAATTAAGCCAAAACCCAAGCTAAGCATTATCATTAAAAGGTAACAAAGCCGGGATTCTTTAAACACACACACACACACACACACACACACACACACGCACGCACACACGCGCGCGCGCGCGCGCGCACACACACACACACACACACACACACACACACTTCCTTTCTTCTTTCTTCATTTTTGAGACAAGGGCTTCCACTGTAGCCCAGGCTGGCCTGGAACTCATAGAAATCCTGCTGCCTTGTCCATCAATGCTGGGAAATAGCCATGAAGCAATGGTCCTCAATAATACTCTCTGTTCTTTTTCTCTAAGCAGCCAGGAGGAAGTAAACACTGATGGTAAGGCAGAGATGAAGAGAGGGCTGGTGCGGCAAGGTTCCCTCCTAGTCATGAGGTCCCCCTGGACCAGCCCAGCGCCTATTGCCCCGAAATGACCCTAGAACTATGTAATAGAATAATCACCTCTAAGTTGCTATCTTGTCTGTGCACAGGCTGGGCAGGTCCTCTGAGAAGGTTGCACAAGCTCCTTTTCCATAATCTGAAAACACAAGAAAGTGGGTGTGTGGAAAACTGGTTCTCCTAATCTCAGGCAGGGCAATTCTACCTTGGAGCAAACCACCATTTTTTCTGTTATACTTGAAAGACTACAGCCAAACAAGTCTTCCTGCTCAGTTGGACAGCATCTGCCATGTTAGCCTTGAACTCATTTTACATCTCAGGCTAGCCTCCAACTCTGTGATCCTCCTGCTTCAGCCTCCTGGGTGCTGGGATTGCAGTCCTCTGCCACCACATCTGGCTTGTGTTACTCATTCTGATCTGAAGCACTTGACTGATTCCTTTCTTTGAAGAGAGGGAGACTTTTCCAGATATCTTAGCAACTAAGCTTAGACTGAAGTCGAAGAGCTATTGGGATGGTTGATTTTACACGTCAGCTTGCCCCAACGTGGAATCACCTGAGTGGGAATCCTCGACTGAGGAATTTTCTGTATCAGGGTGTGGGCACCACGGTGGAAGTTGTCCTGATTGCCTTACTTAGTATGGGACACCTACTCCAAATGCGGGTGGCACCTTGTTGTAGCAGCCCAGATAAAAAGGTAGCAGCCCAGATAAAAAGCCCAGATAAAAAGGTCAAGGAGGATCATTTTCTCCCGTGACCCTCCCTCCTTTCCTGAGGTACTTTTCCTCTTGCTCTTTGTCACAGATACAGAACCAACACTTTCAGGGTTCCAACGTGGGCTGAAGAGCACCAGCTCTCCAGGCCTCCTCTAGGCCTTCAGCACCCAGTTGGGACTGCTGAGGTAACCAAGCTGGTGGACTTGAGAAACTGTCCGGTTCTCACTTCAGGTGTGAGACAGCTGTTGTCGTATTATTATGACTGTATAGAGGAAGCTGATACAATAAATTATTTATAAACATTTAAATATTAATTCTGTTGGTTCCGTAGCTCTAGAGAACCCTGACAAATACAATTTTATTTCAGCTTAGAGTGCTGTCTTGAGAAACACATTTGTAGTACTGTTTACGTTCTTTTCTAGATCAGGTTAATTGAGGTGGATGACCAACCCTAACTTTGGGTGACACCGTTCCTTGGGCTGAGGTCCTGAACTGATTAAAATGAGAAAACCTGCTAGTACCAGCCTGTATCTCCCTCTGTTCCCTGACTGCAAATGTGATATGAGCAGCTGCCTGAATCACCTGCCACTGTGCCCTCCTTGCCTCAATGAAATGACACCAGAACTATGTGATTGAATAATCACCTCTAAGTTGCTATCACTGGGTTTTCTAAAAATATAATTTATTTTTATTTTATGTGTATGGGTGTTTTGCCTGCATGTATGTAAGCACACCATGGAGGCCAGAAGAGGGGGTTGGATCCTCTGGAACTGGAGTTACATGGATGCTTGTTAGCTGGCACGCTGGAAGAGCAGTCAGTGCTCTTAACCACTAAGATGTCTCTCCAGCCTCTCATCAGATGATTTTTTCAGCAGAAAGACAAGTAACTAATACAGAAAAATTAGTGGCAGAAGTGGGGTTGTTTCTGGGACAAACCCAACCATATGGTTCAAAGGGCTTTGGAACTGGCTGGTGAGAGGAATGTGGAAGTTTGGGCTAGAAAATCCCTAGGAAGCTGTAGCCAGAGGTTGGTGAAACATTCTTGGGGGAGCTTAGAGGACCAGAATGCTGATAGACATGGGGTCAGAGACACATTTGTCCAGTTAATTCAAGATGACTTTATAAATTAATGAATCTTTTTAGTTAATATTTAAACTACACAGAGACTATTAATGGGAATAGTAATGTTTTCCAAAGACCCAAGTTGATCAGACTGTGTAATGGGGCCTGCCCCATGGGGCGCTGTGTGGTTGAGGCTGGCCTGGCCAAAGCCTGCCCTCTTGGCTGCCCTGCCCACACTCTTCAATGTGTAAAGTCATCTGTGACTGCCCTCCACAGGTCGGCTGAGCCTTCTGGGGCCACCATAAGGCAAGTCAAATTATCCCTCTGCCCCTTCTACTTTTCTGCCTTCTCCCTCTGGAGACCACACCCAAAAATTTTCTCCAAGCAAAACTCTATGTTAGAGTATATTTCCTGAGAGTCTAAATGTAAACATTTCTAAATATTGCCTTATTTTGTACTCTCCAGAATCTGTCTTCCATCTAAACAACTCAAATATCCCCTCCTGCCTTGAACTGCCCAACATCTGCCCGATTCACATGAGTCTTCATTATTGTGTAGTTGCATAAGTACACACACTCAACCATGCTGTAACTTATGTCCTACAAAAGAAGTTGGATTTCCTAACTGTTCATTCTAAAATCCTTTTGATCTAACACCGTTCTTTTACATGTTTACAGTAAGAGTTCATTTTAGAAGTGTGAACATGCATTTTTGTATTATCTGGTTTTGCTGTGATAATAGAAACCCCAGGTCCCCAGTGGCTCCCCACGGCCACTTCCTGCCCCTGTTAAAACATCAGCAACAACAGATTGATTTTTACAGCCTTGCAACACCTTTTTTTTTTCTTCCTCTAGCGTCTAGTCCAGAGGAACTTGATGTAGAACACACCATTCTAACAAGGGAGGAACCCAGTGAGTGCGATCTCTAATGCACACGGCTGTTCTCCAGCTGTGCAGGAATGTTCCATCATCTAGCAATTTCTTCTGAGATAAAAGCTCCCTAAGCTTGTAAAGACACAGGAGGTTCTAAAGGGAAGAGACACATTATGCAGGAATCTCTTCAGGCTCAGAAAGTAAACAACTCATTAGCTCCAGGAATTCCCTGGATCAGACCAGACTCTTTAGACTCCTGCCCCCCCCGCCCCCCCACCCAACTTCTATAAGCCAGGAGAATTCCTGGGAGACACTCTCAGTCTGGCTGGGCTGCCTGGAAGAGACTCTCTTCAAGTTGTTGAGCTGTAGAGTTGTCAGTCTGTCCCAGGTTTCCTGAGCTGTCACCCATGCTGGGGTGGGCATTGGTGAGACAGCTGGATCTGGGTCATTTCTATACCTGTAAGTGACCCAGTGACCCTAACCTACACTCCTGTAAGTAATGCCATATAAAACTCATTGGTCACCAAGTTGGAATTTGGTGGAATCCTTATTTCTGTCTGTGGTCAGCTTCCTGTCTGGGAGAAACAAAGGCTTGCTTGCGTCTCCCTAGCAGTGTCACACTTGCTGTGATTTCATTGGCCAAACCAAGTGGTACGAAGCAGGCTAAAACTCGGGGGACAGAATATTATTACAAGCAACAGGCAATGATTAAGTCGTGTGGTCCTTGCAGAGGTTGTGAGGTCTTCTTGCAGCTTGAGAGCCATGAGATGAGATGGCCCATCTCGCTGACCCATCTCACTGACCCCAAGCCTGCCACCATCACTAAAATCCCATGGCTGTGAGGTACAGGGCTGCCTTTCCTGAAGGGCTTAGTTCTAATACAAAACCATTCCTGAGAAGTTAGCATATTTGACCCCATTGTGTTTACGTTATCTTCACCCCTTAATTGTGCTGCTGTGCAACAGAAAGCAAGACACTGAGGCTAGAGGCTCAATGGAATAAAAACATCAGGCCAGATCACATCATATCCTGCTATGCAATCCATGTTTGCAGAGGAAAATGGGAATTCAGAAAGTAAGAATTGCCACTGTGGACATTTGCAGGTTCTGGCTAGATAGTCCTCAACTTGCTACATGTTCCATGATGTTTTATTCTGTCTCCCTACATTTTATCCTTATAATATACCCGTGAGATAGTGTCGTTTTTGTTAATTATCAGAAGAATGGGTTTTGGTCAGTTTTAGCAATGCTGGAGTTTTCCCGCTTTGTCCTTGCTGTTGGCTGGGTGACAACTGTGTCTCCACTGTCTTTGTGACATGGAGCTGGGAACCAATTTTACAGACCAGGGTCAGCACTCTCTCACAGCCTGTTGCATCCCTAATGCCCTTAGAGAAAAGCTTGAACATTGATGAGAATAAGAAAAGTCAAATTTTGGGGCTGGAGAGATGGCCTAGCGGTTAAGAGCGCTGACCGCTCTTACAGAGGACCCAGGTTCGATCCCCAGCACCCACATGGCGGCCGAGAGCCGTCTGAAACTCCAATTCCAGGAGAACTCCAGCTCCAGGGGAATCCGAGACCCTCTTCTGACCTCCGCGGCATTGCACGACACAGGTGCACAAACTTGCATGCAGACAGTACATTCATACACATATAGAAATAAATAAAATAAAAAAAAAAAAAAGAAAAGTCAAATTTTAAATTTGGCAAAATTTTAGGAATACCCTAATTCTTAATCCCACTCCTAATTTCCCTTTAGGCTCTGCATAGCTGTGATAGATCCCACTAGCTAATTAAGTTTAAAAAGAGCTTTTTAAAAATTTATACAGCTAAACATCTAACTGCTTAAGACAGCATCATGTCAGGATTTACTTGCTGGGTTTTCTTCTTTATTAGAAACTAAATGGAAAGACTTTTAATTATAATCTCTTAATTAGAGTTGATGAGAAACACTTTGTTGAAGCCAATTTACAGGTGAATCAACCAGGAGACCAACCAGATGCCACAAGATTTTGGGGCTGAGCCTAACCTTTAGACAGCAATTCCTTTGCTCTGTCGAAAGGAACAGGCGAGGGTTTTTTCACACCTTCTTGAAAAGGCGACTTGAGGGAGTGATTAAGAGGGCCTGGGCTTGAGCTACCATACAGTCGGCCTTTCCCCTAATACAACCTTACTTTTCCCCATATATATATATATATATATATATATATATATGATCTTGGGATTGGAATTATTCTCCATGGAGTACATTGCTGGTTATAGCTCATCACACCTGTGAGAATACAGGGGCACAGTGCTGACATGTTGACGTCATGAAACTGGGATGCACCCCAGCACAAGGCCAGTGCTCTAGGAAGGAGTTCTCATCAGCCTCTTCTTCTGACTGACACCAGACATGCGGTACGAGTCGCCACGCTTGATCAAGGTCTTTTGCATCTTACCTGTACCCAGGCAGAGCTGAACATCCATTCAGGGGAAAAGACATGCCTTGCTTTTTATGTGAAGAGAGCAAATCAGCACTTAAAGTTGCACTTTACTAGAGAGATTGTGAGTCTCAGCACAGACACTCTGCACCCGGACAGATGACTCAATGGCTGAGAGTATGCACTGTTCTTGTAGAGGTCCTGGGTTGGGTTCCAGCACCTACATGGCAGCTCACAGCCATTATAGTTCCAGTGCTCTTTTCTAGACTCCAAGAGCAGCTGGCACACGTGTGCTGTACATCCATACTTGTGGGCAAATGCTGATACACATAAAGTAACATTTAAAAGAAAGTTAAAAGATTACGCTCCTACAGCTCTGGTGAAGGGGGCACAGACTGTGCTCCCTGCTAGGTTGCTCTAGACGCAAGGGTACTCCCTGCTAGGTTGCTGTAGACTCAAGGGCTCAAGTGAAGGTGGTGGCCATGGAGGGAGGGACTTTGGAGGCTTCACCAGTATTTGCCAGAATGATTGTAGCTGCAGTCTAGGGATGGGTGACTTCATTTCCACTTGCTAAACTTATCATGTCCGTACTTTGTAAGGGGTTCACACTGAGCCTGGAAGACTCCCATTTTGAAATGATAAAAAACGGACTAATGAGGTTGGGCATGGTGGTATAGGCCTTTAATTCCAGCACTCAGGAGGCAGAGGCAGAGGCAGGTGGATCTCTGTGAGTTCAAGGCCAGCCTGGTCTACAGAGTGAGTTCCAGGACAGTTGGGGCTACAGGGAGACCCTGTCTTGAAAAAGACCCAAAAAACAAACAAACAAAAAACCCCAAAACAAAACAAAACAAAAAAACAAAACCCAAATCAAATAAACCCCCCCAAAACAACAAAAAAAGACAATTATACAGGTCAAGTTTGTATATGTGTCTGTGTTTATATGCATAGTTTGTTACTCTTGTGTGATTTAGTAGCAAAACAACAAAGTATGTGCTAGCTACTCCTAGCAAAGCTGATTAGCATGGGAATGCTTTCTCTGACTATGCCAGGAACATAGACAGGGTTTATAAATTCTCAAGCCACAGGAGACAGATGAGGAAAGAGGGATGCTGGGTCTCCTCCAGTGAGGCTGGAGTAGCAGAGGTTGCCCCCAGTGAGGCTGGAGTAGCAGAGGCTGCCCCCAGAGTGCACACCCCAGTGGGAATCTGAACTGATTCTCTATCAAGGGTTCCTTCAAGTTGACTGTTCCAACAACGGAATGTATTCAAGGCAATAGGTGATTGCTGAGCCCCTGGGCCAAATCTCTATGTGGTTATGGGATAAACTCACAGGAGCAGAAGGGCTAAGGGGAAGTGTGTCTTTTTCCAACTAAGCTATGAGTCACTCTGAAGGACTGGGTCCCACGAGTGAGGACTACGTCAGAGACAAATGCTGAGCCTGGTAAACTGGGGAGGACTATGACACGGAGGACACACGTGCCTGCAGGGTTTGCCCTCTCTTCTGACAGGCCTCCTTCCATCTTTCCCACATCATGATTTCTTCTCCATCTGCCCAGGCACCTAAGGTGACATCTCTCAGCTGGGATTTCCAGCTTTATTTCGGTGTTGCTGTTTTAGACACAAGCTCTCATTACGTTATAAGGTTGGTTCTGATTTCCCCCATTCCCACCATTCTCCTGCCTCAGGTGGGATAACAACCTGTACTATAGCATCGTACTATAGTCTCATATGACAGTTTCAGGTTCTACTGACTGACAGACACCTGCTTGACAAGCTCCCTAAGACTGACTCACAGGTGACAACAGTCCCTCATCAGGGGATGCCAAGACAAGAACTCAGGCAGAAGTTTGAAGCAGAGACCATGGAGGAACTCTGCTCACCGGGCTACTCTAGCTGGCTTGCTCAGCCAGCTTTCTTCCACAACCACTTGCCCATGGATGGCACTGCCCACGGTGGGCTGGGAGCTCTCACATCAATCAACGACCAAGAAGATGCTCACAGGCCAATTGGATGGAGGAAATCCCTCAGTTGAGGTTCACCCCATGGACCATCTTACCATGTGTGTAGTCCCTTCCCATAGGAAATAATGTCAAACTGTGTATTGGCCCTGGGGTATTGCTGATTAGACTGTAGACTTTGTCAGATCAGGACACCTCGTCTCCTGTGCTCTTCGCAGAGTATAACTGGGTGAAGATTCATATGGTTATGCAATGGGGAGCACCTGCTACATCGGTTACATTTTTCATTTGTTGTAACAAAATACTGGACAAAAGTTTCTTTTTTATTACATTTGATTTATTACTTATCTTGTGTGTGGGTGGGGGAGTAAGCACATGTGTGTGCTGTGTGCATCCACACCATGGCATGCATGAGGTCATATGGACAATTTGCAGGAACATGAAGTAGGTGGTCACATGTGCTTACAGTTAGGAAGCAGGGAGTACTTCCTCCCAACATCCTTCAGTCTGGGGATGCAGTACAGGTAAGAGGGCTACTCACATGTAGGGAGGATCTTCCCTTATGCCAGCCTACCCAGTCCAGAAACTCCCCATAGACATCCCCAGTCATCTGCATCCTAGGACCTCTCAGGTCAGTTCCAATACTAACCATCATACTACTAAGTGCCCCACTCTGCTCCAGGGGGAACAGGCAAGCTCTGGCATTGCTTTCAATCGGGCTCAATGGATTTTCTTCTTTCTACTCGCCATGGGGAGTCACTTGATAGTTGCATTTAACTTTCTTTTTTTTTTATGGGGTTTATTGGTTTTTTTTTTCAAATATCACAATGTTTATTGATAGATACAAGTATATAAAATCAGGGCATGAAAATAACTTGATAAATTAAATAGACTCAATTTCAATACTACAATAAGGGACCAATGCAAATTCTCACCATTTGTTTCCCACCCACAAAAACCACTTCCAGGGCATTAATGATCTCTCAAAACTGATTGGTTTTGTGCAAGTAAACCATGTTTCTTTTTAAAAAGACTTGTATACTTGCCCAGGCTCAAGGATATTGAAATCTAGCATTTAACTTTCTATAGCTCAGGAGAGAACAGAGTGACTTTCCAGAACCCCATATGAGAGTTTAATGCCTAGAAACTGGGCTGTATCCTCCAGCCTTCTTCCCCACTATAGAAACGATCTCATTTTTAGACAAGAAACTGCCTACAAATCCTCGAGTCAGGACATCTCCTGGGGTGTGAGCTCTGGCTGTTTGTTTCAGTGGCTTAATTCTCAATCTGCTGCTGAAAATGAGCCCTGTGTCCTATGCCACCAAGACCCGGGGCTGGCAAGAGCCAGGGAATCACATTCATTCTAGGAATGGTGGCTGAGAAGAAGCAAGCTCGGGGGCTCATTCCCAGCACGGAGCCCCAGATGGCTGTTAGAGTGGAGAGACAGAAGCAGCAGATGAATTCTTCCTCCAGGCATACAGAGGTGTCGCGCTTGACTTCAATTCCAGCAAGCAGGCTTAAAAAGCTAAATAAATAATTGATCATGTTAAATTATTTAAACCAGTGGCTCTTTAACCTCTTTTAGATACTGGGCCCCTTTGAGAATGGGAGGCAGCAGACCAACCCTATGTTGAAGTCAACAGCGAACACACAAACTTTTACAAATAAACTCAAAAGGCTCCAGGACCGTTTCACCATTTAATGCTGTCCCCAGGCCTGGGTCTTGATGGCCTGGGACAGGAGGCTCATTTTCAGCTTCTGTCACATTTACAGCAGCAGATTGAGAATTAAGCTGTGAAACGAACAGCCAGAGCTAATGCACCAGTAGATGTCCCAGCACACAGCCTCGTGGGCACTATCTCTTGTGAAATGTGATGATTTCCTTAATGGGGAGGAGGGCCTGGAGGCTGCAGCCAGTTTCTAGGCATTAAAATCTCATATGGAGATCTGGGAAGGACACTCGGTTCTCTCCAGGGTTACTGAAAGTTAAATAAAACAAATTTAAGCCAACTTGGGACACGTTTGTGAGCTGCCTGTGCATGGACGGATTTGTTTCCCTGGACAATCAGGCTGAATAAGAACAGTGATTTCTACCTCAAAATCCCGCCTCCTTCTCCATGCAGAGGCTTTGGTTTCTAGTTAACAAGGAGTAAGAGGATCCTTTCTCACTGCAGGGAATAAAGAGGGCCTGAAAGGTCATCCCCGGAAGAAGCTGTCCGGGTGGGATTCTGGGAAGCTCTTTATGCTGAGAAGCGATCTACCAAAGCCAATGGAGGCTTCTGGGGAAAGCAAAAAGACATCACTCAGGAGCAAGACCACCCCTGCCCCCATCCCCAGTCCCCATATGCAAAAAGAGCCTCAGCTGCTTAGAAGTCATCTTCCTCAGAAATAACAAAAATCAGAGCAGAAATCAATGAAATAGAAACAATACAAAAAAAAAAATCAATGAATCCAAAAGTTGGTTCTTTGAAAGAATAAACAAGATAGACAGACCTCTAGCCCAGTTAACCAAAAGAAAGAAGGAACAACTCTGTGGTGGTTTGCATGAGTGTCCCCCATAGGCTGTAAGTATTCAGACATTTGTCTCCAGTTGGTGGCACTGTTTTTGGAGGTCTTAGAAGGTGTGGCAGTGCTGGAGGAAGTGCGTTGGTGCGGGCAGGCTTAGTGAGTTTTAACAAGCCTCGTGGTCTACAGTTGCTCTCTCTGCTTCCTGTGCCCTTGCGAGATGTGACCCTCGGCTTGCTGCTCCAGATCCAGCCACCATGCTTCCCACTACAATGGACTCTGATTCCCTGGAACCATCAATCATAAGCTCAAACTCTTCCTTTTATAAGTTCCTTGGTCATAGTGCTTTATCACAGCAACAGAAAAGTGACTAATACAGTAATTTGGTACCAGAGAGTGGGCTGTTGGCTGTGAAGAACTTGACCATGTGGATGTTTGGAGAAATGTGGAAGACTTTGGAACTTTGGGCTAGAAAAGCTGTTGACTACTGTAAGCAGAGCTTAAAGGGCCCATTCTAGTGGAGGCCTGGAAGAAAGCATGGCTGCAAAAGATGTGGTTCCAGGGGAAAATAAAGACTTAGCAGCAACTGAGATATTTTGATTAAGAGTCTGGCGCAGTTTGCCCACAGCCCAAATGCTTGCCTGGTGCTAAGTTTGAAAAGCAATGGACTGATGTTTTGGCAGAGGATATTTCAAGACAGTCTAATGTAGAAATGGTGGTGTGCCTATTTAATGGTGAATATTGTGCAGATCTACAGTGAAGAATGAGCAGATGGGGCAGAAAGAAAATGCAGAATGTACAGTTTGGATCTGTGATAACTGCACTAGGAGATTAAAGGTGTGGCCAAGGTTGTGAAGGAGAGTTCCTTTCATAAGGAGGTTTTAAAGATTAAGGGAGGCCTGGAGATTTACAAGTAAACAAAAGAATCAGTAACTCAGGGAGACACACCACAGCTAATCCTCCAACATTCCAGGGCAGAGAAAAATTGCAAATGTGTTAAATAGGAGAGATTGCATCCAGAACTTGCAGCCCAACTCGGCAGTTTCATTCACTGTGGTGCTGGCTTTAGAGGCATGAAGTTTGCAGAGTGAAGGGGTCATCAGCCCTTCCTCCACGGTTTCAGAAAGCCATAGAGGCAGGCAGAGTGGAGCAGGGGCGTCCCTGAATAAAAAGGCCCTGATAGGCCATTGCGTGAAGCTGTGAATGTGAGCCTGGTTGGCAGTGGAGACCCCAAGAAGACATTCGAGATGCCAGAACCTGTGAGATATTGCCAAGGAGACTGCATCAGGGAGTGGTACCAGACTAAGAAAGAGATGTATGTTGCAAGCAAAGCTGGAAGACTGAGCCATCTAAGCCCTTTGGAAGTAAAGTCCCAGAAGTTGCACATGGAGCTACTGGACTGGTTTTTGCCCTGCTGGTTTTCGGTCTTGTTTTGGTCCAGATTTCCTCACTATGCCTCTATTCCTCCCTTTTGATGGGAATGTGCTATCGGTTCCACGTATGTTGGGATATGTAATTTGTCTTTTGATTTTACGGAGCTTACAGTTTAAGAGATTGGCCTGAGTCTCAGAAGAGACTTTTGACTGTGACTTTTGAATGAATTGAAATGGTAAAGACGATTGGGGGACTTTTTAGGTTGGACTAAATGCATTTTCATTTTATATGGTCAGGAGCTCTGGGGGACAGGAGTGGATGTGTGGTTTGATGAGGGTTCCCATAGGCTTTAAGTATTCACGACATTTATGTCCAGTTGGTGGCACTGTTTTTGGGAGGTCTTAGAAGGTGTGGCCGTGCTGGAGGAGTGCGTTGGGGGACAGGCTTAGTGAGTTTTAATAGCCTCGTGGTCTACAGCTTGCTCTCTCTTCTCCTGTTGCCCTTGCAAGATGTGACCCTTTGGGCTTGCTGCTCCAGATCTCAGCGCCCATGCCTCCTGCACCAATGGACTCTGATTCCCTGGGACCTCAATCATAAGCTCAAATAAAACTTTTCCTTTTTATAGTTTCCTTGGTCATGGTGCTTTTAGCACAGCAACAGAAAAGTGACTAAACAACTCCAAATCAATACAATCCATGACAAAAAGGGAAATACACAACAGACAAGAAAAGATCCAGAAAATCAGATGGGAATATTCAAGAACCTATACTCTACCAAGTTTGAAAACCTAGAAAAAATGGAAGACTATCTGAAATCCTGGGAATCACCAAAGCTCAACCAAGAAGAGATCGGCAGCTTAAACAGACCCATACAAATATAAAAAAAGAGAAAAAGAAAAAAAAAAACCTCCCAACTAAAAAAAGCCCAGGCCCAGATGGTTTAATGGCAGAATTTTATAAAAACATTTCAAAAAGACCACAACCATTATTACTGAAACTGTTTAGAAGGATACAATCAGAGGGGAATTCTCCCAATTCCTTCTTTGAACAGCATCACTCTATACCAAAACCAGGCAAAGATACAAAACAAAAAGGAGAATTATAGACCCCTCTCCCTAATGAACACAGATGCCAAATTCTAAACAGGTTACTGGCAAATCGCATACAGCCCACAACAAGAAGATCATCTCGTCATGACCAAGTTGGATTTATACCAGAGATGCGCAGGGATGGTTCAAACATACGAAAAATCAATAAAACATATCAAACACATAAACGGGAATCAAAGACAAAAACCACACCATCATCTCAATTGATGCTGAAAAAGCCTTTGAAAAATCCAGCATCCCTTCATGCTTAAAGTCCTAGAAGGGATTGGATTGGAGGGATTCACTCAATGTAATCAAAGCCATATACAGGAAACCCACAGCCAATATCATCCTAATGGGGAAATGACAGAAACATCCCTTAAAGGTAGAACTTGGCAAGGCTGCCCCTGTCACCACTCCTCTTCACTATAGTGCTTGAAAATACTTGCTGGCAGAGCAATAAGGCAGAAAAGGAAATTAAAGAAGAGTACTAATTGGAAAAAGGAAGTCAAGCTATTCTATTTTGCTGATGATATGATACTTACTAAGGGTGCTAAAAATCACCAAAAACTCTCTAGAAACGAATAACAGCTTCAGCAAGTGGCAGGATACAAAATTAACCTAAAAAAACAATGGCCTTTCTTTACACCAAGAAAAAGCAACTGGAGAAGAATAAAGGAGGCTTCCACTCACAATAGCCTTCAAAAACAATAAAAATACCTAGGAACAACCTAACCAAAGGCCACCAAGATTCTCTATATATAAAAATTTCAACTTTAAAGAAAGAATTAGAAAGACAGACATCGAAGATGGAAAAACCTCTCATGCTCATGGATTGGGGAAATTAACATTGTAAAAATGTCCCATTTTACCAAAACTCTTGTATAGATTTAACTAATCCAATCAAAAATCCCCAAGAGTTTTCTCACAGGCTTGGAAAAAAAAATCCCTAATTCATTTGGACAAAACAAAAACCCTTAATAGCCAAAAACAACCCTGAGTGAAAAGAGCTACACAAGGGTGATTCCTATACCAACTTCAAACTAACTACAGGGCTATAGTCATAAAAACAGCCTGTACTGGCCACAAAACAGACCTGTTAACCATGGACAAAACCAAAGATCCAAATCTGAGCACATACAATTTTCAGGCCATCTTTCATATTGACAAGGGGGCCAAGAGTACACAATGGAGGAAAGACATAGCATCTTCAAAGTGGTGTTGTCAAAACTGGATCATCACGTAGAAGAATGAAATTAAAACCTCTACCTCTCATTCTGTACAAATCAACTCCAGATGGATCAAAGACCTCAACAGTGAAACCCCAAACTCTGAAGGCGATAGAAGAAAAAGTGGGCACAGACTACAAAACATAGGGGTAGGAAAAGACTCCTAATCAGACAGCAGCTCACAAGAATTAAGGTGGACAATTGACAAATGGGTATCTATTAAACTCAAAAGTTCTGTACATCAAAGAAACAATCAGGAAGTGAAGAGAAATCCCACAGAGTGGGAGGAAACCTTCACTGCAGAAACATCTGATGAAGCATTGTTTCCAGACTATATAAATCTACCTCAAAAAAAACAAAGAGAAAGAAAACAAATGACCAACTCACATAGATGGGAAAGAGCTGAACAGAGACTTCACAAGGAGGAATTAGAGATGGCTGAGAAAACACCTTAAGAAGTGTTCAACATCATAACTTAAACATTAAGGAAATTAAATCAAAACCACTTTAAGATATCATCTTACTCCAATAAGACTGGTTGGATCAAGAAAACAAATGATATCAAGGCTGAAGAGGTTGTGGGGAAAGGGGAACACTCATCCACTGCTGGTGGGAATGTAACACTCGTACAGCCACTATGGAAGCAGTGTGTGAGAGAACCCTTGGAAGACTTGGAATGAACTTGCCACCCGACCCGGCCATACAACTCTAGGCATGTACCTCAAGATACCCCACCGCAGAGATACTGCATGCGCAATGTTTATGGCAGCTCTCTTCACCATAGCAAGGAGCTGGAGAACCAACCCAAATTGCCCCTCAACTGATGAGTGGCTAGAGAAAATGTGGTACATCTACACAATGGAGCTCTATGCAGCAGTAAAAGAAAGACGACATCATGATCTTTGCAGGAAAGTGGCTGGAGCTAGAGGACATCATGCTGAGTGAAGTAAACAGTCACCAGAAAAACAATGAAATGGTATCCCTCATCTGTGGATGATAGTTGCCAATTACCTAGTTGTAGTATTTTGAGCTGGCCCTTGAGTTTTTCCAAAGCAGTTGGGAGATTATGCATATTGAAACAACAAAAACAACACACAACAACAAACAAACGAAAGGAATGGATCGAAGAACTGACTGAAACAATGAACTTCTGCTCAAAACAGTAGCCCGCCTGGTCTACAGAGTGAGCTCCAGGACACCTGATACTAAAAGGGGGACCCTGTCTCACAAATAATACAATAAAAAAAAAAAAAAAAAAAGTGTAAAACCAAAACAGTCGACTTCCTCATGGAGAATATTGAGAAAGACTGAGAAAGAGATGAAAAGCATGTTTGGCAGAATGCATGAGCTCTGGTCGGGTGGGGGAATGGGGGGGGACACGGGTCTAGATTTGTTAAAAAAATAAAAATAAATTTATGTGAAAAAAAAGGCATGTGCCAGCAAAAATATAAAAAGACTTCACAGGCAGACACACACAAAAAAGAACTCACCTTCCTCATGGCTGTCCTTCAGGCTGTTCAGTGGCTTCTTTAACAAGCACTCAATCTCACTAGGGTGAGGTCTTTCCAGTGCAGACACAACCTTACCCGACCCATACTTCTGAGTCACTGCGGCTGCCAGTCTCAGAACTCAGTCCTGCCGTGCTGAGTGGTCTTGCTTCCTTTTTTGCAAGTTACCATTAGTTTTGTTCTGTTAACTGTACACGTGTGGGTTTTCTTTCCCTCCTGATACCTGCCTTCAGTCCTCTCCACCCTCCCACCTCCATCTCTTCCCTGTTCCTCTGGTCCCTTGTCCTTCCTTAGTAGTCTGCCAGCTGCATTCATCTTGTTATTCTCTTTTCACTCGTGTTTCCGCCTGTGATGGAGAATGTGGCACTTGCCTTTCTGGATCTGGATTATTTTGTTCAACGTGACCTCTAGTTTTGTCCATGTCCCTGCAAATGACATGATTTGTTCTTTTCCATCGTTGGATAATACCCCATCGTGTACCATCTTTTCTCTATCTGTTCATTGTTGAATGGACATGTGAGTTGTTTTCATAGAGCAGCTATTATGAAGACCACTGCAGTGAACACAGCATGCAGTTTGTCTCAATTCTATGCTGACTTTGACTCTTTGGGGTGTGATGTGTGATGTAATTATGGGGCCTTATGGTAGCTGTTTCAATTCTTTTAGGTTCATCTATTCTGTCTCTCATTAGGGCTGCACTAGTTCATGTTCCCAACAAGGCATAATGACTCTCCCCTATCCACAACAAAATTAAAAAAAAAAAAGATAACTGCTGGGTGTGGTGGTACACACCTTTAATCCTAGCACTTGGGAGGCAGAGGCAGGTGGATCTCTGTGAGTTCAAGGCCAGCCTGGTCTACAGAGTTCTAGGACAGCCAGAGCTACAGGGAGACCCTGTCTCAAAAAACAACAACAACAAAAAGACCAAAAAAATGATAACCATTAAGCCTGGTGTAGTGGCACTCACCTTTAATCCCAGCATTCAGGAAGCAGAGGCAGGTGAGTTCAAGGCCAGCCTGCTCTACATAGTGAGTTCCAGGACGGCTGGGGCTACAGGGACACAAATGATAACCATTCTCATATTTCTTACATTTTATTTATTATTTTTATTTTATGTGTATGACTGTATTACCTTCATGGATGTAAGTGCACCTGTGTCCTGCAATGCCGGACAAGGCCAGAAGGCATTGGATTCCCTGGAACTACAGTTAAAGCTATTTGGTAGCTGCCATGTGGGTGCTGGGAGTCAAACTTGGGTCCTCTGCAAAAGCAGCCAGTGCTCTTAACTGCTTAGCTATCTCCCCAGTCCCCATTCTCAAAATCCCGACTATTATTGAGCTGCTCACCCTACACTTCCTAGAATGTGCTTAAGACTTTCGGTATTTACATTTTATTTTGACGTTTGGGTTCTGACCAGGGTGAAATGGAAACTCAGTGCCATCTTGGCTCATGATTCCTTGTTTTCTTGACCAGCAGAGATGTAAGCTTGCTTTCTTTATATGGAGTTTGGTTAAAGAAGACTCAGTTAAATGGCTGTCCAGGAATGTTCTGGGTGTAAAAGGGGTGGGGATGATGGCAGGGCTGGTGGGCGGAAGCTGCTGACTGAGGACATGAACAAGAAGGTCCCAGGGCAACTACAAGTAGAGAAAAATATTCCAAAGAAAACCCTACAAGAAGGTACAAGTTTCCCCGTGATCCACTGGCAGGAGGAAATGTCCTCCCTCCTCTGGCTGCATATTCTTTGAACACTATTAATGACACTCTTTCTTTTTATTTATTTTTGTTTATTTTGTTTTTTAAACTTTTATGTTTTGTTGAATTCTTGTGATTTCCATACAGTTTTTTCTGATCATATTTAGATCTCCTCCCCTGTCCACACCTGTCCCACTGCCTCTTGCCCGATGTAATGGAGTCTCATATATATAATATATATATCTATATATATATATTCCGGCCTGTAGAGTCTGCTTTGTGTCTGCAAACATCCTTCAGTGTGGGTCCCTCCACTGGGCCCACCAAGAGTCCCATGCTGTAACACACTGTCTTTTCCCCTCCTGTAAGCCCACAGTTTATTAGACTGGCTTGGGTTTCTTCCCCTCTTCCCCAGGTCTATGCTGGTTTTTCATGGGACTGTGCTTGTTGTCCCCATTGCTGTGAGTTCACATGAGGAGCTGACCAGCTGTCTGGAATACTCTGTTTCCTTGCGGTCATCCACCACCTCTGGCTCTTCTGCAATGATCCCTGAGCCTTGAGACACCTCCAGACAAAGCCAGATATGCTCTTCTAATCCCTTGGTGATATCTTTTTTATTTATATTTTTAATATAATATTTTATTAATTCTTTGAGACTATCATATGTGCATAGAATATCATATGTGGTTAGAATGTCATATGTGCATAGAATATCATATGTGGTTAGAATGTCATATGTGCATAAAATATCATATGTGGATAGAATGTCATATGTGCATAGAATATCATATGTGGATAGAACATCATATGTGCATAGAATGCCATATGTGCATAGAATATCATATGTGCATAGAATGTCATATGTGCATAGGATGTCTACTGATCATGTCCACCCCACCTCTCTCCCAGCCCAGCCCCCACCCCACCACCTCTTTCCCAACTTCATATTCTCTCTTTGTTGTTTTATCCCATGGAGTCTAATCTGTGCTGTCTGTATATTGTGGGTGTGGGGTCACCCAATGAAGTCTGGTGACCTATACCAAGGTCCACAGCCGTAAGGAAAAGACTGTCCCTCCCCCAGGGTCTGTCAACTGTCAGTAGCTCCTCAGGTAGGGAGCTCATGAGCTTTTCCTTCTTCATGTTCAGCAGTGTTTTTATTTTTTATTTATTTATTTTTTATTACACTCCATATGTATACCAAATTTACAAAGTCTGAGGATAAACTATAGGTTAATTCCAAAACACATTTGGGGATTCACAGTTTAACTGTAAACTTGCATGCAGGTAAAAAGATATATAGCTTTACATTCCTAAGTTACATAGCAAGTTGATGTGTATTTTAATGTACTTAAAAAAGAGACTTATTCTTTCTTCTAAATCTTAGAACTGAGAAAAATAGAGATATATACTTCAAGTTATATCTATAGCAATATCAGTCATTGTGGTATTATCTTTACTGACCAATTACCCACTTTAACTTACATGTAAGTATTTGGTGTTAGAATCCACAAATGATTGATAACATGTTGGGTTTTTTTTAATAAAATATTTTTATTGGTGTTATGTGTGTTTCATACATCGTTTCTCAGTCCAATTTAGACACACTCCCTTTTCCATGCCCCCCACCCCACCCCGGTTCATGTATTCTGCCAGACATGCTTTGCATCTCTTTCTTAGTCTTTTTAAAGTTTTTCTCTGGTTGCTTCCAGCTCTTCACTATTGTGAAAAGAGCAGCAATAAACATAGTTGTGCACGTATCTCTGCTACAGGATGAATCCTTTGAGTATAGACCCAGGAGTGGTATGACTGGGTCAAGTGGTAGATTCATTTTTAGTCTTTTTTTTTTAATTTAATTTTTTTTATTGATGCTTTGTGCATTTCATACATCATTTTCCAATTCAGATCAGGCATTTTTCCCTTTCCCTTCCCCCCCACCCCCACCCCATCCCAGATCATGTATTCTGCCATAACTGTCTTGCATCTTTCTCTGTTGTTGTTTTTTTTTTCTTTTTCCTTTTTTAGCTATAAGTGATAATCCATGAGTACAAGCATCCTTCGTGCAAAACCAATCTACAGGCTGTTGTGTCCAAACCCCCACAGTCCCACCATCCAGTGGGGGGTGACATGTTGTTTGTTCAATCAAGTTGATCAAATGAGCGTCCAGACTACATCGCTGTAGTTTCACCATTCACCCCAATTGGAGCCTTTACATTCTACCACGCCCCCTCTTCCGCAGGTTGTTCCCTAGGCTTAGAAAAGGGGCACAGGTGGATGAGAAGTAAAACAGTCCACTCTCTCTGGAGCTGTTGACTTGGACTCTGGTCAATTCTGGCTGTTTCCTTTCATGGGCTGACAGTTTGTCCAGGGGTAACCTTTCGATCCTACATTTTTAGTCTTTTAAGAGTTCTCCACACTGGTTTTGATAGGGGTTGCACGAGTTTGCGTTCCCACCAGCAGTGGATGTGTGTTCTCCTTTCTACACACCCTCTCCAGCATTTTGTATCATTGTATCATTTGTTTTCTTGATCATAGCCAGTCTTACCAGGGTAAGATGAAATCTTAAAGTGGTTTTAATTTGCCTTTCCTTAATTACTAAGATGTTGGACACTTTTAAAGATGTTTCTTAGCCATCTTTATTTCTTCTCTTGAGAGATCTCTTTTCAGGTCTTTAGCACATCTTTTAATTGGGTCATTTGTTTTCTGGGTCCTTTTTTTGAGTAATTTATATACTCTGGAGGTTCAGCAGTTTCTTAATCAAGTTGACAATCAAAATTAACCACCCCTACAATCAGTCACATTGAGGTGCAGTGGGGTTTCAGTCTTTCAGTCTTGAACAGGAAAAAAGATTTTATAGCACATAAAATTCAGACCACATTCTCATAGCAAAAAAAAAAAAGTTTTAAGCAACTAACTGAAAGGATTCATTCCTCCTCAGAGGGTCGGACTCTTTCCACTGTTTGCTTTGCAGTTACCATGACACCCTCTGGTCTGAATTGATCCTCAAAAGCTGCATCCGGGAGATGGTAGCAGATCTGGCAAAAGCGTATCAGTGCTTCTAGAACTCTAGACAGATAAGTGCAGCCTGACAGCAGGCCCAGGAGGATTCGCTTAAGGAAAAGGAGATGAATCTTGGCAGCACAGGCAACTCTGCTGTGTCTCCCTCTCTCTGGCCGTATGGTGGCCTTGAGAACTGATAGCTTAGCCCTTGTGGAACCCAGAAGGCTAGCAGCCATGGGGGTGGGTGACCAGGGCTGAAGCCTTTTTGAAGCCTCGTTGCTAGGAAATTCCAGCATTTAGCTTGAACAGTCGTCTGCTGAGGAACAGCACACTGGTGGTCTATTTCATTTGACTGTCTGATCTAGGGCCCAGGCAACAAATTTTTATCCAGGCACATCTATCAGAAACAGTTGGAGATGGTTTACAGATGCCTCTTCTGAATGCTGCGGAAGGCCCCTGAGCAAACAGACTACCAGCTCCTTAAAAGGAAAATCTAGAGAGTGAGATGTCCTTGAGGCTTTCTGGAGCTCTGACAGGTTACCAAGGATCTAGAAGTGCAGACGCAGAACTGTGGTCAGGCAGAAGTCTGTGAGCATGCGCAGAAAGAATGGCTGCTCGCCACTGGCTGACCTTGGGGCTGTCCCACACACTCTTGTTTCCTTCCATGCTTCATGATTCCTTGTTGGAAAATGAATCTTTCAAAAACAACACGATGGAGAAGTTTATTAAACATAAATTGCATTTCAATAAGCTGTTTAAAAGACTTTAATAATAATAATTAATAGTATAATGAACAAGGCTGGGAGTCAGAGCCTCCCAGTCCTCTGTTTATTTGCTTAGTGACTTTTATGCAAAAGACTGCTCTTTTCTGAGTGTGTGCACTGTAGTCTCTATAATAGATTGCTTATGGGCATCTGAGGATTGGGAAGAAATTTCCTTAAATACATAGAATCATTAAGTCTTTTAATTTCTAGTGAGTTTTTCCGATGTGTGTATGCGCGCGAGCACATGTTGCATGGGAGCTTTTCTGTGTGTGTGTGTGTGTGTTGTGTAGGTCTGAGGTGTGTGTGTGTCTGTGGCTGTATGCATATGTGTGTATATATGTGCATGTGTGTGTGTGTGTTGTGTAGGTCTGAGGTATGTGTGTGTATCTGTGGCTGTATGCATACGTGTATATATATGTGCATGTGTGTGTACATGTGTGTATATGTGTGTGCCTGTGCATATGTGCATGTGTATGTGTGTGTGTGTGTGTGTGTGTACAGAGACACATTTTCAATACTTAGGCAGTTGACAACTCTGCTCTAGCCTTGACTTTCTGCAGAAAGAAGCTAGACTCAAAAGAACATTATGTGAGTAAATTACTCAAAAATGTCCAGAGTAGGAAAAATCCACAGACCCAGATACTGCTGAATTACAGACTTTGCTAGAGGTGGATACAGATTCTTTCCAATGGGCATGGGGCAATGACGAAAGTGTTTTTGAGATGAATATACTGATGAATAAGCTGAAAACCACAGAACTGGGCCCCTTAGAGTGGGTACGATGCTTTATACACCTCTGGGCTTTAAGATGGCTGTGTGGGTTGATCTGAATCTAGTTGAGATATCTGCTGTGGGTCTGGATAGTTGAATAAAGAATGTGTTTATTCTTCCTAGAACACAGAACAAAAGGAGAAAGCTGTAAGAGAATGGCTTTAACTATTAGACATTGAAGAATGGTGCAGAGGTTCTGAGATGTGTGAGGCAAAGCTAACCTTTCCATTGCCCTGGATTCTCACCTGGAGATGCCTGAGCCCAGGAAGGGGCAGGGGTGGTAGACCTTGAGCAGGAACTTCCTGCACTGAGGAGCTGGAACAAGAGCTGAGGGAGATGCTGTGAGAGCTCACTTAGGAGAATTCATGAAGTAGGAGACTGCACAGAAGGAGAAATTTAGACATGCGGACTACTCTCAAACATCAAGAGAGATCTGGCTCGCACAGGAGTGTGAAGAAGTCACCAAGGCTGGGGTGGAGACTACAGAGGTCACAGTGCCCAGGGCACACCCAGCACCTGGTCTGTTGCTGCCCACCAACAAGTCTGGGCAACTGCGTCATTTATGGCGTATTGAATGCAGCACTTGAAGGGTCATTCTCAGGAGTGTGGGGTATTTTTCTCTAATCTGAGCATGAACAGTATAATTTCAAAACAATATAAATATCCTAGAAGACTTAATTACATTTCAGGAAAATGGGGGGATGGGCAGCCTCACAATATTTCCAAGAATGCAAAAAAATTTAACACCCAGCAAGTTTATGAGGTCTGCATCCATCAGATTGCTAAGCACAAAGAAGTAGGAAAACGACAGTGCAGAGTAGGAATATCAATCAATTGATCGAGTAAGTCGAGAATAGACATTAATGCTAGAATTAACAGAAAGAGGAGCAATCACCTCCGTAACTTTATTGCATATACTTGAAAGCCAAGGAGAAGCATGACAGTTATTTTAAAAAGCATAATTCACATTTCTAGAGATGGAAACCACAACATTTGAAATGCAAAACACACCAAAAGGGATTAGCTTCAGATCAGACAGCCCAGAAAGAATTTGAGAAATTGAAGACACTGCGATAGAATAAAAAAAAAAAAAAAAAAAAAAAAAAAAAAGACAACACTGTTGAGCAGTGGGTCACTTTGTATAGCCTGAGGTGAGGACAACAAATGTCTGGAGAAGGGGAGCCCAGGACAGTGGAAAAGAGAAATGACAGGACAAGTTTCATAAAAGTAAAAGCATTCTTTGGCTGAGATCAAGGGGAGGCAGAGGCGGGAACGAGAACAGGGGTACAACATGAACCCATTCCCAGATCTGTTGTTTGGAATGACTGAGGCATGCGCAAAACTGGAGAAACCAAAGTCTACATAGTCAAATGCCCAGGCTAAGTTCAAGTTCAAGTTCAAGAAGGACTAGCCATCAGCAAGCACAGCCTCCATCTGTGAGAAGCATCATGGGAAAAGTTAGACCTGGGCTAGCCTTGGAAAAGCAACCTCAGTAATCATGGAAATGCAAAGCCAGGTGAATTCCTGGAGCATTGGGACCCCTGCCCTCTTCCAGTCCTGGTACCCATGGGAGAGATTCTGACTAGAGTTAATGTGACTTCTCACTCAGGAAGGGAGATTGGATTTTGGACATGGATCAAAGAAGCTTAAGGAAGTAGGTGTTAGCTGTTGGCATTAAACAGACACAAACAAACCATTTTCTCCTGCTCACACAGGAATTGATCCACTTACTAGTTGCCTGAGAGATTCCTAGGCCCTTTGTCTTTAGGAAAGGGGAATTACACGAAAGATGGGCTATTGCCTCTCTCCTTACTTAGGCAATAAGAACATTTAGCTTTCTTCTCTCAGACTTACCCTGTGTGAGGTTTATATGCAAGGCAAGAACACTGTAATAAGGCATTTAACCAGCCATTTCAGACATGGGTCAGGACCTTCATCATAAGCACCTGTGATAAAGCTCATTTCATATTTCAGATTGACTAGACCCCAGTGGCCCGGCTATGTGGTCTACATAATTCTAAACGTTTCTGTGAGGGCACTTAGGATTTGGTTAAATTTAACCAAATGGTGGAAGGAATAGAGGAAAGTGTCCTTCCACTAGTAACGAACCACAGTCCTCAGTGTAACTGGTCATGGTCCTCCCTAGTGAGGTGGTCTATGGTCCTCCCCAGTGTGATAGGTCATGGTCCCCCCCGTGTGATGGGTCATGGTCCTCCCCAGTGTGATGGGTCATGGTCCTCCCCAGTGTGATGGGTCATGGTCCTCCCCAGTGTGATGGGTCATGGTCCTCCCCAGTGTGATGGGTCATGGTCCTCCCCAGTGTGATGGGTCATGGTCCTCCCCAGTGTGATGGGTCATGGTCCTCCCCAGTGTGATGGGTCATGGTCCTCCCCAGNAAGATCCACCTGCCTCTGCCTCCCAAGTGCTGGGATTAAAGGTGTGGCCACCACGCCCTGCTCAGCTCTATTTTATAGCAGACTGCAGCCATTCCTTCTTACAGGAAGGAAATAAGATTAGAAGGAACCATCAGAGCTGTCTTCAGATGGGGCGGCCAGACCACCCAGAACATGAACTTCAGACTTTGACCCAAGGTCCTAAAAGTCAAGTCTCATTGGGATAGTATTTATTTTCTCTTTCAGGGGTGTCACCTATGATTCAGGCAGCCAACGCCCACACCCAGCCCCCCTCTGAATTTGTCAAAGAAGGGGACACATGTGGAAACAAGAGAGATGGAATTTGTCCTTGGCTCTGACTGACCCGCTTCCTCACTCCATTTAAGTTGTTGTGTTTATTTGTTTTGCTTTTTGTTGTTTTTTTGAAACAGGGTCTCCCTCTAACCTCAACTAACTTAGAACTCTCCATGTAGATCAGGATGGCCTCAAATTCAGAGAGATTCACCTGCCTCTGCTTCCTAAGTGCTGGGATTAAAGGGATATGCTGTCACTCCTGACTTTCTAAGTCTTTAAAGGATGTTGTTAAGCTTCACAGAGAAATCTTTTGCGTCCACTGTCTCTTTCCATGGCAAAGGGCCGAGGAGGAGGGAGGGCCAAGGGAGCTTGACCTGTGTGGATGACTGGCCAACTCACACTCTAACTGTGGAGATGAAGCCATAGTGCTTCTATTCAACCAGGTGCCTAAACCCTTCATCATTACTAACATGAGTGATGAAACATCACACGATTCCTCCAGAGGAGATAAGTAACAATTTCTTTCTTTCTATTTTGTCTTTTTGAGACAAGGTCTCCCTGTAGCCCCAGCTGGCTTAGAACTCACTATGTAGACCAGGCTGGCCTTGAACTCCCAGAGCTCCACCTGCCTCTGCCTCCCAAGTGCTGGAATTAAAGGCGTGTGCTACCACACCCAGTGTGAGCTAGTGCTTTTAAAAAATATTTTATTTATTACATTTATTGTATGGGTATGAGTGTATTGCCAGCATGTAGGTAGGTGTACCCGGGTCAGGTTGTGGAATGCCCATGGAGATCAGAAAAGGGTGTCAGATTCCTAGGAACTGGAGTTATAGACAGTTGTTAGCTGCCATGTGTGTCCTGGGAATTGAACCCAGGACCTTTGCAAGAGCAGCCAGTGCTCTTAACTGCTGAACCATTACTCCAGCCCTGAGCTAGTACTTTTATTTTTTGTTTTTTTTTTTTTGGTCTTTTCAAGACAGGGTCTCCCTGTGGCCCCAGCTGTCCTGGAACTCGCTCTGTAGACCAGGCTGGCCTTGAACTCACAAAGATCCGCCTGCCTCTGTCTCCCAAGTGCTAGGATTAAAGGCGTGCGCCACCATGCCTGGCCTGGCTTTTTTCTACTTTAGCTGTTGAGCTGAGACTGTGGCCTTTTCCAGCTTAGTTGCCTGCTGGACCCTAGCATGAACTATATGGTCAGCTCTCCAGCAGCCTGCTGACTCACACTGAGCTCAGTCTTTGCCAAGACCCATAGTGTGTGAGTGGGGTGCCAGGAGTAAAGTACCATTGCTCTCTCTCTCTCTCTCTCTCTCTCTCTCTCTCTCTCTCTCTCTCTCTCCCTCTCTCTCTCCTCACCACTCATCTATTTAATTGCTATCTTGCATTCTTCCCTTTTTAATTTATTCCCAGGAGAGAACTTTGGAGCTGGTGTAAT
The DNA here is from genome assembly GCA_009823505.1 of Rhizomys pruinosus. NCBI lineage: Eukaryota > Metazoa > Chordata > Mammalia > Rodentia > Spalacidae > Rhizomys > Rhizomys pruinosus. The sequence continues at coordinate 378,767 of VZQC01004333.1, forward strand.
CCATGCTTTGAGGGCAGCAACCATTTAATTAGGGAAGTGCTTGTGAGTGAGATAGACTTTCTTTCTCTCCCTCCCGTCTTTCCTTCCTTCCTTTCTGCCTTGATTCCCTCCTCCCTCCCTCCCTCCCTTCCTTGCTTCCTTCCTTCTTGCTTTCTTTCTTCTTTCTTTTTGAGAGTCTTATACAGCCAAGGCTGACCTCCAACTCACTACGTAGCTGAGGATGACCTTGAACTTCTAATCCTCCTGCATCCACTTTCCAAGTGCTGGGGTTAGAGGCCTGCCAGCATACCTGGTCTGTGCAGTGCTCGGGAGGAACCCAGGGGTCATGTGTGCTGTTAGCACTGTACCAGCTGGGTTACATCCCTAGACCAAAGCTCATTTTCATATGGCAGCCCCAGAACTACTGAAGATTTACCTTTCTTTGAGAAGTGGACTAGTTTTGCAGCTTACTCTGGGTACTTTACACTGGGATGTGCTGGGGTTCCCTCCTTCCTCAGCAGGGGCACTCACTCTAAGGTCTGCATCTCCTCTCACAGCAAAGTTCTCCCACAATTCTCTTCCTTCTCCATCTTTTCCATGCTTATTAATTTGAAGTCCTATATAAAAATCAGTTGACCATCTACAGTGTCAATTAGGTTTTATTTTCTTGCTGTGTTAAAATACTATGACTTTTAAAAACAACTTAAAAAAGAGTTTATTTTGGTTCCAAAGGGTTGAAGTTTCACAATGGTGCAGAAGGCACAGGGACAGGAGCAGGGAGCTGAGGGATGACGTCGAAGCCTCACACAAGAAGCAGAGAAAGCAAGCACCAAGCAGGCGAGCCTTGGACCCTCAGAGACTACCCCAGTGATGTGTTCCTCTAGTACGCTACCTTCTACAAGTTCCATAACTCCCCACACAGCACCACCTGGGAACAGTGCAAACACACCACACATGGATCTATTGCTGGTGAGGGTGCAGTTTAATCGACACAGTGATTTCTTTCAGACACTCTTTTATCTTACTAAAATATATTTCTATATTAAAATATTTTATTTATTTTTTATACACATAAGTGTTTTGTCTGTATATGTATAAGTACAACACATGCTTGCAGTGCTTACAGAGACCAGAAGAGGGTGATAGATTCCCTGGCACTGGCGTGAGGGATGGTCATTAGCTGCCCTGTGGATGCTGGGAATCAAACCTGGGTCTGCTGGAAGAACAACAATTGTTCTTAAAACATGTTTCTGTCTTGGTGATGTTTCATCACTTACTTATTTTCCTAAGTTACACAGAACACCATACTCTCTCCTTATATCTCCTCAAAACATTTTAAGTGTCTGACAACAACAATGCCTATGTTTGCACTTTTTTTTCTTCCTTGCTTATGGAGTGTTGAATTTGCACTTTTGTTTTTTGGTCTTTTCGAGACAGGGTCTCCCTGTGGCCCCGGCTGCCCTGGAACTCCCTCTGTAGACCAGGCTGGCCTTGAACTCACAAAGATCTGCCTGCCTCTGCCTCCCAAGTGCTAGGATTAAAGGCGTGCGCCACCACGCCTGGTGAATTTGCACTTTTTAAAAAGGTTTTGAAAATGCTTGTATTTTTTTCCCAGCTCATTTGATTACTAAGAAAAAGCTTTCTGGGCTGGGCATATGGTTCAGGCAGTAGAAATGCTTGCCCAGCCTGCACAAAACCCTGGGCTTATCTCTAGCCCTGAATAAAGTGAGCATTCTGGTGTATGCTTGTGATCCTAGCACTTGAGTGGGAGAGGCAGGAGGATCCGAAGTTCAAGGTTGTTTTTAGCCAATTAGAAGGCTAACCTGGGATACATGAGACCCTATCTGGGGGGAGGGGGTTGGGAGGGGAGGGACAGGGAGAAGAAAAAGATTTCTGATTATAAAAGACTCATTTTCCAATTGTTTTTAATAGGATTTATTTTTAGGTGAATGTGTGTGTCTCTCTGTGTGTATGCCATATGTGTGAATACACCTGAAGAGCCCAGAAGAGGGCGTCAGACCCCCTTGAGCTGGAATTACAAGCTGTTGTGAGTTACCCCTTGTGGGAGCTGGGAACTGAACCTAGGTCCTCCTCAAAGCAGTCAGTGCTCATAACTGCTGATCCATCTCCCTAGCCACTATTTTCCGATTCTTTTTTTTTTTAAATTTTATTTATTTTTTATGTGTATGAATGTATTGTCTGCATGTAGGTTTGTGCACCCGTGTAGTGCAGTGCTGTGGAGGTCAGAAGAGGGTGTTGGATTCCCCTGGAACTGGAGATAAAGATGTTTCTCAGCTACCATGTGGGTGCTGGGGATCGAACCCGGGTTCTCTGCAAGAGCAGTTGGTGCTCCCAACTGCTAAGTCATCTCTCCAGCCCCTATTTTCCAATGCTTACACATGGAGACTTTAGGTGAGTTTTCTAAAGTTAAAGAACAAGCTGACGCTGTCCTCACCCAAGCCTCCTCCAAGATCGCATTTATTTTGGATGTCCCACATAGTCATCATAGTGGCTAGACCGTAATGATCGTGTGCTTCCCTGCAGACCTACTGGGTTGTCTAACATTCTCTGAGGATTCCCCTGTGCCTCTCTTACCCATACACCAGGAAAACAGAGTTAAATGCCAGGCATTAAAAAACCCAGCCTTCTTCATGAATCAGTTTTTACTTTTGTACCGTCGTTGCAGGGAGAACATTATTAACTTACATAAAGTACGTAGGAGTAGCCCAGCAATTTGATTCTTCAGTAACAGCACAAAGCCTGGTGTGTAAATCTTTATGAGCAAACAGGTAGAAATTCATTAGTCACGTTACTCTGCTTCACAGTGCTGCCGTAAAAAAGACAGAAAAGGTACTTAGGGAAAGGTTTAACACTGTTCTTATAACACATTCCCTCTCCTTTAACTCTGGAACAATACCACAAGCTTTCAGATCACCATTGGAAAGAGGTTTCACGACCATCCCAAACTCAGGAAAAATAAAGCACAGGGCTTCAGACTTTAATGCCACTATGGTGTGGAGAGAAATTGAGGAAAGGGATCGATGGCAGAGAAGGAGACCAGACAGGGTCATAAACGAAGCTCTGGTTTCATAGAACCTTGCTGTCTTTGAAGGAAAATGCCTTCTTCTTCATGTAGAAGGACACGGCATTTGCATGGAAAGGGCTGCCGTGGAGATGGGTGGATGGAGCCCTTAGGAAGCAGGGTCCTCTTGAGGCTCTGATTCTCCTAAAAGCAGCTGTTCTCTCCTCAAGCATTGTAGAAATTGTGCTAGAGAATATATAAATGTTATCTGGCATATTAGATAGATTAAGTAAAATCCAAGGATTGAGAGGTCAGTCCGAATTTGTTTGAACAAGACGCCAAGTTCACAGAATTGAGTTTGAACTAGGTTTATTTATAAGGCAGGAGAATTTGATGGATGGGGCAAGGAAGCTCGAGGTTTAATGAAAAGGTAAAGAGAAAAAAGAAAGCAAACTCTGCAACTTTAGCTGAGCGACCATGGGGAAGTTACTTCAGCATCTGCAAAATAAATCTGGGAGGATAAATTGCAGGGAGGTTGCATGTCAGTCAAGCGAGGCTGAGCAAGTGGATGGGAAGATCTCCACCAACCAGGCAGATTTGCACGGCACTTTGCGTTCTTCATTCATGGTTATTCCATCAAGGTCAGCAGGGGCGACCGGCCATTGTCCTTGGTCTGAAATCCACCTGTCACCATATTAGCATGTTTTGTTTCTAGGCCTTTTGGGCATGGGAGTCCTTGAGGAAGAGCTCGTATCAGCCATGCCTTGGGACTGATGTGGTCACGACCCACCGGGCAGAACTTATCCCACCACCACCTGAGTCAGCAGTACGTTCCATCTGCAATGTAGGAAAATTAGAAAATGTGTTAAACTTTATGCTCACTACAGATGAGCTCTGTGATGGCTGAGCAAAACAGCACATACCAAGGGCCCAGCACCAGGCCAGAGCCACACTGAGTCCTCAGTAAATACTAGCTCTATAGTTGCTAATGAACAAGGTATGGGGTTGCATGTGGGTGTGGATAAGCCTGGGTGTATGTTTGCTAATACTTCAGCTACCATGCTTTAAGATCACGAGCCAGGCAGAAGGCCTCTGGGTCCACCCCATTAGGTGGAGGCAAGGCGTGATGGTATGGTGGTCTGGCATTGGCTGCTGGAAGTGATGTCATACACTGTGGGAATTGCCTGTCCTAACCCTAGATAGCCGTTTGGCCTATTTGAATAAAGAGAATCCCTACAAGCTTTACTACCAGCCAGAGATTTCTGAGGTATTACACAATCGATCATGGAACTATTTACATTTCAGCTAGCTTTCTGCCTTGTGCAGACATGGGGCTGGTTCCCACGACTTGCTAGGTGGTTGGAAAGGCTAACAGCCTGGGGCCACAGGGTTGTTCATGTGTGGAGGCCACGGAAACCAGCAGTTTCCTGACCTGGTGTGGTTGGGAAGTTATCACCTCCCACAGTTTCATAGGTGTGTGTTGAGAGGCCAGCAGCTCCCTAGCACTTACAAGAGCAGAACCACAGGTAAATACCAAATTATGTACTGTCAACAGCTACCTTAACATATATAAGAGGTATAATTATTTTGGACTCTTGAGACAAAGTTTCAATACGTAGATCAGGCTAGCCTAGAGATCAGAGCAATCTGCTTCCCAAGGGCTAGGATTAATGGCCCAGGCCACCACACCTGGCCCATTACATTTTCATTTTATTTAGTTAGTTTTAAAATATTTACTTATTATTTTTATTTTATGTGTATGTGTATTGCCTGCAGGTATGTTAGTGCACCTGTGTCATGAATGTCCATGGAGGTCAGACAAGAGTGTCAGATCCCTGGAACTGGAATTTCAGACAGCTGTTATTTGCCATGTAGGTGCTGGGAACTGGACACAGGTCCTCTGCAAGAGCAGCCAGTGATCTTAACCTGAGCCATCTCTCCAGTCCCTAGTTTTTATTTTTTAAGATGTAGGAATTTTTTTTTTTGAGACAGGGTCTCTCTGTAGCCCCAGCTGGTCTAGAACTTGCTATATAGACCAGGCTAGTCTTGATCTCACAGACATCCACATGCCTCTGCCTCCTGAGTGCTGATATTAAAGGAATTATTGCTCTTTTATAAATAAGGAAGCATACTCAAAAAATTAAATGATATCCCTCAAATTGCTGAGACACTCCGAGTCCAGGACCATTTTCACGCTGCAGTATCTGTGTCACAAAATTCCCTTCATAGTGCTATGACTTGTATAAAATTATGATTTTTAGTTCTTAAGTACACTTACTTTGTAAAAATAGTATTTCCATATATGTTCATGAAATATATTATAGCAACACGTATCTATCATAGATTCTGTAGACTGAGAGATGGAAGATCCATTGTCTTCAAGTTTTCCACATATCAGTGGGAGACATAAATAGGTAAACAGGCTCTCAAATACTGTGGGATAACTACACAAGATCTTATCAAAAGCAGTGTTGGATCCTCCCTCCCCCATTTGAGACCTCCCCTCCAAATACTGCCCCCCACCCCCAATGTCATGCATTCTGTCATATATGTTAAGTCCTATCTGGTCAAGCATGGAGTCTAGTCAGCCTATCTAGAGTCACTCCCTTAAAGAAGATCAACTTCCTCTTACCCTGCAGTGATCAACTGCAAATAGTTCCTCAGCTAAGGTTAGGGCCTGCTGTCTTAAGGGTTTTTATTGTACCTCAGAGGTGAAGAGGATGTGGTAAATGCTTTCAATCTAGATGAGGCTGTGATTTTACTGGCATTTTAGAAAAACAACTGCTGTAGCCGAAGAGATGAATTTGCATGAGTAAGGATGAGCCCCAGAGACAAAGAAATGCACTGGGAGGTGTTTTAATTAATCTTAGTAAACGTTAATTAAGGATTGGGCAAAGCAGTGGGCGTAACATGCAGTAAAGAAAACACGGATATGAACTGTACCAAGCTCACTTTTACCTCATAGTCTGTTTCTCTCATTCCCGCCCATGGGTCTACTCTTCCTTGAGACATTCTCAAGGTTAACTCACTGTATTAGTCACTCTTTTCGTCTCTGGGACAAAATATCTGTGAGGTTAACTTGGAAAGAGGAAGAACTTATTTTGCTCACAGTTTGAGAAATTTATGTCCCTCAGGACAGGGAGGGCGCGGTACAGTCGAGCGCAGGATGGCACGTGGAAATGGAGAGGGGGATGAACACCGGCCTGGCGAGCTTCCTCCTTTCCCCTCCTTCTCCTCATCTGGGCCCCCAGCCGACTGGGTGGTGTGGCCCACATTCGTGGTACACTTTTCCCCTCAGACGATCCTCTCTGGAAACATATCAGACACACCTGAATGGTGCTACAGTGACTTAGGTGCCTCTCAGAAGTCGGGGCTGGAGAGATGGCCTAGCGGTTAAGAGCACTGACCGCTCTTGCAGAGGACCCGGGTTCGATCCCCAGCACCCACATGGTGGCTGAGAACCGTCTGAAACTCCAATTCCAGGAGAACTCCAGTTCCAGGGGAATCTGACACCCTCTTCTGACCTCCGCGGCATTGCACGACATGGGTGCACAAACCTGCATGCAGACAGTACATTCATACACATACAGAAATAAATTAAAAACAAATTAAAAAATAAAATAAAACGATCTGACGGAAGTCAGCTCCTCCAAGTCCTTCCCTGACCTGCCTAGCTGCTGCCGTCTCCTCTCTGCTTTGCCTTGTGGCCATTCTCAGACCCGGATTAACATAGAGAAGGTTCTCAGAATTCCACAGCAGAGCCAGGAGATGGATTTATTAAACGGATAGTTAATTGTCATCACAGAGCTATCCAGCAGTTCATATACAAATCTAGAATTCATATTAGAAACTGAAGGTAACATGACTTATCTCTAAGCTGTCGTCCTCTGTCTGAAGGTCTTATTTGTCTTACACTAGATAGAGGATGACAGTTTATAGATAAATTCTGTTACCTTCAGTTTCTAATATGAAAATATTAAAAATTTCATGATGACAGTGTTTGTATATTATTTTGTGTAAGAACTACAAAGGTTAGGGGTGCCCAGATGGTTCTGAACCTAAAGGCACTGATTTCGAAGACCTATGACCTAAATTCGATCCCTGAAACCACAGAGTAGGAGAGAAAAATCTCCTGTAAATTGTCCTCCGATTGGGGCTGGAGAGCTGGTCTAGCGGTTAAGAGTGCCGACTGTTCTTGCAGAGGACCCGGGTTCGATCCCCAGCACCCACATGGTAGCTGAAAACTGTCTTTGACTCCAGTTCCAGGGGAATCCGACGCCCTCTTCTGACCTCCGCGGCATTGCACATCACGGGTGCACAGACCTGCATGCCGACAGTACATTCATACACATGTAAAAATAAATAAAAAAATTTTAAAAATATTGTCCTCTGATTTCCATTTGTGCAGTTTGGCACATAAAACCACACAGATTCAATAAATCAATACATTAATTTATTGATTGATTAATTAAAAAAGAACTACAAGGGTAGACACACAGATGGCCCATTACTTATAGGGAGAGGTCAAGGCTCAGGGTCTGGATCAAATTTTTGACAAGCAGTGGCCACAGGTGGCCGAGTTCCTTCTCTTCCCTCTGCGTATATGGCCGCCCTTCTTACATCACTGACTGCAGGCCGAGTTCCTTCTCTTCCCTCTGCGTATATGGCCGCCCTTCTTACATCACTGACTGCAGGCCGAGTTCCTTCTCCTCCCTCTGCGTATATGGCCGCCCTTCTTACATCACTGACTGCAGGCCGAGTTCCTTCTCCTCCCTCTGCGTATATGGCCGCCCTTCTTCCATCACTGACTGCAGTCCACTTCTCTGCCTTTTCAATCTGAGTTGCCTCCAAACGTCTTTGATTGATAAAATGAGGCAGAAGTGGTGAAATACCTCCCTCTTGGGCCCAGATTTTAAGAGAACTGTCTACTTCTGTTTTCTCCCCTTTAGAAAGCACCCACCAGGTAAGAAGTCTGACCACTCTAAGACCACTATACTCCAAGAAGACTCAGTTAACTGCCTAGAGGGGCTACATGGGACACTGAGGCTGGGGCGGCCCCTAACTTGAGTACCACAACAGAGGAACTACAAGTGTGAGCAAATCAGTTGTCTTGGAGGACTCGGACCTAGCAAATCCCACGTGGAACACAAGAGCTGCCACACAGAGATCAATATGAATTTCAGGCTCTTGAGGAATAATCTTTCCACATTACATTGGCGGTGATTAATTACCTCACATCTAACAGGCATGTCTTCACCTGGCAATGTGCAGGGACAAAAACATGGCCCCTCCCCATGGTAAGAGATTCTTTCCCAGGAGTCCCTTGACTACTCACCTGTTACTAGGCTTCTCTAGTAACCTTAGGTTAGGTTTGGAGCCCATCACATAGGTTAATCGCAGGAGAACAGAGAAAAAGTATCTGGCACTTTCAGTACTGACAAAGGTGGGAGGATCTTCCAACAGGGCAGAGGAATGGAAAGCAGTATCTACACAGTTGTTGAGTAAATGGCCCGTGGTGTGTGCTTCACCTGGAAAGAGAAGAAGTAGCTTGAAAAAATGAATCTCCAAGATGGTGTGAAGAGTTATGGGAGAGGTGTATCTGGGAAGACATTTTCAGGGGCTTAGGACAGGCAAGTATCTGTGAGTTCCAGGAAGACGTTTTCAGATGGGTGAGTTCTTTGGTAGTAAGTGCTGCAGAACATTTAAGTAAATTAAAGACGGCAAAGTGTCGTTGGGGTTTAACAATTAAGGAGTCATTAATGGCCTGGGAAATAAATTTAATGATATACTAAAGTTGAAAATCGAATTGTGGCGAGAGGTAGAGTAGGTGACAGATGACAGCATAAAGACAGTGATTTGGAACATAAACCTCTTACAGGGTTGTCTGTGTAGCTTGAAGGTGATGGAAAGATAAAAAGAGGACCTTGAAAAGTGGAAGAAAGAACACTTTCATGCACCTGAATTTAAAGCACTTTATCTATTAAATACTTGCATTGTGAAGATCATCATTTCTTTTACATTGTAGTGCACAAAACAGGGTCCTAGCACGACAGACTTTACACTCATGTTCGGGTCGGTTTGGCAAGACACAAAGTTAATAAGAAAAATGCAAAGCGTGGGGAATGTAGGTGGATGCTATGGATAGAAATGAATCTGGGGAGGGCATGACATCTGGGGCAGAGGGTTTGGATCTGGGGAGGAGGGCATGACATCCGGCGCAGAGGGTTTGGATCCGGGGAGGGGATGACATCGGGGCAGAGGGTTTGGATCTGGGGAGGGGATGACATCAGGGCAGAGGGTATGGATCAGGGGAGGGCATGACATCTGGGGCAGAGGGTTTGGATCTGGGGAGGAGGGCATGACATCCGGCGCAGAGGGTTTGGATCCGGGGAGGGGATGACATCGGGGCAGAGGGTTTGGATCTGGGGAGGGGATGACATCGGGGCAGAGGGTATGGATCAGGGGAGGGCATGACATCCGGCGCAGAGGGTTTGGATCCGGGGAGGGGATGACATCGGGGCAGAGGGTTTGGATCTGGGGAGGGGATGACATCGGGGCAGAGGGTATGGATCAGGGGAGGGCATGACGTCAGGGGAGAGGGTTACATTTCAGCCAAGGTGGTCGCAGAACACCTCACCACAGAGTGTCTCTGATGCTACTTGGAGGATGGCAGGGGCCATGCAGGAGAACATTCCAGATAGATGCCAGGCAAGCGCAATGGTTCAGATACTGGGGGGGAGGGGGGGGGAAATCAGTGTGTCTCCAGCACAGAGAGGGGATGAGAGGGGCCAGAGCAGGAGAGGGACGAGGCTGCAGTCCGTGATGTCACAGTCAATGGCTTCAGACTTTTATTTTGGGAGCAGCAGGGACACAGTGACATATTTTTAATGGGGTCACATTGGAAGCACTGCTGAGAATACACTGAAGGGAAAAGGCAGGGGCTCCAGTTAGGGGGCTGCAAGCAAGCTGGGTGTGAGTCCAGCATAGGCAGCAGCAGAGGCAATGAGGAGCCCGCTCCTGAGAAGCCAAAGATGTGGTGGGCAGGACTTGCCTAGAGCTGGAGTGGTCTGAGACAGAGAAGGAAGTGGGAGGGTTGACGTCATCAGTCTGTGCAGGAACCGGGAAGCAGGGTTGGCCAGAGCAGCCACTAAACTAACCGCAGTCCTCACAGAGAGCGTGGCCAGCCCAGTGTGAGCCCTGGATCTGGGGTGGCTTTTCAGAGAGGAATGGATGGAGGCTGAGCAGGAAGGTCTGGTGAGGAGCAGTCACCAGTGTGGCTTTCCCTGACCGGATGTCGCTGGAGCAGGCCACTCTCTTCCGTGCTTCTGGCAGGAGGGGGTGGGAGGGGAGTCGGGGATCTGAGCAGCGTAGCGTAGCAGCATTTGTAGAGCCCCAGAACATGACCTAAGTGTGTTTCCTCCTGCTTTCTTTTTGGTCCTTGTAGCATCCTGTGACGTAGATATTCTGCTTTTCAGGTAAAGAAATGGAAAACCGAGAAGTGTAGCTACCTACTGAGACCGACTGTGCCCTGTTTTAAGTTCCTCCATAATGTGTAAAGCAGTGATTTTTCAGGCTGCGGCTTGCCCTGGGAGACCCCATTTCACAAGCAGGCTTTGATTCAATTTCTAAGGTGGGGGTTGACTGTGTGCTTGGGTGGATATGTAAACACCACCATCTGTCCAAACTCGTCCATGCAGCACAGACTGATAAGTGACTTGTTCCTGGAAGGAGAGGCCACCCTACAAATTTACTGGGGTGAATACAGACTTTAGGGCCACATGTGCACATTAAAATCCTGTCAGGCCCAATAACTTACCAGATACACTAGACTGAGGGAATGGACCCTATAAGAAGTGACCCCCACACCCCTGTACGGGTGGCAATGGCACCACTGACCTGCAGAGGGACACCTGTGCATGGATTAAGAAGATGCAGAGAACTCTTGACTGTGCCAGGCCTTTGGTGTGCCTCTGTCTGCAGTGTTGACAGCCTGCTCAGCTCTGTGTGCCTGCCCTCCTCTGCCCACCCAGCCTTCTGACCATCTTATCTGTCTGCCTGCCCTCCTCTGCCCACGTGGCCTTCTGACCATCTTACCTGTCTGCCTGCCCTCCTCTACCCACGCGGCCTTCTGACCATTTTACCTGTCTGCCTGCCCTCCTCTGCCCACCCGGCCTTCTGACCATCTTACCTGTCTGCCTGCCCTCCTCTGCCCACGCGGCCTTCTGACCATCTTACCTGTCTGCCTGCCCTCCTCTGCCCACGCGGCCTTCTGACCATCTTACCTGTCTGCCTGCCCTCCTCTGCCCACCCGGCCTTCTGACCATCTTACCTGTCTGCCTGCCCTCCTCTGCCCACGCGGCCTTCTGACCATCTTACCTGTCTGCCTGCCCTCCTCTGCCCACGCGGCCTTCTGACCATCTTACCTGTCTGCCTGCCCTCCTCTGCCCACCCGGCCTTCTGACCATCTTACCTGTCTGCCTGCCCTCCTCTGCCCACGCGGCCTTCTGACCATCTTACCTGTCTGCCTGCCCTCCTCTGCCCACCCGGCCTTCTGACCATCTTACCTGTCTGCCTGCCCTCCTCTGCCCACCCGGCCTTCTGACCATCTTACCTGTCTGCCTGCCCTCCTCTGCCCACCCGGCCTTCTGACCATCTTACCTGTCTGCCTGCCCTCCTCTGCCCACCCGGCCTTCTGACCATCTTACCTGTCTGCCTGCCCTCCTCTGCCCACCCGGCCTTCTGACCATCTTACCTGTCTGCCTGCCCTCCTCTGCCCACCCGGCCTTCTGACCATCTTACCTGTCTGCCTGCCCTCCTCTGCCCACCCGGCCTTCTGACCATCTTACCTGTCTGCCTGCCCTCCTCTGCCCACCCGGCCTTCTGACCATCTTACCTGTCTGCCTGCCCTCCTCTGCCCACCCGGCCTTCTGACCATCTTACCTGTCTGCCTGCCCTCCTCTGCCCACCCGGCCTTCTGACCATCTTACCTGTCTGCCTGCCCTCCTCTGCCCACCCGGCCTTCTGACCATCTTACCTGTCTGCCTGCCCTCCTCTGCCCACCCGGCCTTCTGACCATCTTACCTGTCTGCCTGCCCTCCTCTGCCCACCCGGCCTTCTGACCATCTTACCTGTCTGCCTGCCCTCCTCTGCCCACCCGGCCTTCTGACCATCTTACCTGTCTGCCTGCCCTCCTCTGCCCACCCGGCCTTCTGACCATCTTACCTGTCTGCCTGCCCTCCTCTGCCCACCCGGCCTTCTGACCATCTTACCTGTCTGCCTGCCCTCCTCTGCCCACCCGGCCTTCTGACCATCTTACCTGTCTGCCTGCCCTCCTCTGCCCACCCGGCCTTCTGACCATCTTACCTGTCTGCCTGCCCTCCTCTGCCCACCCGGCCTTCTGACCATCTTACCTGTCTGCCTGCCCTCCTCTGCCCACCCAGCCTTCTGACCATCTTACCTGTCTGCCTGCCCTTCTCTGCCCACCCGGCCTTTTGACCATCTTACCTGTCTGCCTGCCCTCCTCTGCCCTCCCGGCCTTCTGACCATCTTACCTGTCTGCCTCTTCCTTCACCTGGACCTGGCCCTCTTCGTCCACATCTGCCCCTGGGCCAGCTGCACACTCTGAGCCCAGTCCCGACACGCTCACAGCCACCATCTCCAGTTTCTGCCTCCACCTGCTTTGGCTCCTTATTGGGTTGATACAGACTCTCAGCTTGCTACTGAAATCTCTTGAAACTGTTTCAGTCTCCTTAACCTTTTCCATCCATTCTGTAACCTACATAGATACAAACCTAAGGGTACATTTACTGTGAGTTGTGGAGTTAACATTAGTACTTAAGATTGGAATAAATGAACCTATATTCAGCTTAGCAGTTTTACCAAGGAAAATAGGATCGTGTGGCAAACTGAAGCCATTGAAGCCCCTATAGCTTGTGAGTTTATTGCTATTCCCTGAGTTATGACAATGTGGAAAAGCACTGGTATATCTGTTTGCTTCTGAGGTAGCATGCTAACAATACAACGTGCTCAGAAATCATGCAGCTAGGAAGGGAGCACAGCAGAGCCACGCCCAGGTTCTCTAGCTACAAGCCTTCTTCTCCGCTCTGGAGCACAGTGAGGCCTCCTCCCTTTGTCTCTGTAAAGAGCACACAGGAGAGGTGGAGCAGGATGTTGCTCGCAGCCCCCATGTCTCACGAGGGAGCAGATCCACTCTGGTGATGAAACCATCAATGGAATTTGTGCTTGAAGCTCCACAGCCACCTGGAAGGCATTTCAGCCACTTAATCATGAGAGTCCTTATGAAACAAAACTTTCCTGAGGCTGGGGAGATAGCTCAGCCAGTGAAGTTCAGTCCAATCAAAGATGAGGACTTCAAATCCACACCACCTGTGTGAAAGCTAGACAGGAGGCACACGTCTGTAGTCAGCATGGACAGCTAGACAGGAGGCACACGTCTGTAGTCAGCACGGAAAGCTAGCCAGGAGACACACGTCTGTAGTCAGCACAGAAAGCTAGACAGGAGACACACGTCTGTACTCTCAGCACGGAAAGCTAGACAGGAGACACATGTTTGTAGTCGGCACGGAAAGCTAGACAGGAGACACATGTCTGTACTCTCAGCACGGAAAGCTAGACAGGAGACACACGTCTGTAGTCAGCATGGAAAGCTAGACAGGAGACACACGTCTGTAGTCAGCACGGAAAGCTAGACAGGAGACACACGTCTGTAGTCAGCACTGAAAGCTAGACAGGAGACACACGTCTGTAGTCAGCACGGAAAGCTAGCCAGGAGACACACGTCTGTAGTCAGCACGGAAAGCTAGACAGGAGGCACATGTCTGTAGTCAGCACGGAAAGCTAGACAGGAGGCACATGTCTGTAGTCAGCACAGAAAGCTAGACAGGAGGCACAGGTCTGTAGTCTCAGCATGGAAAGCTAGACAGGAGGCACATGTCTGTAGTCAGCACAGAAAGCTAGACAGCAGACACATGTCTGTAGTCAGCACGGAAAACTAGACAGGAGGCACACATCTATAGTCAGCACAGAAAGCTAGACAGGAGGCACACGTCTGTAGTCTCAGCACAGAAAGCTAGCCAGGAGACACAGGTCTGTAGTCAGCACTGAAAGCTAGCCAGGAGACACACGTCTGTAGTCAGCACGGAAAGCTAGACAGGAGGCACACGTCTGTAGTCAGCACGGAAAGCTAGCCAGGAGACACACGTCTGTAGTCTCAGCATGGAAAGCTAGACAGGAGGCACACGTCTGTAGTCTCAGCATGGAAAGCTAGCCAGGAGGCACATGTCTGTAGTCAGCACGGAAAGCTAGACAGGAGGCACACGTCTGTAGTCTCAGCACAGAAAGCTAGACAGGAGGCGCACGTCTGTAGTCAGCACTGAAAGCTAGACAGGAGGCACACGTCTGTAGTCAGCACGGAAAGCTAGCCAGGAGACACATGTCTGTAGTCTCAGCACGGAAAGCTAGACAGGAGGCACACGTCTGTAGTCAGTACGGAAAGCTAGACAGGAGGCACACGTCTGTATTCAGCACTGGGAAGATGGGGACAGGATTCCTGGAGACAACTAGCCACACAGGGTAGGTGAAGACATGAACATCATGTGCAGTGATAGAGCCAGGAGCGAAACACAATAAATAAAGTAGAAACCAATGTCAATTTCCAGCTTCACACATGTGTAACTGCACCTTCACACACACCTGTACCAGCACTTTCTCACACACGTGTGTACCTGCACCCTCACACACACCTGCACCAACACTTTCTCAGACATGTGTGTAACTGCATCCTCACATACACCTGAACCAGCACTTTCTCACACACATGTATAACTGCATCCTCACACACACCTGCACCAGCACTTTCTTACACACATGTGTAACTGCATCCTCACACACACCTGTACCAGCACTTTCTCACACACATGTATAACTGCATCCTCACACACACCTGCATCAGCACTTTCTCACATACATGTGTGTAACTGCACCCTCACACACACCTGCACCAACACTTTCTCAGACATGTGTGTAACTGCATCCTCACACACACCTGCATCAGCACTTTCTCACATACATGTGTGTAACTGCACCCTCACACACACCTACACCAGCACTTTCTTACACACATGTATAACTGCATCCTCACACACATCTGCACCAGCACTTACTCACACATTTGTGTAAGTGCATCCTCTCACACACCTGCACCAGCACTTTCTCAGACATGTGTGTAACTGCACCCTCACACACACCTGCACCAGCACTTTCTCACACATGTGTGTAACTGCATCCTCACACACACCTGTACCAGCACTTTCTCTGACACATGTGTAACTGCGTCCTCACACACACCTGCACCAGCACTTTCTCACATACGTGCACCAGGATCCTCATGCACACATGGTTCCCCATCTTCAAGCACCTATGCACATCTACCCTCTCACATATGTGCACCAGCCTCCTCACGCACATGCACCAATGTGCTCATATGCATGGACATATGCACCCTCAGCATCACATGTACCAATATCCTCTCACACACGTGCACATGCACCCTCTCCCACACATATGTGTCAGCACCCCCACTCACATGTGCACCAGCCCTCTCACACACATACACACCAGTAATCTCACACATGTGTGTCTAACAGCACTGTCACGCATATTTGCACACTCCAATGTGAACATAGATACACATAACTTTTCTTGTAATGATGATAATTCAGTTATAAAATAACTTGATGTTGAGTCAGCAGAACAGACTGGCAATACCAAAACAGTAAAACTATGGAACAATTAAGAATTTAAAAATTTCGAATGTTGGTGGGAACAGTGAATGGCATGATAATCTTGAAGCAGTCTGGTAGGAGCTCATGAAGTTAAATAGAGTCCTTTCAGTTTCATAGAAATTACTCAGGAGAAAGGACTTATAAATGAATGTTCAGATCACCTCTGATCATAGCATCCAGACCCCCAAAACAGCCCACTGCCCATCACCGGATATTGACAAGCACGAGGAGCCCAAGCCACTTGATGGCAGACTGTTGAACAGACCAGCATACAAAACAGACAGCAGAAGGGGCAGTGGACACAGAGACAGCAGACATTGAGGCAGATGGGATGGTGGATACAGAGAGATGAGACAGTGGACACTGAGACAGTGGACACTGAAACAGATGGGGTAGTGGACACAGAGACATGCTGCTGAGCACAGTGTCGGATTACCTGTCTTTATCTTGTGTGAAGTTCCACACTGGATCAAGCCAGACTATGGTGGAAAGACCATTAGAGAGATGGTTGCAGGCACCCACACACTCGATTTTAAGAGAGTATTCTGGGTGGGATGTGGTCTTAGCAATGCTTTGAGCATCATTCAGGTATGAAATCTGGGTCTGGTGGCTGTACACTGAGTGTCTTCAGTCTGGTATATGGTCATAAGTCCACAGAACGAATGGGTGGAACTGAGCCTGTGTGACTTACCTTCTAGTGCTTCAGTAATAACAATGGAATGTATCAGTCATTCTTGCAAAGCAGTGGACGGGGTCCTATTCTATCAAAGAGAACGGCTCTGTAACCAGCTAGTAGGTTTACTTTGGGACTGAAGTTTGAAGAACAAAGAAATGTTAACCCACATAGGGCAGGGAGAGGAGGTGACAAGGAAAGGCACTGCTGAGGGACGAGTGGGAGGAGCACGCACCACCGCGGCACTGAAAAGCCTCGAGTATGTCCCAGACCTTGCAATTAGAATGAGTGCCAAGAATTGGGCTTTGAAGGGCGGGAGGAGGCCACATGGCGAAGGACCAACAGAGGGTGCATTTACAGCTCAGCCAAACGTAGTTGGATAAGCCTCGGGAGGATGAAGTGTAAATGCTTGCTAGCTCTAGTGTTTCGATTCATACACCAAGGTAGGTGACTTCTTTGAATGGCGAGGCAAGGACGTCCTTGTTTATATGTGAAAAGAAAAAATGAATTCTTCCCACGTACAAGAGCTGTGTCTGTGGATTGGAAGGTGGAGTTAGTTGAGCCACAGGGGAAGACATGGCTTGGAAGGCATGCTGATTCCTGGGTGGAGAATGAGGGTTCCAGCAACGGCTGTGGACTGAAAATACATTTCTGAGGAGTCCCAAACCTCCTATGTATGAAGTGGAGTCTGGAGATGGAGAAACGGCTCCATTAAGCATCCTTGTTGCTTTTCCACAGGACCCGAGTTCAGTTCTCAGCACCCACATCAGGCAGCTTATAACCACCTCTAACTCCAGCTCTGGATCTGATACTCAGTTCCGTCCTCTACAGGCATCTGAACTCACATGCACATGTCCACAAATGAAAATTACACATAAATAAAAAATAAAATAAATAATAAAAAAGAAGAGGATGGGAGGTCTTTCTGTCTTCTGATGTCTTCTTCAGTCTTCTTCAAGGGCTTAAAATTTTTGTTGTAGAGATCTTTGGTGTCTTTGGTTAGGTTTGTTCCTAGGTATTTTATTGTTTTTGAGGCTACTGTGAGTGGGAAGGTCTCCTTGAATTCCTTCTTCAGTTTCCTTATTGGTGTAAAGAAAGGCTACTGATTTTTCTAGGTTAATTTTGTATCCTGCCACTTTACTGAAACTCATCATCTCTTAGGTAAACTACCATATCATCTGCAAAAAGGGATAGCTTGATTTCCTTTTTCCCAGTTAGTACTCCTTTAATTTCCCTTTTCTTGCCTTATTTCCCTAGCAAGTGTTTCAAGCACTATATTGAAGAGGAGTGGGAACAGGGTGCAGCCTTTCCAGGTTCCTCCTACCTTTAAGGGGAATGCATCTAATTTTTCTCCATTTAGGATGATGTTGGCTGTGGGTTTGTTGTATATGGCTTTAATTATGTTGAGAAATGTTCTCTTGGGTCCAGTTCCCTCTAGAACTTTAAACATGAAGGGATGCTGGATCTTGTCGGAGGCTTTTTCTGTGTCAATCGAGATGATCATGTGATTTTTGTGTTTCAGTCCATTTATGTGTTTCATGATACTTATTGATTTTCATATGTTGAACCATCCCTGCATCTCTGCTATGCATCCAACTTGGTCATTATGTATAATCTTTTTTCTTCCTTTTTTTTTTTTTTTTTTTTTTTTTTTTCTTCTTTTTGATTTGTGTCTGTATGTGGTTTGCAAGTATTTTGTTGAGAATTTTTGCATCTGCGTTCATTAATGAGATGGATTTATAGTTTCCTTTTTTGGTTGTATCTTTGCCTAGTTTGGGTATTAGAGTGATGCTGGATTCATAGAAGGAATTTGGGAGATTTCCCTCTGTTTGTATCCTTCTGAGAAGTCCTCTTTAAATGTTTTGTAGAATTATTCCTTGAAACCACCTGGGGCTGGGCTTTTCTTAAGTTGGGAGGTTTTGGGGTTTTTTTTTTGTTTTGTTTTTGAAAAAGCGCTTTATTATTACATCTTTTTGTATATATGTGGAGTTGAACTCAAGGCCTCATGCATGCTGAGCACATAGTCTTCCACTGAACTATAGCCTCATATATAGGTATTTCTTAACAATATGCTTTATAATCACACAATGAAACATTATCAATGAAATGACAGCTGTATACAACAAAAGGCATGAATCTTACAAATGTGTTGAATGAAAAAATTCCAGTCTCTAGACCATATACAGTATGATGCCATTTCTATCAAATTCATAAAGCAACAAAACTGAAGACTAAGTCACTTAAAAGACACACATATATTTTAGGTATTTTACCTGTGATTAAAGCTATTGAAAAAGAAGCAGAGAGAGAAAGGGAGTGGTAGGAGAAATCAGAATGCAACAAGTGCAAAGTATTGTAATATTTTATTTCTGGGTTTTTTGTGTGTGTGATGTTGGGAACTGAACCAGGGTCTTGTCTTGTACACTCTCTGCAAGTGCTCACTGATGTTTTAATTTTTAATTTGTATAATGAATATGATATATTTGCTAATTTACTTGCATGGCATTTTTCTTTTTAAATGTCCAATATTATATTAAAATTTAAAATGGCAAAGTATTGCTAAAATTTATATGTGTAGTTGTTTTAAAATTTACTCTTATCAGTTTTCTGAGTTATAGGCAATTCAGATTAATTTTAATACAAAATAGATTTTATTAAAAGCAGGTCTTAAGATCTCTAGGCCAGCCAAGAAATGAGAATTAGAGTAAGTGTCTAATGCTATGGGAGGATAGTTTACACGAGGATCCCAGTCTCCACTGCTGGGCAGACTGAAGCTTATCCAACAGAGTCTAACTCTGGGGACAGAACACTCGTTCTAAAACCCATTTTTTGCTGCTCTTTTCTGGAGCAGAATGTAACAGCCGGTATTGTTGGCCACCGTCTTCAAAGGATCTATATGGTCCCATTTCGTTGTGTCACTAACTTTAAGATGTAAGCCACAAAGGAGGCTGTGAACTGTATTGGCATTTTCATGCTTATGCTGAGTTGCCAAGAGAATGGGCTGTGGCAGACATCTGTCGTTTCCTTACTGACTGCCCAATGTCCTAATCCCTGTTTAGGGATTCCTTCTCCTAATGAGTTTGAGCTTTTCTCTTTCCTAAAGAATCTTTGGGAGGTTTTTTTAATAAGAAGACATAAGAAGATGGAAAGATCTTCCACGCTCATGGATTGGAAAAATTAATATAGTAAAAATGTCCATTCTACCCAAATTAATGTACAGATTCAATGCAATCCCACTTAAAATCCCCATGAGTTTCTTCACAGACATAGAAAAAAATCCTTAAATTCATATGGAAAAACAAAGATCCCAAATAGCCAAAGCAACCCTGAGCAAAAAGATCAAAACAGGGGGGATCATTATACCAGACTTCCAACTATATCACAGGGCTAGAGTCATAGAAACAGCCTGGTACTGGCACAAAAACAGAGCTGTAGACCAATGGAGCAAAACTGAAGATACAAATTTGAGCACATACATTTTCAACCACCTCATACTCAACGAAGGGGCCAAGAAGATGCAATGGAGGAAAGAAAGCATCTTCAGCAATCAATGTTGCAAAAACTGGATCACCATTTGTAGAAGAATAAAATTAAACCCCTACCTCTCACCCTGTGCAAAAATCAACTCCAAATGGATCAAATACCTCAACATGAAACATGAAACTCTGAAGGGGATTGAAGAAAATATTGGCAACAATATATAAGACATAGGCATAGGAAAAGACTTCCTAAATCAGGCAGCAGCTATGCAGGAAATAAGGTCAACAGTTGACAAGTGGAACCTCATGAAACTCAAAAGCTTTTGTACAGTGAAAGAAACAATCAAGGAAGTGAAGAGAAAACCCGCAGAGCCTGAGGAAACATTGACTAGTCATACATCTGACAGAGCATTAGCATCCAGAATATATAAACTTCTCAAAAAACAAAGAAGTACAAAACAAATCACTCACTCAAAAGATGGAGTAAAGAGCTGAACAGAGACTTCACAAGTGAGGAAGAAAAGATGGCTGAGAAACATCTTAAAAAGTGATCAGTATTGGGGCTGGAGAGATGGCCTAGCAGTTAAGAGTGCTGACTGTTCTTGCAGAGGACCTGGGTTCGATCCCCAGCACCCACATGGAGGCTGAAAACAGTCTTTAACTCCAGTTCCAGGGGAATAAGATGCCCTCTTCTGACCTCTGTGGCATTGCATGACATGGGTGCACCAACCTACATGCAGACAGTACATTCATACACATACAAAAGTAAATAAAATAAAAAAAAAGTGTTCAGTATCACTAACAATTAAGGAAATGCAAATTAAAACCACTTTAAGATATCATCTCACCTCCATAAGACTGGCTAGGGTCACAAAAACAAATGATATCAACTGCTGGAGAGGCTGTGGGGAAAGGGGAACACTCATCCACTGCTGGTGGGAATATAATGTACAGCCACTATGGAAAGCACTGTGGAGAACCCTTGGAAGACTCAAAATGAGCTTTCCACCTGACCCAGTCATACCACTCCTGGGTATATAACTACAAGACTCATCTTACCACAGAGATACATGGACAGCCATGTTTATTGCAGCTCTCTTCACAATAGCAAAGAGCTGGAACCAATCCAAGTGTCCCTCAACTGACGAGTGGATAGAGAAGATGTGGTATATCTATACAATGGAGTTCTCTATGCAGCAGTAAAGAAAGATGACATCATGAACTTTGCAGGTAAATGGATGGAACTAGAAGCCATTATGCTAAGTGAAGTAACATAGTCCCAGATAAACAAAGGATGAATGGTATCTCTCATCTGCGGATACTAGCACCAAATACCCAGTTGTAAGGCAAACTGAGCAATGTTAATGTTATATTTCTTTTTATCTAAAATCAACTGTGCCCTTAAAATGTGAATCCCTTAACAGGCTCTAGACTTAACCTACCACTTATTTTCAGACTTTGTAATTTTGATATAGGGGTGGAGGGTATGTATGCATATTTTAGAGTAATATAAAATTAAAAGAGAAAAATGTGAATCCTGAAATATGATTTAGAAATAACATACAGTTTATTTTCAGGCGACATAATTTTAGTAGAGGTGTAACATATATATCAGCATATGCTGAAGCAATACAAATTGGAGGGAACAACAGCTAAANGGGGGTGGAGCTGGAGATGGAGAAACGGCTCCATTAAGCATCCTTGTTGCTTTTCCACAGGACCCGAGTTCAGTTCTCAGCACCACACATCAGGCTAGTTAGCCTTAACCGACCTCTAACTACCAGCTCTGGATCTGATACTCAGTTCCGTCCTCTACAGGCATCTGAACTCACATGCACATTGTCACAAATAAAAATACACATAATAATAAAATAAAACTAAAAATAAAAAAGACGAGGATGGAGGTCTTTCTGTCTTCGAATGTTCTTATCTTCTTTTTCAGAGGGCTAAAATTTGGTTGTTGTTGAGAGATCTTTGGTGTCTTTGGGTTAGGTTTGTTCTAGTATGTATTGTTTTTGAGGGTTACTGAGTGAGGAAAACGGGTCCTCTGTGAATCCGTCTTTCAGTTTCCTTATTGGTGTGGAATCAGAAAGGTACTTATCGGCTGTTTTGGAAGGAATTTTGTAGCTGCCACGTTACTGAAACTATCCACAGCTCTTGAGGTAACTAGCACCAAGCATGCTGCAAAAAGGGATACTGATGTGCCTTGGCCCAGTGGAGGCTCATGGAATTGCCCTTTTGGCTGCCTGATTTCCCTAGCCAGTGGTTTCAGCACTAATTGAAGAGGTATGGGAACAGGGTGCCCCAGCCTCCTTCAGGTTGCCTTCCTACCTTTAAGGGGAATGCATCTATTTTCTTCTTCTATTTAGGATGATGTTGGACTGTGGGTTTGTTTATGGCTTTATTTGTTGGGAAATGTTCCCTTGGTTCCAGTCCCGCTAGACTTTCAACAGAAGGGATGCTGGTCTTGCGGAGGCTTTTTCTGTGTCAAATGAGATGATCCATGTGATTTTGTGTTTCAGTCCCATTTCTGTTTTGTTATGTACTTATTGATTTTCATACTGTTGAACCATCCCTGCATTCTCTGCTTAGCATCCACTTTGTCATTAGATATGATCTTTTTTCTTCTCTTTTTTTTTTTTTTTTTTTTTTTTTTTTTTTTTTTTTGATTTGGGTCTATGTGGTTTGAGTATTTTGTTGAGATATTTTGCAGCTGGCGTTGGCCATAATGAGATGGATTATAGTTTGCCGTGTGGTGATGCGTTTGCCGGGTTTGGGTATAGTAGTGCATGCTGGATCTATAGAAGGAAATGTGTGGGCGGGAGATTTGCCCGCTGTTTTGTTGCTTCGAGAATAATTGGTTCGCTGGAAATTTTTGTAGGAATTATCCTTGAAAACCACCTGGGGCTGGTCTGTTTCTTAAGTTGGGATTTTTGGTTTCCCTTTTTTTTGTTTTGTTTTTGAAAAAAAGCGCTTTATTTATATACATCTTTTTGTACTATATGTGGAGTTGAAATTCAAGGCCTCATACATTGCGAGGCACATTAGCTTCCACTGAACTATAGCCTCAATATAGGTTTTCTTAACAATATGCTTTATATATCACACAATGAAACATTATCAATGAAATGACAGCTGTATACAACAAAAGGCATGAATCTTACAAAGTGTTGATGAAAAAATTCCGTCTCTAGACCCGATACAGTATGATGGATTCTATGCGAAATTCATATAACGGCAACAAAACTGACGACTAGATCACTTAAAAGACACACCATAATTGTTATGGTATTTTACCTGTGATTAAGAGCTATTTGAAAAAGTAGCAAGAGAGAGCGACAGGGAGTGGTAGGATGAAATGCCAAATGCAACAAGTGAAAGTATTGTAATATTATTTTGGGTTGTTTTGTGTGTGTCGTATGTTGGAAACTGAACCAGGGTCTTGTCTTGTAACTCTCTGCAAAAGTGCGAATATGATGTTTTAATTTTAATTGTGGTAAATGAATTGATATTTTGCTAATTTTACTCTGGCATTGGCATTGTTCTTTTTCAAATCGGCCATATGGATATAAAATTTATAAAGGGCCAAAGGATGTGCCTTAAAATTATAGCGGCTGTTAGTTGGGTAAAACGTGACCTTTCAAGTTTTCTGAGTTCGTTAGGCAATTCAGATTATTTTAATAACAAAATAGATTTTATTAAAAGCAGGTCTTAAGATCTCTAGGCCAGCCAAGAAATGAGAATTAGAGTAAGTGTCTAATGCTATGGGAGGATAGTTTACACGAGGATCCCAGTCTCCACTGCTGGGCAGACTGAAGCTTATCCAACAGAGTCTAACTCTGGGGACAGAACACTCGTTCTAAAACCCATTTTTTGCTGCTCTTTTCTGGAGCAGAATGTAACAGCCGGTATTGTTGGCCACCGTCTTCAAAGGATCTATATGGTCCCATTTCGTTGTGTCACTAACTTTAAGATGTAAGCCACAAAGGAGGCTGTGAACTGTATTGGCATTTTCATGCTTATGCTGAGTGCCAAGAGAGAATGGGCTGTTGCAGACATCTGTGATTTTCCTTACTGACTGCCCAATGTCCTAATCCCTGTTTCGGGATTCCTTCTCCTAATGAGTTTGAGCTTTTCTCTTCCTAAAGAATCTTTGGGAGGTTTTTTCTAATAAGAAGACAAATAGATGGAAACATTTTCCACGCTCATGATTGGAAAAATTAATTAGTAAAAAATGGTCCCTTTCTACCCAAATTAATTACAGATTCAATGGCCCATCCCACTTTAAAATCCCCAGAGTTTCTTCACAGACATAGAAAAAAAATCCTTTTAAATTCATATGGAAAACTACACAAAGATCTCAGATCAGCCAAAGCAACTGCAGCAAAAAGATTCAAAACCGGGGGGGGGATATTTACAACTATACAAACTATCAAAGGTAAATTACAAGCCCTAGTTAGTCATTAAAACAGCCTGTTGGTACGTGCACAAAAATACTAGAGCTGTAGACAATCGGGCAAAAACGTGAGAGATACAAATTTGAGCACATACATTTTCACCACCTCCATACGTCAAAACGGAAGGGCCCAAGAAGATTCAAGGAGGAAAGAAAAGCACTTCTGAAGCAAACTTCAGTTGGCTAAAAACTGGATCACCACTTGTAGAAGAATAAAATGAACCCCTACCTGTCACCCCTGTGACATAAAAACCTCCAAATGGATCAAATACCTCAACACATGAAACTGATTGAAAACTCTGAAGGGATCTTTGAAGAGAAAAAAAAATATTGGCAACAATATATAAGACATAGGCATAGGAAAAGACTTCCACTAAATCTGTCGCAATGCAGTATGCAGAAATAAGGTCAACACGTTGACAAAGTGGACCTATTAATGAACTCATAAGTCTTCTGTTCAGTGAAAAACAATCAGAAATGAGAAAACCGCGCAGAGCTCTGAATAGAGAGAGGACAAAACCGACGCCAAAGAAACGATAAACAACGTAGAGGACAAACTTGATATCATAACATCGACAGCAAGAGTTGGGTTAGATCCAGAATATGAGAATCCAGAGGGACGCACTAAGAGGAGAAGACAAAGAGGGCAGAATCACTGAAATCAAAAAAGAGGGTAAGAGGTGCGGATTCCATGAGGAGGAAACGACGGCTGGAGAAGAGAGGCATCAAGAAAGGAGTCTAATGGGTGGCGGGGCTAGCGTAGAGTGCTGCTGGCAGAGGACCTGGTGGTGTCGATGCCCCCAGCACCTCACATGGCAGGCTGGAAAAAAACAGCTGATCAGTCCAGGGCGGGTGAATAAGATGGCCCGCTTGCTGGACCCCTGTGGCATTCCGGGACATGGGTGCACCAACCACATGCAGACATTGACATCGCATGAACAGGACAAAAGGAAAGATAAGAATAAAATAAAGGGCAAGGTCAGCATCCAGACATGTAGGGAAAGGAATTTAGGAAACGGCATTTAAGAATACCGATGACGCACCACTCCAACGAAGACTGGCAGGAGGTCACTAAAAAGCAAAGGAATCCAACTGCTGGAGATGGGGCGTGGGGAAAGGAGGGGGAACTACTCCGGCCCTGCTTGGTGGGAATATAATGTACAGCCACTATGCACAGCACTTGGAGAAGATGAACCCTTGGGAAGACTCCATAGATGAGCTGTTCCACCTGACCCAGTCATACCACTCCTGAGCGGTCATAACTACAAGATCTTCTTACCACAGAGCTACATGGCAAGCCATTGTTTATTGCATCTCTCTTCACAATAGCAAAGAGCTTGGAACCAACATCCAAGTGTCCGAACTAGACGAGTGTGATAGAGAAGGTGTGTGATTCTACATAATGGAGTCGCTATGCTAGCAAGTCCCAGGAAAGTAAGGGAAGGACTCTCAGCAGGAACTTTGCAGGTAAATTGGATGGAACTAGAATCCATTTGCTACGGGACCGTTCTTAGTAGTCAACATTTAGGCCCATGAAGATATATATACATAAGGCATGCTGGTATCTGCTCATCTGCGGGATCCTTCGCACTCAAGTAAGACCCAGGGGGGAAGGGCACCAAACCGTGAGTCAGCCTAAGGGGAGTGGGAGATTGGCTTGGGGGAGCGAAAAATGGAAAGGGCCCGGAAGAAGGGGTAAGGCTCCGGAACGGCGCGTCTGAGGACTGAACCGTACCACTTAGGTGCTCGACGGTGTTAATGCGTGAGAAGGGGGGGCGGTGGAGGGAGGATGAGGTGAGCAGGATAGAGAAAATGAACAGAGAAAAAGGGAATCCGGAAACGAGGAGTGGTGGTGGGAGAAACAACAGGGTACAGTGGGAGGGCAGGCGACACGAAGTTGAGGAGGGTGGGTGACAGAAAAGAGATAGTAGCGATTATGTATAGATAGAGAAGAGAGTTGAAGTAATACAAATTAGAGGCAACAGCAACAACAAAAGAACTGGGACAAAGAACTGACTAAAACAGTACAATTCTCCCCCAAACAATAATCCTCTGCATAGAAAAACTTTTAAAAGACTCAGAAAAAATACAAGACATGTATGGCAGAATGCACAAACTCAGGTGGGGTGGGGGACATGGAAAGGGGGGATCAGTCTAAATTGGACAAAGAAATGGTGTATGAAATACACAAAACTTCAATAAAAATATAAAAATCTAAAAAAAGAAGAGGAACCTGTTGCCTTACCTCCTTGTCAGATTTTCAATGAATCAATTGCATGAACACCCTGGTGGGGCATGGATTATTAATTTACAATAAATCCAGGAACAAAGAAAAACACTCAACACCAAGATTATAAGGTGTCCCGCCTCTACCCACCGTAACTGTGAACACTACAGTTCGTAACAGGCCAAGCAATGAAATGCACAGAGTGTTCCTGTCTTGTTTTGTTTGGGCTGCTGTTGGCAGAGTAAACTACCAGTAAGTAGAATTCTACCAGTCAGTATAGAAAGCCCCAAGAGCCGGGGATTACAGTGTTGGCAAAACAAGAATAGTGTTTTGATACAGAACCTAAATGTTCTTCTTAAGGTTTCTGAGAAAGAATGAAATAATCATAGACCTATTAGCCACTCCCTGTCACGATGATTTTACTTCTTTAAAGCAAGAAGGAAAGAGTTCTGAAAAATATATGAGCAGATATGGTTTTCTGCATATCGAAAATGAAATTGCTTAATCCATCAAGACACTTTCCCTAAGAGAACTGATTGGAAAGGGGCAGCATATGTAGCTTGCTTTGAGAGAAGCTGGAGTGATATTCTAAGTTGATTCTCATTTTCTGAGTGGTCTCTTCGGAAGGCAGTTTTTGTGGACCCCCTTTGGGACTCTTTGGTGACTTTCCATTCTATAGGATCTCTCCCCCTCTGCAGCTCCTTGCATGTGCCTTCCTCCATAGATCTGCTCCTATTGAAAGGAGGTCCCTTTTCAGTATGAGGGACCGCCTACTCTCCATTCCTGAGGCTCTATCCCATCATGGCTTGTCATTTCTACTGTGAGTCTACCGTAACAGTGACAGCAAAGTGACTGTTCTGTGACACTGTACCTTGGGAGATGTGAACAAACATCTACTCACCCCAGATAAGGGACCAAAAACAGACCAAATAAGCATGTCACTAAAGTCCTGTTGGGGGAATTAACCTGGGATTGACTTGGCTGCTTGCTGAGATTCAAACCACACTCAGGATGTGGAGGAAGTTACTCTTTATTATACACAGGTCCTGGGCTAGGCTGCCTTGCTCCAGAGTAACTGAGGCAAAGACCAGAAATACAGACTTTTTAATTATAATTTTTATTGTTATTAAACTTTTCCATAGGTCATACATCATTTCTCAGTTGAATCTAGAATTGCTTCCCTTTCCATGCCCCCCCACCCCACCCGAGGCCCTGCACTCTGCCATTCACGTCCTGTATCTTTTTCTGAGTCTTTCCAGAGTTTTTTTTAGTTCTTTTGTTGTTGTTCTCTCCAACTTTTATTGCTGCATATATATACATATATATGTATATACACATAGTTTTATATATATACATAAATATATATGCATACATACACATATCACTTGAATTGGAGGATTATTTTTTTCTAAAAGATGTCACGCTTTCCTTAAGGAAGTGCTAGAAAGCTCCTCCTTGGCAATCCCAAACAACTATCAATCCTGCACTTTTGCTCCACATGGGGGTCTTTCCCTCCCATGGTCCCCCAAATGAAGTCCAGTAAGCATGTGTCCTGGTCCTGTCTCAATGCCCCTGCACTGGCCTCCATGATACAGCCCAGGTAGTTCAACAATGGCAGTCTATATTCTGATGAGGCTGACATCCCCTTAGCAGTTTTAGTTCACAAGCTGGGTATCTCAGTAGTCCCCATCTGGCATTGAAGGTTTGGAGGATTCTTGGAGAGACATGAGTCTTCAGTTTATATTGGAAGGTTAAAAAGCTGTGTCTCATGTCTTTGAGGAGTGCCAAAAGTGGTGGCAGCCACAGGGTAGACGCACTTGCCAGTAAGAATTGAAGACAGGCCAAACAACAGTGCTCTCTCTTTTTTCTTTTTGTATTTTTACTAAGATCTCATGTTCTACTTCTGCAGTACAGTTTCTCTGGTCTTACTGATTATTTACATCTGGTCGTACTTTCCTTTTGGACGCTTAAGGCCACACAGTTAGCCCAGATTAACCAAGGTTTTTGTTTTCTCAAAGTCAGTTCAGGATCTGGACCTCAGGGGAATCTTGGGGTTCTTTCGGGGGAGGAGAGTGGGAGCCCCTTGCTCCCTTCAGCTTTTCATTTACCAGTTCCATCCACTCGAGGACAAAATCAGGTCTTGCGAAACCAGGCTTCCTTTTCTGAAGCATGAGCAGACTTTCCTCTTTATAGACTGGACACTGGCTGAAGTTCCATTAGTGGCTCTCCAAGACCTCCCTGAACAGGAAGATTGGTGACTCACATTTTCAGGACATTTCAAGAGATGCCCCCATGCATAATCCCCTAAGATTTAGTTGACCTCTGAGGGCAAGGAACAAAGTTATCCCTTAGGTTCCTTGGCCAAATTGGTATGGGTGTTAAACAGACTTTTTTTTTGATTGTCTTTTTGAGACAGGGTCTCCCTGCAGCCCCAGCTGTCCTGGAACTCACTATCTAGACCAGGCTGGCCTTGATCTCAGAGATCTGGCTGCTTCTGCCTCCCAAGTGCTGGGATTAAACACGTGTTCACCACGCCTGGCACATACAGGCTTTTAGTAAGATTTTTCACCTAATTCCTTAGCAGTGGTCATATTGGTAGATTTGAAATGTCAGCACAGAAGTATACATGTCTCTTGGAATATTAAAGGAAGTTTAAACAGCCAGCGTTTTATAACAACAAAAACTCAGATATTTTGGGCAAGTGTAGGGTTGTAACATTCCCAGTAACTTGCTGGTGCCAATACAATCTTCGCTATTTTAACAACTAAGACACATGGCAGCAGGGGCTTCCTCCAGATGCCAGAAAAGGGCAGCATTCTTCAAGGTGCTCACAATCTGTGGTTTCTGTGGGTGTCACCTTGTCTTATCTCAGACTCAAAGTGGCCTTACTATTTGAGTGCAAGTAGAAGCAGAGTCCTAACTGCTACTTGCACATATACCAACAAGCACACTTCTGAATAGGACTATGTGAGGGTCTTGTTAACTATGCTTGTTAGTGCTTACTCATCTATCACCAGGGAAAAAGTTATACTGGGGTCAGAGTTCATTAGTTTCATATTAGATTAATTTTCCCCATTAGTCCACCTTGGTGAACCAATGTATTTGTTAGGGTCACTTTCAGGATTATGGGTGAGGGGTCACAGGAGCATGGATGACACCAACATAGTTGTGTCACTAGAAACCCACCCCAGCATGGGTAACAGCTCATAACAACTGGAAGCCTGCAGGCAGCTAGCTCCACAGGGTAGGAGTATACTTTCCAGGCATCCTGGCTGTTAAAATCTTATTCCAATTTTAGTATAAGTGCGATGTATAGGGCTGTTATAACTTAGCTTTTCTGGGTGCTTAATGACCAAACCTAACGCCCATCCCAATTTGGCTGAGGGACCTAAGGGATAACTTTGTTCCTTGCCCTTAGAGGTCAACTAAGTCTCAGGGGACTATGCATGGGGGCATCTCTTGAAATGTCCTGCAAATGTGGGTCACCAGTCTTCCTGTTCAGGGAGATCTTTCAGAGCCACTAATGGGGCTTCATCCAGTGTCCAGTCTATAAAGAGGAAAGTCTGCTCATGCTTCAAGAAGGGAAGCCTGGTCTAGCAAGACCTGATTTTGTCCTCGAGTGGATGGAACTGGTAAATGAAAAGCTGAAAGGAACAAGGTGCTCCCACCCCCCCCCAAAAAATCAAAACCCAAGTGACCTCTGAGGACCAGATCCTCAACTGACCTTAAGAAAACAAAAACCTTGGTTAATCTGGGCTAACTGTGTGGCCTTAAGCATCCAAAAGGAAAGTAAAACCAGAAATAAATAATCAGTAAGGCCTGAGAAATTGTACTTCAAATATGAAACTTGAGATCTTAGTAAAAAGACAAAAAGAAAAAAAGAGAGAGTACTGCTGTTTTGCCTGTGTCTTCAATTCCTACTGGCAAGTGCATCTACTTTGTGGCTGCTACTGCTTTTGCCATTCTTCAAAGACATGAGACACAGCTTTTTAACCATCCAATATGGTCTGAAGACTCATGTCTCTCCAAGAATCCTCCAAACCTTCAATGCTAGATGGGGACTGCTGAGACATCCAGCTTGTGGATTGAGCAGCTACTGTGGTTTCAACCTTGTCACAGTACAAACTGCCATTGTTGGACTACCCAGGCTGTATCATGGAGGCCAGGACAGGAAGATCAAGACAGGATGCAGTGCTTACTGGAGCTCATTTGTGTGACCATGGGAGGGAAAGACCCCAGTGTGGAGCACAAGAGCAAGATTGTTGGTTGTTTAGGCTTGTCAAGGATGAACCTTCAAACACTTCCTTAAGGAAAACATGACATCTTTTAGCAAAAAAAAAAGAAAATCCTCCAGTCCAGGTTATATGTGTATGCATGTATATATTTATGTGTATATATATATATATATATATATCTATGTATATATCTATATATATATATGCAATACAAGTTGGAGAGAACAACAACAAAAGAACTAGAAAAAAAACTCTGCAAAGACTCAGAAAAAGATGCAAGACATGTAAGGCAGAGTGCAGGAACTCAGGTGGAGTGGGGGGCATGGAAAGGGAAGTGACTCTAAATTCGATTGAGAAATGATGTATGATGTATGGAAATAGTTTAATAACAATAAAAATATAAGTAAAAATATCCTGTTCCTGACAGCTTAGTTAGTCAGAGAAGTTCTCTTTAACAGTCCTTACTGCTTGGATACCTGTGGGCCCAGAGGAGTCTTGTCCTTCTGCAAGTGTGTGGGGACTTCCTAAGATTTCAGAGTTGTCGACTTCTTGAATCCCCAGGACGCTTTCTTTAGAGCTGCCTGAATCTTAAGGAACTTCCTCTTTAGAACTTCCTAGGTCTTATTTTTTTAATTTTATTTATTTTTTATGTGTATGAGTGTATTGTCTGCATGCAGGTCTGCACACCCATGTCGTGCAATGCCGCGGAGGTCAGAAGAGGGTGTTGGATTCCCCTGGAACTGGAGTTCTCCTGGAATTGGAGTTACAGACAGTTCTCAGCCGCCATGTGGGTGCCGGGGATCGAACCTGGGTCCTCTGCAAGAGCGGTCGGAGCTCTCAACCGCTAGGCCATCCCTCCAGCCCCAACTTCCTAGGTCTTAAGATACCTCAGAGCTAATGGATGCTGGATAGATAACTCAACTTGCTGCCAATTCCCTGCTTTTCCTCTCGTGCTGAAATAGAATCACTAGATGAGGAGCTGGCGAGATGGCCCAGTGGGCGAAGGTGCTTGCTGGCAAGGCTGGGGACCCAAGTTCAATCCACTGAGCCCACACAGTGAAGAGAGCATGTTATCTTCTGGTCTCCATGTGCACAGGGTGAAATGCTCTCTTCTATATGCAAACACACATACACATACACCAAATAAATGTGATAACATTTTTTAATTCTCCAAATGAGAATATAAAGAATTGTGAATTTTTTATACCCGTATTGCCATTTTATTTTTATTTGCTACCACGTGAAAATATCAAATGAAATCAATATTCTTCATGAAATGGAGAATGGAGAATTTGTACCCCAATATTCAGTAAAATGTCAGTATATATGTCTCTACCTATAAATTACAAGATGGTCTGAAATAACTATTGAAGCTAGAAACCAAGAACGTGGAGCAAGGAATTCAGGCAGCTTGTTAGGAGATGCTAGGAGCCAGCTTGAAAGAGCCCCCAGTGCCCAGCCAGATCAACGTGGAAAGCCACATGCTGACAGTGCTGTCAGAACTCAAACTGTAACAGACACTCATGAATCCTTGCTGAGAAAAATACAAAGCATAATAAATAAATGAAAAGAAAAGAAAGAATTCTTCCCTACTGAAGAATTACAATTAACCACGAAGGAGTGGCAGGGAGGGAAAATCTCCATCACAGACATGGTGTGGTGGTTGCTGTGAGCTGGTCTTCTGATGAGATGAGACAGGAAGAGTCTGAGGTGAGAAGAATATTTGCATAGCTGTGAAACACCTCCCATAAAATAAGTATTAAGGGTGAAAGAGACATCTCAGTCAGTCAGGTGCTTGCTGTGCAAGCACAAGGGCTGAGCTTGATTTGCAGAACCCGTAGAAAGCCCAGGCAGGCACCTGTCCTCCCAGCACGAGGAGAGAAGGAGGGCAGAGGCCTGGCCACCCAGCCTGACCTGGCCTCCTCAGCTAGTTCCAGAACTAGAGAGACCTCTTTGCAAAAGACAAGGGGCTCAGCTCTCCACTCTTAAGTAAAGTGATTCCGTGTGGTGAAGCCCCTAAGATGGGATGCGGGTTAGTCATGTGACAATAATGATTCACCATCTTTGGGACTCCCAAATTGTCTAGTAATAAATAAAAAGTTAAACCACTATTGCTTTAACTATTTTGTGCAAATGAGCTGACTTTATCATCCAATTTACTTACTGCTCTGAGGAAACAAAATTACGAATATTTCAAACTATACAATTTCGTTTTTACATAATGCATGACATTTTAATTATACATTCTACATTTCACATTTAGATTTTGAAATTTGAGTTTTAAGAGGTTTCTAAAGAGGCAGGCTGAGGGGTCTCCTGGAAGCTGCCACCCTGTGTTGCACACTGGAATGGATCGTGTTTCTTGTCAACTCTGCCATTGGACATTCTCAACCACCAGCCAATGCTGTATCACACATTTTAAATACAGAGCAGTGATGCTATCAGAGAAGCAGGATGCTAACGGGAGCCCAGGAGCTCCCTCCAGGACGCTTGCCTCACACCCCCTACTCCCCAAGTACTGCCAGAGCATTCTAGTCTCTGCCCCCAAATGTGGTTTCATCCTAAGACCACGTGCTGGTTTTGTTTTTCTTTCTGCATCTCTCTCTATATGTTTCCTTCATGATCCACATGCAGTGGTCACAGAGATGGAGCCCGCAGGCCAGGTACCGTGGGCCACGTCTTGAACCCCAGCACTCAGGAGGTGGAGACAGGAAGATCAAGAGTTTGAAGCTAGCCAGGCTACATAGTGAGTACCAGGCTAGACTGGGCTACATGGGACACCTTGTCTCAAAAAGTGAAAGAATACACACATATATACGTATATATATAATGAATAATAATGAATATATATAATGAACATAATGAATAAATATAATGAATATATAATGAATACATAAAAGACAGATGGAGACTGATAATATTTCCACTAAGATTTTCACATATTTCTTTCTTTCTTTTTTGGTCTTTTTGAGACAGAGAATCTCTGCAGCCCCAGCTCTCTTGGAGCTCACTATGTAAACCAGGCTGGCCTTGAACTCACAGAGACCGGCCTGCCTCTGCCTCTGCCTCCCTAGTGCTGGGATTAAATGTGTGCACCACCACACCCAGTCACATATTTCTTTAGTATCTTAAATACTAAATATTAAATATCTTCAGAAAATTCAGCCATATGCAACATAGCATAATTTTTAGCTTAAAAATATTTGTGTGTGTGTGCATGCATATGAGCACATGTTCTTGTGTGAATGTGGGCATGCACTTGCCGTGGTACATGTGTGGTACATGTGTGGTACCTATGTGGAGGTCAGAAGACAAGTGTGGATGTCTTCCACCTTCTCAGCCTCTGTCCTGTTCGATGCTGTGTAGACTGGGCTCACTGGCCCGAGAGGCTCTGAGACTCTCCTGTTTCTTCCTCCACCTTGCCTCAGGAGCACTGGGATTAGAGATGCATGCTACCACATCTGGCTTTATGAGGTTCTGGGGATCCAAATTCAGGTCCTCATACCTGTGTGGCAAGGGCCTCTCCCCATTGAGCCATCTCCCCAGCCACAATTTTGAGACTTCTAAGCTGTTCTACTTTATCCTTGGAAAGCTTGTAGAGGTGTGTGCTGGCTCTGTCAGCAGGGCAGAGGAAACAACCCTCAAATCCTGTCTGGATTCTCTTTCATGAGGCCATTATCCACACTGAGATGTATTTATGTTTGCAGTGGTCCCATCTCAAAGCCAGTTACCTTGTTTGTAATCAGCTTTATCTCTAAGGTCCTTCAGCCACTGGTCCTTCCACCACAGC
The DNA here is from genome assembly GCA_009823505.1 of Rhizomys pruinosus. Lineage (NCBI taxonomy): Eukaryota > Metazoa > Chordata > Mammalia > Rodentia > Spalacidae > Rhizomys > Rhizomys pruinosus. The sequence goes on from VZQC01004333.1 coordinate 413,431, forward strand.
CAGTGAGCTCAAATCCATCATTCCGAATCCTCTTTACCTTCCTTCCTCCAGTTACTTATTGTTGTGTAACAAATTACCCCAAATTTAGTGGCTTCACACTCCATGATGCTGACTATTATAACTGTGTTGGCTAAGCAGCTTATGTCTTTCATAAAGTAGTGTTCATTGCCGGGTGTGGTGGTGCACGCCTTTAATCCTAGCACTCTGGAGGCAGAGGCAGGCGGATCTTTGTGAGTTCAAGGCCAGCCTGGTCTACAGAATGAGTTCCAGGACAGCTGGGGTTACAGGGAGACCCTGTCTCAAAAAAAGTAGTGTTCAAAATGCAGGTGGGACGGGAGGATCTGCAGTTTGCTCGGGACTGGTTAGTTGGCTTCTAAGATGGCTGTTGCATGTCTACAAAGAGACTGGATTGGTGGTGAGGAGTTCACTCCTCACAGCCATGTTTGAGTGACTTCATCAGGGGACCTGTAGCTTCCCCTGTGGAATATTAGAAAGAGAACAAAATAACACGGCACGTCTCCATACCTTGCAAAAAGAGGCTTTGCAGAAAAGTTCTGAGAGGTGCACTTGTCTGAAAATATGAGGATATGTATTTAGAATCCAGTAAGAAGTTACATTGGTTTAGGGATGTGACAAAAGTTGTTCAAATGCAGAAAATAAGTGTCTGTGAGGTGCCCAGCCCCTTGTGACACATCTACAATGCAACCTCCTCACTAAGGCTCTGTAGTGTTACACACATGCACACGGGCGTGATTATCCCTTTGCCTGCTGAACAGATCTAACGTGTCCTCGGAAGTTAACCGTGCCAACAGCTGAGTCAGCAATCTAGGCCAATGAGCAACACTTGGCACGTTCGCAGAAGGGCAGAGACAATTATACATGCATATATATATGCATGTATAATTATATATATAATTCTATATATATATATAAATTATATATATAGAATTTATATATATATAATCTATATATATATATAAATTCTATATATATATAATTATATATATATAAAAAATATATATATATAATATATATAATTTTTTTTTTTTTTTTTTTTTTTTACTTTGAATTCTATTTTTTCCTTGATTAAAATGAGTTTGCAGGAGCTCACGATCTGCCTGCTTTTAACCCAACTCCCGGTGTTTGTGTGTTGACTTTGCCATCTGCTCACCCTGGTTTCTTGACTGTGACCCGAACTTCTTTGGCTTGACCAGAGGAATTTACTACATCTGGTGCCCATGTGGTCTGTGGCACCCTCCCCCTCTACATTTGCGAGATGTCTGTGTTTCCTGGTGCGTAGACCCCTTTCTGTTTTCGGTGCTTACGGCCTTGGAAAAGTGAGTGGGGGGGTGCTTCCCTTCACTTTCAATTTGTTTATCATCCTCTTTGTTCATTGCTAGTGGCTCCACCTCTTGGTTCATTCCAGCGAATCCGCCTAAGAGCTGATCCACTCAGAACCTGGCCCTCTGTATATAAAGACATGCCACTCCGGAGACACGGTGCGCACATATGGCCAAGGGAGTAACCGGAAGTCCTCCACTAAGCACAAGACACTTTCGGATCCGACACACACTCTTTGTCTGTCCTAGTGGTCCAAACACTTGCCTGCCCACCCTCTCCCCTGCTGACAAGGGCAAGCTCCTGGCCATAATTGTAAGCCTTTCTAAAGGCTCCTCAGCACAGTACGATCTACCCTGTTACAAAAACACTGAAGAAAAACTGGCCCTCTCCTGTATATCTGATTTCAAATCAAATGAAGTGAATTCCCTGCTGCTCCCAACTCACAGAAACTAGCTTCAGCCGCCCCTACTAAGCCCCCTCATCCACCCTCACACTTGCATGCATTCCCGTTAATGTGGGTCCCAATGCTACCTCTTGGCCCTGGATCCCCCCCTGGATCCCCACCCCCAGCTTCTGACCTATCCCTAATTCGTAAAGCAGCACAAGAAGCTGGCCCCAATTTCCCTTATTTTGAACAAGTTTTCACCCAATGGGCAATTAACCTTCAAACGCATTACGATTGGTACACACTGCTTAAGGCAGTCCTTGGCCCTGCAACATTCCTTCAGTAGAAGGCGGTCTTTAATGACATGGCAGAAGGTCAGGCCTGCACTAACACATTATAACATCTATAACCATGGACATGCTTACCAGTGATAGTAGCTTTACTGACCCTGTGAGCCAATCCCTTATTGGTATCCCTCAGTATTATGACCAAATTAAAGACATGGCCCTACAAAGCCTTAAGTCCTGCACTCCACAAAAGCCTGACTGTTACTTCCGCAATTTGGTTCAACACGCAGAGAACATTTTTCTGATTTTCTCATCAGGGTCACCAAGGCTGTTGATCACCGCACGCCCCCCGGCCCTGCTAGAGATGCCCTGATCAAAGAGCTCGCCTGGGAAGGCATGAATTCTCACACCCACAACGCTGTCGCGTCAGTGCGTCATGAAGACCTTCATAAGTGGGTCGTTGCCACTGTGACCTTAACCCAGCCTCGGCTCCTTGTGAGGAGCTCATTCCCTCTTTACAGCCTTTTTCCATAACAAGCACGGACCTTCCAAGCTCCCTGTCTGTTGGGGATGTGGCAGGAAGGGTCACTTTATGCGATCTTGCCCAAATCCCTTCACCAAACCCCAAGACTCCTTGCCCCAAATGCAGAAAAGGCTTCCATTAGGCCAAAGATTGCAAGTTGGCTCGTGTTACATCCAACAAACAGTCCTACCATATGTCAAAATTATGTGGCCTCCACCTTCCACGTTATACTCTCGACCTGTGAATACATTACATGGACAGCATCCTTCTGGACACATCCCAGGGTCTTTCTCTTCTTTAAAAATTTCTGGGACTGGGGGCTGGAGAGATGGCCTAGCAGTTAAGAGCGCCGGCTGCTCTTACAGAGGACCCGGGTTCGATCCCCAGCACCCACATGGCAGACGAGAACCGTCTGAAACTCCAATTCCAGGAGAACTCCAGTTCCAGGGGAGTCCGACACCCTCTTCTGACCTCCGAGGCATTGCACGACACAGGTGCACAAACTTGCATGCAGACAGTACATTCATACACATACAGAAAGAAATAAAATTAATAAAAAAAAATTTAAAAAAAATTAAAAAATAAAAATTTCTGGGACTACACTTTCTGCAGTAAATAACAGAGAGGCCACTGCAGCAGCATCTAGTAAGGCCGTTCTTAGAACCTTTGTTGGATCAATGATTCCCTTTTCTGCCATGCTCACAAAATCTCCAAGCACAGCACCACACTTCTGAGGAACTTTGCAGAATTTTCTCAACTATCGAAGAGCCTTCAACACCTGCATTCTTAGCAATAGTCATTACAGGATTTCTCAGTGCTCTTTTAATAATTTGTATACCAATTTTCTGATCTTCAGTGTCAGGTTTTATTGAGTCCAAGCCTGGGATGCAATGAAGCAGAGCACAACCCCCTCTTAGAACAATGCCTCTTAAACAGCTGCTCTTGTGGCACTGAGGGCATCCGTTACTCTGTCTTTCTCCTCACTCACTTCAACGTCACTTGTCCCTCCAACCTTCAGCACAGCTACTCCATCTGATAGCTTTGCTAGCCATTCACTCAGTTTTTCCTTTTCATATTCACTAGTTGTGATATCTAGTTGCTCAGTGATTTCTTGAACATGTTTTTCAAAGTGAGCTTTGTTACACTTTCCTTTCAAAAGCATTGCATCATCTTTGGTGATAATGACCTCTCCGATTTTTCCTCAGTCATGGGTTTAAACATCTCCAGGTTTAGATTCACTCCCTCTTCTCCAAATACTGTGCCATCAGTAGCAATAGCTGTATCACTTAGCTGGTTCTTCCTATTATCTCCAAACCATGGAGCTTTGACTGCTACCACCTGAAGACCAACTTTTAGCCTATACAAAACCAGTGTACTTAGAGCTTCTCTATCAACATCTTCAGCAATTATGACCAAAGGCTTCTGGTGAGCATTGAGCATTGGCAATTTCAAGAGCAGGAATGATAGACTGGACACTAGAAATTTTCTTTTCACTCAACAGAACATAGGCATCTTAGAATTCACATTTTTGACCTGTTGATATGTTAATAAAATATGGAGAAATATATCTTCAATCAAGTTTCATGCCTTCAATAATTTGTAATTCACAGCCTTTCTTCCAACCTTTTTCATTGCATCAGAAATGATGTTTCCAATTGCTTTAGCTCTGTTTGCAGAAATTGTAGAAACCTGAACAACTTCTTCAAGAGTTGTCACAGGTTTAGACTGCTTTTTAAGTTCAGCAATTACAGCATCAACAGCTAGTATCACAACTCTCCTGATTTCCACTGGGTTAGCAACTTTGCTAATCTTCTCAAAGTCCTCCTTGGCAATAGGGCGAGCCAGAGTAGTAGCCGTGTGACCCCCTATTAACACAAGGCTGAGGCTACTACTCTTGTATCTTTCCAGAATCCTCCAGGAAGCTGCTGTGGGTACCCTCAAAAAATGTTCGACCCTCCTTGGACACGGACACTTGATCCCCGCAGCAGCTGTGGTTTGCTACAGGAGAAGGGAATCCTCTGGAAAGCCTCTATGATGCCCTCGAAAAACGTTCGAGAAAAAGGGAATCAAAACTTTTCACGCTTTGTGTTTATGGTGACTGCCTTTCCGTGTGTCTAAGATTCATGTAGTCATGTTCTTCATGTATCTAAGTTTTCGTATGTAAGGTATGTTTAGTGTCCTCTCAGTCTAAGACTTTGTGTTTGTCAGTCATTGTAATTGTCTCATGTTGATTCTGTCAAACAAAGTGGCCACCCCATTTCCATCCTTTATGTGTACATTATTCATTTTGACATGCCAGACTACATATGCACGTGCAAACTTTTAAAATATGGATATTTAAAAATGAATTTATAGGCCCAAAATGTGAATACCGTGGATATCTTTTTATCAAATGTTTGCTGCTTGTTTTGCATGCTCAACTAAAGTCCTAGGCAGTTGAATACATGACTGGTCTATTTAAATGATTTTTTGTTATCTGATCTGGTCCAAGACGTGAGCTACCCTCGACCCCTCGCCCTTTGTCACTCGGGGCCTTCTCAGCCTCCTCTGCCCCGTCAGCAGATCCTGCCGGTGTGCCCCACCACCACCGGCCTCTGTCTTCTCCTCCTCAGGTGCTTCATTTTTAATGAGTTACTGAGACCATGGCCCAGGTCCTGACTACTGTCATCAACAGAGTCTCTCATTGGGCCCTTCCTGATGACATAGTTTGCATTTGGCTCTCTGCCATTTATGACACTCTGGGATAAATCCTCATGCCTCTACTCCCACCCAGACAAACTGTTCCTAGCTTCTTCCCTCAGTGGTTGGTTAGCCAATGACGGGTAAGATCCTGCTAATCAGGACCACCTAAGACAGGCACAGTCAGATGTCGGAATGCCAGAGGTGGGGTCAACAATGTCTGAGCTCTGCACTCAGGCTTCTGCTATGTTTGTCACTCTTTTTAAAAGCAAAGGATTAGATATATGTAGAATGTTATGCACCTGCACACTGGCGTGATTATCACTTTGCCTGCTGAATAGGTCTAACCTGTTCTCGGAAGTTAACCATGGCAAAACCTGAGTCAGCAATCTAGGCCAATGAGCAACATTTGGCACGTTCACAGAAGGCCAGAGACAAATTATATACATATATATATATATTCTCCTATTTTCCTTGATTAAAACTAGTTTGCAGGAGCTCACAATCTGCCTGCTTTTAACCCAACTCCCGGTGTCTGTGTGTTGACTTCACCATCTGCTCACCCTCATTTTTTGGCCGTGACCCAAACTTCTTCAGCTGAACCGGAGGAGTTTACTCCAAGGCTCAGGGAACACAGTGGAATGGGTGGCAGAGAGAATATGAATGCATCTCTCAACTCTCACCAGTGAATCTTCCTCGTATAACAGATGGTGATTAGGTCAAAATGTCTCAGCTGTACAAAGTGCGAAGAATAAGAGGCTGCAGAGTGCTTATCCCTGAATACAACCAGCCTCTTCCACCCAGGGTTCAGGCACCATCGTGGAAGAGGAGGTGGGAGGATTGTAAGAGTCAGGGATGGTGGACGGCCGCAAGGAAACAGAGTTTTCTAGATGGCTGGGAAGCTCCTCATACGACTTAATGGTGATGGCATACACAAGACCCATGCAAGCTCAAACCAGACAAAGACTCAGCATAGAAGTGGGGAAAGGGGTAGGAAGCCCCAACCTTAGTTGGGGAACTATTTGTACCCAATGGGGGAGGTCCAGTCGTTTTCCTCTACTGGTGTCCTGCTACATAGGTTGTTCAGGATGGAGTAAACTGAAGGTTATTCTGGGACATAAATTGGGCTCAATAGGCCTTATATATATGACAGAGTGCATGAGACCCAGTAGGGACCTATAAGAGCACTGCAGATAGGGGAAGGGGGCTCCAAATATCCAAATAGATTATATGAAACTCACATGCACTGAAGGACATCTGTGTGCAAATACTTGACTGGATAGCACTTAACATGTACAGTGGAATGCATAAGGTCTGGTTGGGGTGGGAGGGCATGGAGGAGGAGGGGGTCTAAATGTTATTAAGAACTGTTGTATGAAATGCACAAAAGCTCAATTTTAAAAAATTTGGTAAGAGCTTAAAAAGGAAGAAATAGTATGAAATAAATGATGATGCTCTTTCTGACCTGGTCTGGAAGCTGTCTTGGACCCTCCTCTGTGTGGAAGCCATCTTGGACCCTCTTCCACACTCTGTCTGTCCTGTGGAGCAGCCCTGAGTGGGACTGAATTTTGCTGTGAAGAGAGGAAGGCAGATCCACCACTGGCACATGGCAGACAGGCTACCTTAGTAGCCTACCACTTCTTTTTATTATGTGTGTTTCCATAGCAAATTTGTTACCTTTCTTGGAAGACTGTTCACCAATGTGGAGGTAAGATAAAGTCAGATGAACCCTAAGTGTTTCAAACACTGCACAAGCCATGGAGCCCAGGTTACCTAAAGCAGCTGGGTGTCCACACCAAGGAGAAGGCAACCAGCATCCCCGTGGCTCCAGCTCCAGTGCCCATAGCAGTGTGAGTAGCCTTGTGTTCATCTCTCTATGTGTACGGGTGTTATGTAAGATACATTCCATTAAAGGACTCCGAAAAACTACCTTTGTGCCAGGCGTGCTAGCACATGCCTTCAATCCCAGCACTTGGGAGGAAGAGGCAGGTGGATATCTGTTAGTTCAAGGCTAGCCTGGTCTACAGAGTAAGCTCCAGGTCAGCTGGGGCTATAGGGAGTCCCTGTCTCAAAAAAGACCAAAATAACCTACTTTTGTAGCCAATTTTTAAAACACTTTCGTAGAATCAGGCTATTATTCAGAAACATATCACAAATAAGCTACATTCAAATTGATGTCAGTTTATTGAGTCAACTTCTCTATTTTTTGTATTGAGTTCAACTTCTCTTTTTTTTTCTAGTAATTCCACTAAACCAAATAAACTGCATTTTATTCAGATTATATTGTCAGGACCTTCTCTTGGTAGCAGTAATACGTTTGAATTAGAGTGGTATTTTGAGAGAACACAGGCTTTGGTTCAACTTCCAAGGATGGCACTTATCTAAAAGTTTGCTTCTTCAGTGAGTGACTTTGTGGGACCTTCACTTTACCTGTCTTTGTGATGGAAGTCATCACAAGACCTTGATACAGGCACAATGGCAGCTGAAAGATCCTTTGACCAACCTGTGTGTGTTTATATGTAATTATTTCTTTGAGAATTTCATGCATGTATATGTATTTTTTTTAATTTTTTTATTTATTATTTTTTATGTGTATGAGTGTACTACTGTCTGCATGTAGGTTGGTGCACCCGTGTTTTACAATGCCATGGAGGTCAGAAGAGGGCATCGGATTCCCTTGGAACTGGAGTCAAAGATGGTCCTTAGCCACCACGTGGGTGCTGGGAATTGAACCCGGGTCCTCTGCAAGAGCAGTCGGTGCTCTTAACCACTGAGCCATCTCTCCAGCATGATTACATCAGTCGCCCACTCCCTCCAACCCCTCACAGGCCCGTGGGGCACATACTTCTCCTACCTTCATGTCCTCTTTTCATAACCCGCTGAACCAAATAAGCACTGTCCCTCCATGCACAGGTGCAGGTCTATGCGCTGGCGCCTGGGCAAGCAGGTGGCACTTCTCTAAAGAAAACAGACTCTCCTATCCAACACTCTTCAACTGCTAAACTACTCAGCCAGGGTGGGGGCCCATGCAGCCCTCTACCATCAGTACTAGACTTTGGATTGGCTGGGTCCTGTGTGTCTCGGGTAGGCAACCATGGCTGCCCTGGCTTCATCTGTACAATGACCATGTCATGTCCAGAAGACACTGCCTTTCTGGCTTTTTCTGCCCCTTCTTCTACAGTGTGGGAGGGAGGGGGAGGGGTTTGATATAAATGTTCCATTAATAAAAGTGGTGGGCTTCTCGCCCAGAAAAGTATACATATGCATGTACAGACTGAGGAAGGGCCACACTTCGCCTGCATCAGCTAACTGGAATAGCCCAACCCAACCGTGTTCAATCTGGAAGTCTTTTGCATTGTGAGCTGTACTTGCTCCTTAATGAACTTGGCCCATTTCTTGGTTGGTCCAGTTGGGTCATGACAATTTTCAGTATCAATGAGTGACCACTGGTCTAGAGACCAAACACATTGTGGTAAATGTCATAAATTCCTGTGGTTGGGCTCGATGCCCTGGAGGCTGTTGGCCTTCTGGAAGCTGTAAGATTGATGACCCTACAGTCAAACCCATGCCTGAGGCAGGTGGTGTCACAGCTGTAAGACTGATAGTCTTGTAGCTGGCACACAACCACAAAACTGACAGGTTTCATGGTCAAACCCAGCTGGGAAGCTGTTGGGAGCCCCTATGCATGGACAAACTCATGGCTGGAGGCTGTTGGCCTTTGGGACCACCCAACCAATCAGGGGAGCCAGCCCATGATGGCACAAGGTGAAAAGCTGCTGAAAGATTAATAGTTCCATAATCCATCATGCAATAATAAACTAGAGACCTCTGTCAGGTAGCAAAGTATGTAGGAAAATTCCTTATATTCATGCAAGGTAAGCAGCTATACAGGGTTGGAACAGGCAGGCCTCACACTGTACAACATCACCTCCCAGCAGCCAATGTCAGACCATGTCACCACGCGTGGCACCTCAGCTCATGGGGCAGACCCAGAAAGGGACGTGCAGGTGAACAGGTCAGCTCATGGCACCAAGCACATGTAAGCCTGCACATGCAAAAGGCAGCCTGCATCTAGAACTACCATCCCACAGCACGCACTGATCCACCATCCAGGACTGTAGTCCCACAGCACGCACGGCTCCACCATCCAGGACTGTAGTCCCACAGCACGCACTGCTCCACCATCCAGGACCGTAGTCCCACAGCATGCACTGCTCCACCATCCAGGACTGTAGTCCCACAGCATGCACTGCTCCACCATCCAGGACTGACTACCATCCCACGGCACGCACGGCTCCACCATCCAGGACTGTAGTCTCACAGCACGCACTGATCCACCATCTAGGACTGTAGTCCCACAGCACGTACTGCTCCACCATCTAGGACTATAGTCCCACAGCATGCACGGCTCCACCATCTAGGACTGACTACCATCCCACAGCACGCACTGCTCCACCATCCAGGACTGTAGTCCCACAGCATGCACTGATCCACCATCTAGGACTGTAGTCCCACAGCTCGCACGGCTCCACCATCTAGGACTGTAGTCCTACAGCACGCACGGCTCCACCATCTAGGACTAACTGCCATCCCACAGCACGCACGGCTCCACCATCCAGGACTGTAGTCCCACAGCACACATGGATCCACCATCTAGGACTGTAGTCCCACAGCACGCACTGATCCACCATCCAGGACTGTAGTCCCAAAACACACACTGCTCCACCATCTAGGACTGACTGCCATCCCACAGCACGCACTGCTCCACCATCTAGGACTGTAGTACCACAGCACGCACTGATCCACCATCTAGGACTGTAGTCCCACAGCTCGCACGGCTCCACCATCTAGGACTGTAGTCCCACAGCACGCACGGCTCCACCATCTAGGACTAACTGCCATCCCACAGCACGCACGGCTCCACCATCCAGGACTGTAGTCCCACAGCACACATGGATCCACCATCTAGGACTGTAGTCCCACAGCACGCACTGATCCACCATCCAGGACTGTAGTCCCAAAACACACACTGCTCCACCATCTAGGACTGACTGCCATCCCACAGCACGCACTGCTCCACCATCTAGGACTGTAGTCCCACAGCACGCACTGATCCACCATCTAGGACTGTAGTCCCACAGCTCGCACGGCTCCACCATCTAGGACTGTAGTCCCACAGCACGCATGGCTCCACCATCTAGGACTGTAGTCCCACAGCACGCACTGATCCACCATCTAGGACTGTAGTCCCACAGCTCGCACGGCTCCACCATCTAGGACTGTAGTCCCACAGCACGCATGGCTCCACCATCTAGGACTGTAGTCCCACAGCACGCACTGATCCACCATCTAGGACTGTAGTCCCACAGCTCGCACGGCTCCACCATCTAGGACTGTAGTCCCACAGCACGCATGGCTCCACCATCTAGGACTAACTGCCATCCCACAGCACGCACGGCTCCACCATCCAGGACTGTAGTCCCACAGCACACATGGATCCACCATCTAGGACTGTAGTCCCACAGCACGCACTGATCCACCATCCAGGACTGTAGTCCCACAACACACACTGCTCCACCATCTAGGACTGACTGCCATCCCACAGCATGCACTGCTCCACCATCTAGGACTGCAGTACCACAGCACGCACTGATCCACCATCTAGGACTGTAGTCCCACAGCTCGCACGGCTCCACCATCTAGGATTGTAGTCCCACAGCACGCACGGCTCCACCATCCAGGACTGTAGTCCCACAGCACACACGGATCCACCATCCAGAACTGTAGTCCCACAGCACACATGGATTCACCATCTAGGACTGTAGTCCCACAGCATGCACTGATCCACCATCCAGGACTGTAGTCCCACAGCACGCACTGCTCCACCATCTAGGACTGACTGCCATCCCACAGCACGCACTGCTCCACCATCTAGGACTGTAGTATCACAGCACGCACTGATCCACCATCTAGGACTGTAGTCCCACAGCTCGCACGGCTCCACCATCTCGGATTGTAGTCCCACAGTACGCACGGCTCCACCATCTAGGACTGACTGCCATCCCACAGCACGCACGGCTCCACCATCCAGGACTGTAGTCCCACAGCACACATGGATCCACCATCCAGGACTAACTGCCATCCCACAGCACGCACGGCTCTACCATCCAGCATTGTAGTCCCAGAACACAGCACTGCTCCTCTGGATCTTGAAGCTCTCAGACTGAGGCCCCTCAGGCCCATGCTCTGATCTTGGTGCATCTGAGCTCTCTTTCCATCCACACAAATCTATTCCATTCTTTTTGTCTATACCAGATAAGTGACTCTCTGTTGTTGTTGTTTAGTTTTAACTTTTATATTGATTTTTTATGTGTTTCATACATATTTTTTCAGTCAGTCTTAATCGCCATTATACCCACTTCTCCCTTGGCACCCTCCCTCACTCCCCACCCCCTGAGTTCACACCTTCTTTCATTCCTGTTAAGAGTCCATTGTGCCAACTCTCCTTACTCACTCCTCAGTGCCAGCTCCTCCCCTGAGCTCTAGTCAGCCTATCCAGAGTCTCATTTCTCAAGAAGGACAGGTCTTCCTCACCTGATAACCATCTACTGCCAATATTTCCTCAGCCAAGGTTGGTCTGCTACCCATTTCTGCAGTTCTGTGCCGAATTTTTGTCCAGCTAAGCTTGCATGGGTCTTGTGCATGCTCGTACCAGTGTCATGGGTTCATATGAACAGGGTCCCAGGAGCTTGGAGGATTCATTTCCCTTTGGACTTGTTTCACCTCTCCGGCTCTTACAACCTTTCTGCCCCTTCTTCTGCAATGTTCCCTGAGCCCTGGGTGGATAAAATTGAATATAGGCAGCCTGTCCATGGATCCACACTCTGTAGACTCCTAATCTTCACAGTTTGTCGGGTTCCTGGTCTCCAGTTGCATGGAGGAGCTTCCTTAATGAGAATTAAGAGGTAGTTAATGCCTTCTTGGGTCCTCGTTCTGTGATGCTTGGATCTTCTGTGTAAAGGTTGCATTGTAGATGTGTCGCCTAGGCATGAGCCATTCACAGACTACACCTGAGTGTGTCCAGTCGTGGGACCCCACATCTTGCTCTCATCTGGAGCAAAAGAAGCTTCTTTTTCTGAGTGGTGTCTGGGATATTTGTCTGTAAATATAAGGACACTTTCTTTTGTACTTAGTAAATGTTACCTTAGCCTAGGGATGTAAGTGACTCTTTTACATTCAGAAGAGCTGCTTGTGCTTCCTGGGGCCCTGGAAGAGTAGGTCTTCCACTACCTGCTCCATGGCTTCCTGGGTATCTCAGGGAACTAAAAGCCAGAAGGAGTTCCCCAACTGCAAAGGCTCAATTCCTTCCAGCTAAAACTCTGGCTTCTTAGATGTTTAACAACTGCAGAACAGGATATTGTGGGTTTTTTTGTTTTGTTTTGTTTTGTTTTGTTTTCTTAGGAAAATAGATGAAGGTAATTTATACAATTTTGGCAGTGGTGGCTTGAGGGGGAACTTTATCTCAGATAAAATAGGCTGAGGTCATGCCTTTGAAAAAGCAATAATAAGCCATATCTAAATCAATGGAAAGAATCTTTTGTAGAGGATTCTAAAGGCGAAGTAATTCTGAGATGCTTCTCTGCTGATATCCTTGTCGAGAGCAGTGAGACAGTGTGAATTAACTACACACTGGCTCTTTGACTCGTCAGACCCCCTCCTACCACCTCCTGTTCCCTGATTCTTTGAAACCACTGACCCTCTTGATCTTGGGCCTTTTCTTCCTGATCCTGATCCATAACAGATTTTTAAAAAGCCAAAAATATTATCTTTAAGCAAGTGGTGATCCACACTTCAGATGAATTAAATTCCTTCCTCAAGCTGAGTTTTGAGTCATTCTAAAAAGTTTCCAGATACCAAAATGACCACAGTAAACTCATATAATAATTTAAAAGTTTCCTTGGCACCTGTAATCCTGGGCTTGCTGACTCATAGGAGCTTATGGACCTGATAACAAGTTTGAGAAGAATAAACACCAGGCTGTGGACAGTCTCCCATGGACAGTCTCCTGTGGACAGTCTCCCGTGGATAGTCTCCTGTGGACAGTCTTCTGTGGACAGTCATCTCCTATGGACAGTCTCCTGTGGACAGTCTCCCGTGGACAGTCTCCTGTGGATAGTCATCTCCTGTGGACAATCTCCCGTGGACAGTCTCCTGTGGACAGTCTCCTATGGACAGTCATCTCCTGTGGACAGTCTCCTGTGGACAGTCTCCCATGGACAGTCTCCCGTGGACAGTCTCCTGTGGACAGTCTCGCATGGACAGTCTCCCGTGGACAGTCTCCTGTGGACAGTCTCCTGTGGACAGTCATCTCCTGTGGACAGTCTCCTGTGGATAGTCTCCCGTGGACAGTCTCCCATGGACTGTCTCCCATGGACAGCACTGTGAAGTCCCTTCCAGATTGAAAATGGTGGAAATCACAATCTCAAAACACACCAGACCCGCCTTGGCATTCACTATCCCATCTCACTACACGTGGGACAAGTGTCCCATACCATTAAACACACCTCAATGGAGAGGGAAGGGGGATCTGCTGCCCATGTCTCTTGGGTAAGACCATGTGTCACATTGGGCTGCCCTGCTCTCTCAGGGCCTGGTCTTCAGGTCTGCCTGGACAACATCTTCCTACCAGAGGCAATGCAAGCCAGGAAAAGGTGTGGGGCAGGACCCAGAATGGGTGGTATCCTAGCAAAATGACCATGGAGGCCAGTGGAACAGTGCATGCTTGCTGCTGTATCTGTCCACTGGGAAGGTCCTCTGTGCGCTTTTGGCATTTAAAATGGAAAGGATAAGGTGTCAGGCCAGAGAGGCCAGAGAAGCAGGGACCATGTGGGCTGCCAGAGAGGGCTGTGCTGCCTCTGCCTGTGTTCTCATGAAAAAAACAAATACCAAGGCAGAGAGTGTGTGCAGGGTAAGATAGGAGAGGGGAGGGAGGGAGAAGAAAGAGAGGAAGAAAGAGAAGAAGAGAGAGAGGAAGGGAAACAGAGGAAGAGAGAGAGGAAGAGAGAGGGGAAGAGAGAGAGGAAGAGAGAGAGGAAGGGAAACAGAGGAAGAGAGAGAGGAAGGGGAGGGTGGGTATCTTCTACCTCTAACACCAGCACACGTAGCCCCTCCCACCTCTGGGAGGATTTTCATTATATAATTATCTATGAGGAGCACTTTCTAAATCTGTTTGAATTCAGAATCCTGTGAAGGAAATTACTTTTCCATCTTATTAAAATAGGAAAATTGATTTAAGCCTTTCAGTTAGTTCTGAAGGCCTGGAACACCTTTATTTTTTCTTCTTCAAGAAAATATAAAGGAAAAATGATGAATTCTTTTTAATATTAATGTCTGTTGAGGAAGTATTACTTTGTCTTTTAATTAATCCCTTTAAAGGACCATAAAAGGTGAGAGATGAGTTTAGAAACTAAAACAACAACAAAAAAAATGCGTCTTGTTTTTCCTTTGTTGATATCATCAAGTTTTATAGTTTTATTGTAATTAATTTTTCCATCAAACATGTAATTATTTGCTGAGTGTCATTGCATGGAGGGGCTATAGTGAGGATGGACCCAGGGACTGAGGAAGCCATGGGCTCAGCACTCATGGAGCTGACATCTACAACCATGGTTGAATCTAGTAGCAGTAATTCCATGAGAACTTATGGAATGGGGATCAAAAGCAAACAAAGGAGAGAAAATAATATATATGGCGCTATCCCCAGGAACATGCTTCCAGGAGCTTTTGGGCCATAGTAGTGGGGGTTCAGCTGTGCCCATCCAAAGAATTGCCAGGACGTTGATCCAGCTCATGTGTGTGTGTGCTGGTGAAGTGCTGGAGTCTGTGTATAAAGAGTGTTCTAGAAAGAGACAGCAGCATCACCACAGGCTGTGATGAAGGAAAGGATGTTGCTGATGAACTGAAAGCAGGTACCCATGAGAAGCAGAGAATTTGCACACCTGACTGCAGAGGGCCTCGAAAGCATCTTCATGCTGTGGAGGGTTTTTGTTCTTTCTTGTGCATTCAAAAGGGAACTTCATCATCTTTCCAATCATCCCTTATCTTCTAGCATTTTCAAAGCTGACGTTGTTATTTGATGTGAGTCCAAGTTCCTTCTGGACCCTGGATAGCTGGAGGCCCTGAAACCAGCATTGCTTCCCCAAATATTATTATGTCACTAGTTTACTATTTTGATTCTTATTTTCTCATGGGCACACAGTTAATCACTAAATGTGGCTTCTATTTCCACATTGTAACTAACTTTTAGCAAATTATCACTTGTCCTTTATTAGTGTCAAATCAAGGAAGAATATTCACTCTTCTTGAAAGATTACCAGTCGCCCACACTGTGCCCCCATGACATCCCATTTTCTTTATATTCTTTAGTCAAAACAAAGTTATATACAACCTTGAACACAGAGGCAGATGTAAGAACCCAGCTGTCTTCTATTCAGCCAGATGCTAAAAATATTTGAGAAACTATAAAACAATGCCAGTCTTTCACTATTTTATTTTCTTTGGGAAAATGTTGTTTTGAGAAAGTTATTTGTCTTAGCAAGAAATGGATAACCAGTCCTTATTCTTTTCAATGAATTAATAAAGAAATACTCTGACTACTCTAAATTTTAATTCTGACATAGTAAATAACAAATTATAGGACACACCTAAGCTGAGGACTTCGGTGTTTTCAGAGATCTTTAATTGAGTGAAGGGTACACAAACACTGGCCCCAAATGCAAATGCAAGGTGATGCTCTGCTTACTAGGACCTGGGGGGGTAGGAGACCCTGGGTGTTGTAATATGGGGGGTTGCAGTAGTGTCCACCATGCTGCCTTCATGCTGGTGAACACACTTCCCTGGTTTTCATTGCCCTTCTTGAGCTTGGAACAACTTTCTGTATTAAAATTCACACCCCATAGGGCATTAGCATCCTCTTCGGCTGTTTGGACTTTCAGCTCAGCAGTCAAGGGTGGATAAGCCAGCCATACACTGAACATTTTCTTCAATCTAGGAGGATGGAGAGAGACTCAAATTGTCTCTGTACAGGGAGAGTGGCAAGTGGGGACATGGAGGGCAGGAATCTAAATGCAGATGGGGACCTAGAGTTAGCCTTTATGTCCCCTAGCAACGCATTAGTTAAGCTTAGAGAGCTGTGATCATGTGAAGTATGTCCCAATAAATGTCAATTTCAGATAAACAGCAAGTCCTTTATTTTGCATAATTACGTTTCCATTATTCCAGGAGCCACAGTCACAAGCTGCTCCTACAGGGCGTCCACTTTGAGATTTATCCGCCACATCTCCAAACGCTAGCTCCTTTAGACGTTAACTCTTTGAGAATCCTATACCATATATTTTGATCGTATCCACCAGAACTCTTCCTCTGACCCTCTCAGAACCCCCTCTTCCCTGCTCCCCAACTTTGTGCCTTCTTTTCTTTTAATCTAATGACACATCCACTCCAATTTGTGTTGTCCTTACATATCTAGGTGCGGGCTGTCCTCTGGAGCAAGGTGCCCCTCCCAAGTGCCACACCCTTAAGAAAATGACTCTTCCTCTCCCAGAAGCCACCAGCTGTCCATTGCTCCTCAGTTAAGGGTGGGAGCTCATGAGTCTTTTCCTTGCTGTGGTGGTTTGAATGAGAATGTCCTCCAAGCATTCAGACATTTTTGTCCTCAGTTGGTGGTGCTGTTTTGGGAGATCTTAGAAGGTGTTGCCTTGCCAGAGGAAGCTCATCACTGGGGGGCGGGCTTAGAGAGTTCTTCAGCCTCTATGGATGAATTTCCAGTCATGCTCTGCTTCTGCCTGCTTGCAGATGGGCACTGCTGCTCTCTGCTCCTGCTCAGGCCCCTCCTGCCACCGCGGCTCCCCACCATGACGGACTCCAACTCCCCTGGAACCATGAGCACAAATAAACTCTTCCTTTTTAAGTTCCCTTGGTCAAAGTGGTTCTGTCACAGCAACAGAAAAGTGACAAACACGCCATCCATGCTCGAATGTGGAGCTGCTGGATCTGGTGCAGGGTCTGTTCAGGCAACCACGGTTGCTTTGGTTCATGAGTGCAGAGGTCTATCATGTCCTGAAGAGACTTATGATCAGATTTAAGGTCCACTCCATAGGAGGAAACATATGCTTGGCACTTCACACCTGGCCAAGAATTCATGGTTAGAAAGTTTACAGACCCCCAGGCCCCCACCAAGTGAGCATGCTACTATTATTTTCCTAAATGGATGTAGTATCAAACTGTCCTCTAAAATTTTTTTTTTTTTTTGGTCTTTTCAAGACAGGGTCTCCCTGTAGTCCCAGCTGTCCTGGACTCACTCTGTAGACCAAGCTGGCCTTGTGTCCTCTAAATTTGTATCTCTACCTTCAGAGGAGTGCATCTCTCAGACCTCATCAGAGAAGTTTCTGTGTGCAGTGGACAGTAGTTAATGCAGAAATTCACAACTGGCCAAAGCACAGAGAATGAGTTACTTTGGAGTATGTGGAGATTTGAATGAGAGTGTCCCCCTAGGCTCCAAGTATTTGGACACCTGGTCTCCAGTTGGTGATGCTGTTTTGGGAGGACTTAGGAGGTGCGGCCTTGCCAGAGGAAGCACATCAGCATCATTAGGGGCAGGATTTGAGATTCTTTTTTTTTATTTTTTAATTTTATTTTCATATGTATATTAATGTACTGTCTGCATGTAGGTCTGTGCACCCGTGTCGTGCAGTGCCACAGAGGTCAGAAGAGGGTGTCGGATTCCCCTGAAACTGGCGCTAAAGATGGTTTTCAACCTCCATGTGGGTGCTGGGGATCGAACCTGGGTCCTCTGCAAGAGCAGTCAGCGCTTTTAACCGCTAGGCCATCTCTCCAGCCCTAGGATTTGAGAATTCTTAAGCCTTGCCAGATTTCCTGTCAGTTTGAAGATGTGATCGCTGGCTTTCTGCTCGGGCCACCTCTGCCACCACACTGCCCCATCTGGATGGACTCTAACCTCTGAAGCTTAAGCCAAATAAACTCTCCCTTCTGTAGGTGTCCTTGGTCACAGTGTCTTATAACAGTAACATCTATGTTAGGCCTCTTCTCTGAGGTTCAGGGACCGTTGTGGAAGAGCAGGAAGATTGACAGGAGGACAAGAGAGCACTGTCTTTCAAGTCATTCATTGAATTCAGTTCCATGAAGCTACTGGAAGAAACAGGAAGTCTATGACCAGGCTAACCAATGGCTGAGATGGCAACTTCAGTGTCAGACACTCTGAGAGGACATGACATTCCATCCTGAGGAGACAGATGACAGATATGTTCATCATAGATCCGGGGGTGTAGACATCACTGAAGAAAAGTAAAGCAAGCTTGTATGGGTGTGTCTTGCATTTGGTATTTTAGCTGTGGTACTTTGGGGGAAGATCTCAGTAATGAGATGATACTTCAACTGTCAGTTGAGGGACAGAAGCTAATGAGCCCTGGGGACTTCAGAGGAGAGTTTTGCAGGCAAAGAAAAGAACAAAGGCAAAACTGTTTTATTCCAGCTGACTTCCACTCAGCCTGTTTTTCTGCCCAGCGGCCCAGCCCTTGCTCATAGTCTACCAGCTGAGCCAGCTGCGGGGTGGCCTCCAGCAAATGGCATTTTATTTCTACAGCCCTGGGAAACTTATAGCCAGATAGTAGAACTTCTCCCCTGCTGCATCTGCAGTTCCAGAAAGTCCATTGTTTCTATAATTCTGAGAAACTTGTTTTTCCTAACTGAAACTTATAAACTTTAAAATTTTATTTATTATTTTTACTTTTTTTTACATCTTTGCAAACCATTTTCTACACAAAAAGAAAAGTACTTGTTCACATTTATCTTTATAGTGTAGACTGCTGTTGTTGGACTACCCAGGCTGTGTCATGGAGGCCAGTACAGGAAGATCAAGACAGGATGCATGCTTGCTGGACCTCATTTGGGTGACCATGGGGGGGAGGGACCCCAGTGTGGAGCACGGAGGCAGGATTGATGGTTGTTTGGGCTTGCCAAGGAGGAACCTTCAAGCATTTCCTTGGGGAAAACATGACATCCTTTAGCAAAAAAAAAAAAAAAAGAAAGAAAGAAAGAAAGAAAGAAAAAAGAAAAAGAAAAAAATCCTCCAACTCAGGTGATGAATGTATGTATATATTGAAGCAATACAAGTTGGAGAGAACAACAACAAAAAATTAAGAGTATAAATATATCATTCTATAATTTTCTTTCTTTTGCCAATACATATCTCATCATGACATCATGATACTTTTCTTCTTACAAAATATGTGAGGCCTACATAAACATTGTAAAGTTTTTTAAAAATATCTGAATCTTACATTAGATGAGGTGATAAAAAATAGAAGAGGATATTTGACTGAGATCTGAATTAATTCACCGTGAAGGCATACAGCTATGGTCCATATTTCCATGACTTCAAATAATTGAGTGTGCCTATGGCACTTCATGCTATGTATGTACATGTGTGTACATGTGTGGGTCTCTGTCATAAGGAGTAAGTGCAAGAGTGAAGAGCCAGAGGTAACACAGGGGTAATGACTATGGGGATACAGCTGTGCTCAAGGGAGTGATGAGAGTTTGCAGTTGCCTTGATGTGGCTATGAAAGACTTACTTAAAGAGCCTATGAACAAACTTACACACATTTTCTTTTCTAAGTTAGGTTAAATGTTTTGTTTGTAATCAGTAAAATAGGGCTTTGGCTTTTATTTCCTACATGTACTTGTGTTGATGCCACATGTGTCTTATACATTCCATCCATAAGAGATTATTTTGTCAGTGGTAAATTAGAGAATGCTTTTATTCTAAAAAACTTATTTTTAGTCTTTTCCTTACTGATATGAGATACTTTCTTCCTAAATATACTGGGACAAACTTCTGGGTATATATTTATTCATCTGTATCTTTACCTTTCTAAAGGTAAATGTTTTATATTTTATTAATGCTTTTTTCTTTTTTAAAAATTTATTGTTATTAAACTCTTTCCATACATCATACATCATTCCTCAATCGAATTTGGAGTCACTTCTCTTTCCATTCCCCTCACCCCACCTGAGTTCCTGCACTCTGCCATTATGTGTCTTGCATCTTTCTTTCCAGAGTTTTTTTTTTTTCTTCAAAGCAGAAGCTTATTATTTGGGGGAGAAATTCACTATTTCAGTCTTTCCCCCCCATTCTTTTATTGTTGTTATTCTCTCCAACTTGTATTGCATATATATATATATATATTCTAAAAGTTAAATATAATCTTTTTTTTTTTTTTGCTAAAAGATGTCATGTTTTCCTTAAGGAAGTGTTTGAAGTTTCCTCCTTGTCAAGCCCAAACAACCATAATTCCTGCCCCTTTGCTCCACACTGGGGTCCTTCCTCCCCATGGTCACCCAAATCAGGTCCAGCAAACACATCCTGTTTTGATCTTCCTGCACTGGCCTCCATGACACACCCTGGGTAGTCCAACAACGGCAGTATACACTCTGAAGAAGCTGAAATCCCAGCAGCCACTCAGTCCACAAGCTGGATATTTCAGTAGTCCCCATCTGGCATTGAAGGTTTGGAAGATTCTTGGAGAGAGATGAGTCTTCTGTCCACATTGGAGGGTTAAAAAGCTGTGTCTCATGTCTTTCAAGAATGGCAAAAGCAGTGGCAGCCACAGAGTAGATGCACTTGCCAGTAAGAATTGAAGACAGGCAAAACAACAGTGCTCTCTTTTTTTCCCTTTTTGTCTATTTACTAAGATCTCAAATTTTACATCTGAAGTACAATTTCTTAGGCCTTACTGATTATTTCTGGTTGTACTTTCCTTTTGGGTGCTTACAGCCACACAATTAACCCAGATTAACCCAGGTTTTTGTTTTCTCAAGGTCAGTTCAGGATCTGGTCCTCAGGGGTATCTCGGGTTTTTTTTTTTTTGTTGTGGGGGGTGGGAACACCTTGGTCCTTTCAGCTTTTCATTTACCAGTTCCATCCACTCGAGGACAAAGTCAGTCTTGCTAGACCAGGCTTCCCTTTTTGAATCATGAGCAGACTTTCCTCTTTATAGACTAGACACTGGGTGAAGTCCCATTAGTGAGTCTCCAAGACCTCCCTGAACAGGAAGACTGGTGACCCACATTTTCAGGACATTTCAAGAGATGCCCCCATGCAGCTGGGCGTGGTGGTGCACACCTTTAATCCTAGCACTTGGGAGGCAGAGGCAGGTGGACCTTTGTGAGTTCAAGACCAGCTTGGTCTACTTAATAGCGAGTTCCAGGACAGTCTGAGCTATAGGAAGACACTGTCTCAAAAAGACCAAAAGAAAGAAAGATGCATAGTCCCCTGAGACTTAGTTGACCTCCAAGGGCAAGGAACAAACTTGTCCCTTAGATCCCTTGGCCAAATTGGTATGGGCAGTAAGTATGGTCATTAAGCACCCAGAAAGGCTAAATTACACCAGTCTGATATATTGCACCATATACTAAAATTGTATCTTCTGAAAACAAACTCTGTGTTATTTCCATATCATATTTCTTGATTCCCACTTTTCCATTTTAACTTTCTGTTATTCTAAAATATGTATACATGCCTGCCATCATGTACCAAAAATCCATAATCTGAAAATAAATGGTAGATTAGTTCTAGAACCTGTCTAGGGATTCACAATAGAAGAGCACATTTGTTTTCAGATCATGAGGACTATAAAATTAATGTTGCTCAGTTTGCCTTACAACTAGATACTTGATGCTAGCATCCACAGATGAGGGATACCATTCATCTTTTGTTTTTCTGAGACTGCGTTACCTCATGTAATATAATATCTTCTAGTTCCACCCATTTACCTGCAAATTTCATTATATCTTTTTTTACCACTGCATAGAACTCCATTGTGTAGATGTACCACATTTTCTCTATCCACTCATTGGTTGAGGGGCACTTGGGTTGGTTCCAACTCTTTGCTATTATGAAGAGAGCTGCAATAAACATGGCTGTGCATGTATCTCAGTGGTAGGATGAGTCTTGTGGGTATATACCCAGAAGTGGTATGGCTGGGTCAGGTGATAGGCTCATTTTGAGTCTTTTAAGCATTCTCCACACTGCTTTCCATAGTGGGTATATGAGTTTACATTCTCACCAGCAGTGGATGAGTGTTCCTCTTTCCCCACAACTTCTCTAACATTTGGTATCATTGGTTTTCTTGATCCTAGTCAGCCTTATCAGAGTGAGATATTATCTTAAAGTTGTTTTAATTTGCATTTCCTTAATTATTAGGGATGTTGAACAATTTTTAAGATGTTTCTCAGCCATCTCTATTTCCTCACTTGTGAAGTCTCTGTTCAGCTCTAAACTCCATCTTTAAGTAAGTCATTTGTTTTCTTACTTTGTTTTTTGAGTAGTTTATATACTCTGGAAGTTAATTCTCTGTCAGATGTATCAGCAGTGAAGGTTTCTTCCCACTCTGTGGTCAATTGTTGACCTTATTTCCTGTGCAGCTGCTGTCTGATTTAGAAAGTCTTTTCCTATGCCTATGTCTTATAAGTTTCTGCCAACTTTTTCTTCTATCACCTTCAGAGTTTGGGGTTTCACATTGAGGTCTTTGATCCATTTGGAGTTGATTTTTGTACAAGGTGAGAGGTAGGGGTTTAATTTTATTTTTCTACAAATGGTGATCCAGTTTTGCCAACACCATTTGCTGAAAGACCATTTGTCTTTCCTCCATTGAGTCTTTTTGGCCCCCTTGTCAAATATGAGGTGGCTAAAATTGTATGTGCTCAAGTTTGGATCTTCAGTTTTGTTCCATTGATCTACAGGTCTGTTTTTGTGCCAGTACCAGGATGTTTTTATGACTATAGCCCTGTAGTATAGTTTGAATTCTGGTATAGAGACCCCTCCTGTATTGCTCTTTTCACTCAGAGTTGCTTTGACTATTCTGGGTCTTTTATTTTTTCATATGAATTTAAAGACTTTTTTTCCAAGCATGTGAAGAAAGTCTTGGGGATTTTAATTGGGATTGCATCGAATGTGTATATTAATTTGGATGAATGGACATTTTTACTATATTAATTTTTCCAATCCATGAGCATGGGAGGTCTTTCAATCTTCTGATGTCTTCTTCAATCTCCTTCTTCCGAGGTTTATAATTTTTGTTGTGGAGATCTTTGGTGTCTTTGGTTAGGTTTGTTCTGAGGTATTTTATTGTTTTTGAGGCTGTTGTGATTGGGAAGGTCTCCTTGTATTCTTTCTTCAGTTGCTTATTGTTGGTATAAAAAAAGGCTACTGATTTTTCTAGGTTAATTTTGTATCCCACCACTTTACTGAAACTCTTAATCCATTTCTAGGAGTTTTCTAGTGGAGTTTTTAGCATTCCTTAGGTAAAATATCATATAATCTGCAAAGAGGTATAGTTTGACTTCCTCTTTTCCAATTAGTATTCTTTTAATTTCCTTTTCTTGCCTTATTGCCCTAGCCTGTGTTTCAAGCACAATATTGAAGAGAAGTGGCCACAAGGGGCAGCCTTGCCGAGTTCCTAGCTTTAAGGAGAATCCTTCTAACTTTTCTCCATTTAGGATGATGTTGGCTGTGAGTTTCTTGCATATGGCTTTGAGTATGTTGAGGAATGATCCCTCCAGTCCAATTCCCTTTAGGGCTTTTAGCATGAAGGGGTGTTGGATTTTCTCAAGGGGTTTTTCTGCATCAATTGAGATGATCGTGTGGTTTTTGTCTTTCAGTCCATTTATGTGTTTTATGATATTTACTGATTTTCATATGTTGAACCATCCCTGCATCTCTGGTATGAATCCAACTTGGTCATGATGGATGATCTTTTTGATGTGTGTCTGTATGCAGTTTGCAAGTATTTTGTTGAGAATTTTTGCATCTGAGTTCATTAATGAGATGAGTCTATAGTTCTCCTTTTTGGTTGTATCTTTGCCTGGTTTTGGTATTAGAGTGATCCTGGCTTTGCAGAAGGAATTTGGGAGATTTCCCTCTGCTTGTATCCTTCTGAACAGTTTGAGTAATAATGGTTGTAAGATCTCTTTAAATGTTTTATAGAATTCTGCTGTGAAACCATCTGGGCCTGGGCTTTTTTTAGTTGGGAGAACTTTTGTTACATTTTTAATTTCATCATATATTATGGGTCTGTTTAAGCTGTCAGTCTCTTCTTGGTTTAGCTTTGGTGATTCCCAGGATTTCAGATATTCATCCATTTCTCTTAGGTTTTCAAATTTAGTAGAGTATAGGTTTTCAAAGTATTCCTATATGACTCCCTGGATCTTTTCTTTCTTTTTTTTTTTTTTTATTGCCTGGATCTTTTCATTGTCTGTTGTGATATTTTCCCTTTCATCATGAATTCTATTGATTTGGAGTTGCTCTTTCTTTCTTTTGGTTAACTGGGCTAGAGGTCTGTCTATCTTGTTTATTCTTTCAAAGAACCAACTTTTGGATTCATTGATTTTTTTTTTTTGTATTGTTTTCTTTGTTTCTATTTCATTGATTTCTGCTCTGATTTTTGTTATTTTATCCTGTCTGTTGCATTTAGGGTTCGTTTGTTGTTGTCTCTCAAGTGTTTTTAGCTGCAGTATTAGATCATTCACTTGTGCTCTTTCTGTTTTTCTAATGTAGGCACCCAGGGCTTTAAACTTCCCTCTTAGGACTGCTTTTAAAGTATCCCATAGGTTTGGTTGTGTTGTGTAATCATCGTCATTCAGTTCCAGGAATGTTTTTATTTCTTTCTTTATTTCTTCCTTGACCCATTCATTATTCAGGATTATGTTGTTTAGTCTCCATGGGTTTGTGTTCCTGTAGGTAGTAGGGCTTACCTTGGTGTTGATATTGAGCTTTATTGCACTGTGGTCTGATAGAATGCATGACATTATTTCAATTTTTTGTATTTGTTGAGGTTTTTCCTGTGTCCCAGTACGTGGTCAATTTTGGAGAATGTTCTGTGGGGTGCTGAGTAGAAAGTTTATTCTCTGGTGCTTGGAGAATATTTGGTAGATATCTGTGAGGTCCATTTGCTGTATTGTACTGTTCAGTTCAGATGTCTCTCTGTTTATTCTTTGTCCAGTTGATCAGTCCAAGGGGCTCAGTGTGGTATTGAAGTCCCCTACTATGAGTGTTCTGGGGTTAATCTGTGCCTTGAGGTCCTGTAGAGTTGTGTTTATAAAGATTGGTGCACCAGAGTTCGGTGCATATATATTCATGATTGTGAAGTCTTCATGGTTAATTTTCCCTTTAATAAGAATGTAAGGACCCTCTTTGTCTCTTCTGATTGCTTCTACTTTGACGTCTATTTTGTCTGTTATTAAAATAGCAACTCCTGTTTTCTTTTTGGCACCATTTGCCTGGAATATTTTTTCCATCCTTTCACTTTAAGTTGGTGCCTGTCTTTGAGGTTGAGATGGGTTTCTTCCATATAGATGGATTCTGTTTCCTAATCCATTCTCCCAGTCTATGCCTTTTGATTGGGGAGTTTAGTCCATTAATATTTAAGGTTATTTATATCTGGGTTGTTGGTACTAGCATCCACATATGAGGGACACCATTTGTCGTTTGTTTTTCTGGGACTGTGTTACTTCACTTAACATAATGTCTTCCAGCTCCATCCATTTACCTGCAAATTTCATGATGTTGTCCCTCTTTACTGCTGCATAGTATTCCATTGTATACATGTACCACATTTTATCCACTCGTCAGTTAAGGGCTGAGTGCCACAGCTTACATTCCTGCTACAGGTTTTATAAGCCACAGTAAGACCCTGTCATATTTAACAGGGGGGAAAATTGTAATTCATGGATTAACATATCCAAACATGTGTCTATGCTAAAGTAACCTACCATAACTATTAGTGCTGCTTAAATACCTATATATCTAATTGCTTGTTCTTCATTAGTAGGATCGAAAGGTTATTCCTGGACAAACTGTCAGCCCATGAAAGGAAACAGCCAGAATTGACCAGAGTCCAAGTCAACAGCTCCAGAGAGAGTGGACTGTTTTACCTCTCATCCACCTGTGCCCCTTTTCTAAGCCTAGGGAACAACCTGCGGAAGAGGGGGCGTGGTAGAATGTAAGGGCTGCGATTGGGGTGAATGGTGAAACTACAGCAATGTAGTCTGGACACTCATTTGATCAACTTGATTGAACAAACAACCTGTCACCCCCCACTGGATGGTGGGGCTGTAGGTGTTTGGGCACAACAGCCTGCAGATAGGTTTTGCATGAAGGATGCTTGTACTCATGGATTATCACTTATAGCTAAAAATGAAAAAAAAAACTGAGAGAAAGATGCAGGACAGTTATGGCAGAATGCATGATCTGGGATGGGGTGGGGGGGGGAGGGAAAGGGAAATAAGCCTGAACTGAATTGGAAAAAATGTATGAAATGCACAAAGCATCAATAAAAACTAATTAAAAAATATTTAAGGTTATAATTGAGAGATATGTGTTGCTTCTTTTCACCTTATTATCCATTTGCATTCTTGGACTAGGTTTCTATTTCTGCAGTTATGCTTTTATTAATGTCTCTTTCAAGGTGCCTGGGGATAGTTGCTCCTCTCCTCTGTCCTTTGAATTGCTTCAAGTATTCTCTGAAGTGTTGGCTTTCCAGACATGTATTCTTTCATCTTGTTTATGTCATGGAATATTTTTCTCTTTCCTTCAACTAGAATTGGACATTTTTGCTGGGTGTAGTAACCTGGGTTGGCATTTTTAGTCATTTTGCACTGGGATTGCTTCGTTCCATGTTCTTCTTTCTTTCATACTTTGCACTGAGAAATCAGCTATAATTCTTGTTGTTTTCCTCTTGTGGCTTTCAGAACTTTGTCTTTGTTTTGGGCATCTAGCGTTTTAACTCTGATATGGCGTGGGGAGTTTCTTTTCTGGTCTTGTCCATTTGGTGTTCTATGTGCTTCTTGTATTTGTGTGGGTTTGTCTTTTTTTTAGTTTAGGGAAATTTTCATCTTTTATGCTGTTAAACATTTGATCAATACCATTCTCTTGGGATTCTTCTCCTTCCTCTATCCCTATGATCCAGAGATTTGATCTTTTCATAGTGTCCCACATTTCCTGGTTCTTCCACTCTTATGTATTTTTATTTTTACTTTTTATTTGTATGAATGTATTGCCTGCATGTGTGTAACTGCACCTGAGGGTCAGGAGAGGCTACTGAGTCCCCTGGAGCTGGAGTTAGGGCCATTGTTAGCTGCCATTAGAGTGCTGGGAATTGAACTTGGGTCCTCTGCAAGAGTTCTCTCCAGACCAACAGACTTAAAATTTTTATTGCTTGACAGCTTCATATATTTATATAATGAAATTTAGCCATCCTCACCCCCTGTTCCTCTCTCTCATCCCCCAATGGAAGCCTTCTCCCCCACAATACTCCTCCTTCCACGTCTTCTTTGTGCGTGTGACCCATTGAGTTTAATTAGTTTCTTGCGTGAGTAGACTGAAGGGTACAACATTGAATAAAAGACCATCTCTTCCTCCCATCACTGCTAATTGCCAATAGTCTCTCCAGGAGGGGTGAAGCCTCACGTTCTTCCATCCAGGATGGGATGTCGAGGGGCCAGTCTTGAGAGAGTCTTGTTCAGGTGACTCCAGACAGCCGCAGGGAGGTCATGAGTGCAGTGACCCTGTCATGTCCTGAAGGCATCCTTTCCCTACACATGTCTAATCCACGGGCTCTTACATTTTCCCCCTTCCTCTTTTCTGGATGTTCCCTGAGCCTTGGAGGGGGTGGTATGGCTGATCCACTTAGTGTCCTACACACCACCGTCAATTGCTTTCAGCACTTGGGCTAGTTATGAGATAACAAAGGCTTTTTCTATTTTCCTGCCATTGTTCCTTGCATCTATCAGATTAGTAAAGCTTTGGCTTGGCTCATGTTAGGGTATTTGATATTAGAAGTTGCTGTTAAAGTTGCTGACTTCTCACTTCATAAAAAGTAGTTCAGTGAAGTTTGCCTTGTGTTTAGAAAAGAGATTTCAATAATTTATGGAATGGCCCTAAGCATACTTTAACCACTTTGTATTATTAGATATTTATACAAAGCATTATCTTCAACATTGATAATTGTAAAACAATAGTATCCATCAAATTAAATTATATGAAAATCACAAAAAAATCAGTTAGAATCCATCAATTAATAAACAAAGAGAAATGTTGATACTAATATTAACCACTAGTATAAAAATTTCATAATTACAAAATTTTTAAAGGATTATTTTTCAAAACCTTTTTTCATTTTGGTACTCTTAATATTATTTATCTTGTGTGTTTGTTTTTAATATTTATTTATTACTTTTATTTATGCATATGAGTGTATGGCTTGCATGTGTGTAAATGCACCCATGTTGTGCAAGGTCCATGGAGGTCAGAAGAGGGTGTAAGATCCCCTGGAAATGGAGTTATGGATGGCTATTAGCTGCCATGTGGGGGTAGAAACCAAACTTGGGTCCTCTGCAAGATTAGCCAGTGTTCTTAACTGCGGAACCAGCTCTCCAGTCCCTTGTGTGTTTTATAAGGTTCTTTTTAGAGTAGTTTTAGGTTCACAGTAAAATCGAGAGAAATATCCCTTATAGAAATATCCCTGCTCCCAGCAGCCTTCTCCATCAGCACCCCCAGCCCTCCCCTCCACACTCCCATCACAGGAGTGCATTTGTCTGAACTGAGGATCCTGCCCACTTTCCACACTGGGTCTCTCTAGCTGCTGCTTGTTGGTTGTGTGTCTTTTTATTGTTTCTAATTAATTATGTAAAACTCTTGGGGGGGGCATGATGAATGATTCATGCCTTAGTCAGTTCAGAGTGTGGTAAGGAAAGCATTACATACCTCCTGGAGAGTGGGAAGGGGAAGGTCAAGGTGCCTTAGATCCAGAGTCTGAAGTGGCTGCCTGTTGTGGTTTGTGGAGACCCTCTTCTCACTGTAGCCTCGATGGATACGGAGCAGTGAGAGGAAGTGAGTTCTCTCATGTCCGCCCTCCCCAACCAAGAACATCTCCAAGTACCAATCACAGTGGGGATTCCAATGTCAACTTGAATAGGGAGGGAGTGGAGTACAAGCAGTCTACAATGACACAGAACTAAAGAGGAATATGTTTAATATGATCCCTTTCTAGGTCTTTACGTTGAATGCTGTCCTCCCCGCCCATGTCATTCACGACAGTCATTCGGTCAGGACACTCCACCTGCCGGGAGAACGTGTGCCATAGTTGTCACTTCCTACCTCACAGACTCTCTGTACAATCCCATTTCCTTGATTAAAATACTGTAAATCGAAATGATTGAAGACATTTGGTGTCCTTTCATGACTGACTATTTTCACAATGAAAATGCTTTAGATTTTCAAGATCAACATGGAAGACTATATCAAACCAGTCTTTAGAAGTTGAAGCATGTGTCTGAAATAACATTTACTTGTATAATCCTCTGGAAGAATTCAAGACCTTATTTGCTACATGCTATATTATTCCTAACAAACACTGCCATTTATGCTAAGGAAAAAAAAGAATGACTGGTTCACATAAGATAGTAAGCTACCCGGAGACTCAAGGAGAGGAAAGGGTTCAGATCATCAGCTTCAACTGCATGCCCCAGTGATCTGAGGATGGCCCACCAGGCTCCATCTCTCCAAGGTTCTGTCTCTTCTAGAGCATCTAACATGAGGAGGTTCTGGGAAATACTCAAGATCCAAGTCATGGCAGGTAGTTGTGTGACTGGGGGAAACTAGACCTCAGTCTGGGTAAAGCTGACTTTCACAAGGGCACCTAGGAGGTCAGCTGCTGGAATCTGAACGTGAGCCAGGAACCTGCCCCTGCTGGCAGCAGTCGCTGATTTGGGTTGTTTTTTACATGTGGGGGGCAATGCTTAAGAGAACTCCAGCAGCTCAGCCTGAGGCTCACAAAGATGCAAGAGTCACAGCCTGTTCACTGTCTAGCAGCCATAAGTAAAAATCAAAATTTTCCTCTCAATGGAAAAGTAAAACATTTAGAAATGACCACCCATGGCTAATTGAAAGGGGCTCCATATGTTTGCTTGGTAGATGTTCAAATTTTGTTAAGTATTTGTTGAGCTCTTGGGTGAAGCAAGACCTTGAACTCTGATAATTTCTTAGTCCTACAAGTAGACCAGGATTAAAGTTAAGTTTCTGCTTATCACCAAGGAATTTATGTCCTTTTATTTATTTAAATATTTTATTTATTGTTTTTATTTTATGTGTATGACTATATTGCATGTATGTAAGTAAAACCGCATAATGTGATGCCTTTGGGAGTCAGAAGAGGGCATCAGATTCCCCTGGAACTGGAGTTACAGACTGTTGTTAGCTGCCATGTGGGTGCAGGGAATCAGACTCTGGTCCTCTGCAAGAGCAGTCAGTACTCTTAACCCGCTGAGCCATATCTCCAGCCCTGAAATGATCTTCCTATATGTTTATGACTATAAATTCATCTTGGTAGAAATTAACTTTCTCCTACCAGCTTTCCTAACATTTATTCATATGCTTTGGGAACAAGGTTATATCTACTGTGTGATATACATACATACGAATGCGTATATACATGCTTAAGCTAAGAGATGAGCCTGATGAACACTAGCCGTGAATAACTACACACCAATGGCTGACATCAGTAAACCAAAAATGATCCCTGGGAGTCTTTTCTGTACCCTCTACTATTTGGTGCACCCTGGAAGGTTTGGTGGAAAGGTACGGGACTTCTGTTTTGAGGTTCAAGCTTCAGTTCTTGGAGATGGATGAGTTCTAGAGACCACCTCACTGCTCTAGTGTGCACTCAAATTGTGTTCAGAGTGGAGACTTCATGTTATGTTCTTTAACACACACATACACGCATTCACAAAGGAACACAAGGCCACCATGGGAGGTGTTGGGGTATCTGTTGCTTGACTGAGGTGAAGGTCTTCACATGCCCAAGCTCATTAAATCTAGTAAGATATGCAATGCACCCGTGTTCTGAGTGCTGGGTAGGCCGGGATGGAAGGGTTCTTGAGGCTCTAGGTCAGCTAGTCTTCCCAAATCATGAGCTCTGGGTTCAGGAGAGGCTGCCTGAGAAATAAGTTAGAGAGCAACTGAGTAGAAACCTAGTATCAATCTCTGACCTGCACATACATGCAAACATGTACACCCCCCGACACACATGCACACTCATATAAACACATATACTATACACACAAAAACAAAACAAAAATAATGTCTGCCTTTGCTTCGACACCATAGCAAAGAATTTCAGCGAACTAGAACTTGGGTAGCAGAAAGAATCCTTTCAGTCCTGAGTCATCCATACGCAGAAGTTCAAAGTAATGGAGACTGGCCCCTCCTGAAGCTTCTGCTCTGTGCCTGGCTCTGTGATGCTGGCTGTTTGGCTGCCACCTTCACACACAGATGTTTCTATTGTTTCACAGATGGAAGAGACCAGACCATAATTAAATACTGAAGTGAATATTCTGCCTCAATTATGTGTTTAAAATACAGTTCACTAGGGAGGCAAATCCTCATTAGAGTGGCCTCAAGTCAAGAGCAGAAGGAAGATATTAAAGGCATATTTCCAGAAGCGAAACACTCTTCTCAATCGGAAGGTCTGGGTAGGCGAGCAGCATTGTCTGAGGACAGTGTGAAGTTCAAGAACACGTGCCACCCGGGAGAGTCGTACTCTGGAGGAGGTCACAGTGGATTGGTTCAGTGTTCAGCTGCTAGAGGCATTACCCAGAACTGTTCTCCTTTTTTACAGACATTTATTTTGGGTATGTTTGAGGCCAAGAGGAATCCAACTTTCAAGTGAACAGTTCAACCTAAGAAGGTCATGGAAGGAGATTGGTTCCAGTGACACAGCCCTGGCAGTAGTGAGTTCACACAAGTAAGATTAAGTGCACAATTTGTCTAGTTAAACTGATGAATGTTAAGCTGGTAAAGTTAACTCTGATGGAGTTAAATGACAGAGACTGACACATGCCATTTGGCTTCGCAGAAGCCAGCCGATCCACACCAGTCTGTAGAGACCTGATAGCCACATGTGAATCCGTGTCAGGTTCAAGAGCATGCGCATTTCTCTCCAGAGCAATGGGCTATAAGTGTTCTCATGCACACTGCAAGAAACATTGATGTCTGAGACCTGCACTCATGCCTGTGTGTTTGTGACAATCATATATGCTGAATGTGGAAGAAGTGCAGTTGGGAGTGAGGAGTGGGTCTCTGGCCTTGGACCCTGGGGCTGCCACTTATTTGTTATAGATCTTGGTAGTTCATTAACCTACATACTGTAGTTACCTCATCTATAAAATGAGAACGGCAGTAATGAGTGCACTAATGGTTTTGGTGGTCATTAAACTAGTTCTTGTCTATGAGTCATTTTGAACCACATCTGGCACATAATTAGTGAATAGAACTTTAGCAATTATTGTAACTATTAATATATAAAACATTAATGCATTGAACTCTACATAATTATATACTATATCATAATTAGTCATTATATTAGAATTAGTTATTAGATTATACACAATTATAACTATTGTATAATATATGAGCTATATAATACTGCAGTTGAAGTAACTGTTAAAATTCTAGAATACTAATTACATGTCAGGTAGTAGTCTGTTAAATATATATGTATTTATTTCAATATACTTTTAAAGGATGAGATGAAGTTAAATGTAATATATAATGTTTTCTTTGAACACTACAATGCCTGGTGTGTAAGCTCGCTTAGATGTGAATGGTCCAGTTTGGATGCTTCGTTATATCAAGGTCCATGTACTAGAGCATGGGTAGCCTCAGAAAAGTCATACTCCTGAAGAAAACCAACTCTCCCTCTCCTAGAAGCTATTAATTGCTGATAGCTCCTCAGCCAGGGGTCAGATAATAAATTTCTTAGCCTCTGCAGGCCATAATAGTCTCTGTAGTAAATATTCAACACAGAAGCAGCAAGTCAATTTTAACATGAATGGGTGTGGGTGTGTACCAATAAAACTTTATTTACAAAATCTCAGGGATGGCCTTAATTTTGCCTGTTCTTTCTTGGAAAAAAGAACCAGGAAGAACAGATACCAAGAGCAGGGAGAGGGATCTACCCGTGCCAGATAAGAGCCACAGCCTCATCAGTGAGCTTCCCAGCCCAGGCCAACGAGCACAGCCCTGTGACTGAGGGGACTCTCCCTGGGAAGTTCAACACAAGAGATTTTCACAGGCCTTCCCAAACTAAGAGTTAATCACCCCTATTCTATACAATGGTGAGTGTAGGTCACCATACTTATGCTCGAGGTCCAGAAGTAAAATATGAAACCACTGTGAAGTCTGAGGAATTGTGGAACTCAGGTCAGGAAAGACAAAGGATACTGAGATGGAAGCTTGCAGTAAATATGCCATTTCCTCA
The DNA here is from genome assembly GCA_009823505.1 of Rhizomys pruinosus. Taxonomy (NCBI): domain Eukaryota; kingdom Metazoa; phylum Chordata; class Mammalia; order Rodentia; family Spalacidae; genus Rhizomys; species Rhizomys pruinosus. Next base: position 447,037 of record VZQC01004333.1, read on the forward strand.
CTTTATGAGTTAGAGTTTACAGAAGGAAACAGTGTGATTAAGTGTATAAAACACTCTGAAATGTTCATTTCAGACCAACTGAAGTAGGAAGCAGTCCACAGCAATGTTCTAATTATGATCAAATGTTCAGTCTCAGTTTTAACCTCTGTTTTTAGGACAACTGTGTCTGTGTGCAAACGTGTCACTAATAGCACCAAACATTCTCTAGGTGTGCGGAGGACACACAGCTTTCTAGCTTCTAGGGAGGATCACCTGGCTGTCTTTGCTTCAAAAGCCATGCTGAATCCTGTATATGGAGCTTTGTCTTTTCAAGATGTTGTCTTCTACAAGACTGTAAACTGAGTCCACGGCAAGCCTCACCACTTCTCAGGCCTCAGCCCTGAGAGCACCAGTGGACGCCGTGGGCTGGGTGCACTGACGTACCTGTGCTGTCAAGTGTGTGTTCCGGGCAGAAGCCGTAAGACTGACACTCACAAAGAAGGGCCCTACGAGGGAGTAGGCAGAGGAGTCACAATGCTGAAGGCAGATCTGTCTCAGAATACGTCAACGCAATCGTGTAAATATCTGTTCCCTCCATTATGGAAGCAGTTTCATGCAGATGACCCATCAACAGGCTACCTGCCCACAAGTGAAAGGCCGGTCCCTCCTGGAGAACGTTGGCATGTCAGGAGCCCAGCTTCACAGCTGATGCTTATGGAGGAAGCCAGGTCAGCTTCCCTAAAGAGCAGACCACGACTGCGGGCTAGGTCCATGCCCATTGCTGTGACGTTTACTTCCTGATCGGATCTGGATGCATTTCCACTGCTGGGATAGAGTATCTGATAGAAAGCAGCTTGAGTTACAGTCCATCATTGTGAGGAGTCAAGGCAGAAACTTCAAACAGCTGCATCACACCCACGATCAAAGCAGAGAAAAGTGAGTGCATTCATGATCACGTGATGCTTCCTGTGCACAGCTGGGTTTCTCTTCTCTTTTTCAGGACCTCTTGCCTGGGGAGTGGTAACAGCTACAGTATGCTGGGGCTTTCCACGTAGATTAACGTATAAAGAAAGTCCCCCCAGATGCACCCACAGGTCAACCCAGTGAGGATAATCCCCCATTGAGATTCCAAATCAAGCTCTCATGGCTGTAGCAAAATCCTGACAAAAGGAAACTTAAAAAAAAGAAGGTTCATTTTGGCTCACAGTCAAAGGGATACACGACCTTATGGTGGGAAGTCATGGTGGCAGGAACGTGAGGAGCTGGTCACAGGGCATCTACAGCCAGCAGAGAGAGCTGAACCATGGCGCTCAGCTTACTTTCACTTCCTGTCTTTTAAATCGGTCTAGAACTCCAGCCATAGGGTAATGCTGCTCACATTCAGGGTGGGTCTCCCCACTAACTTACACTCACCCGGAAACACCTTCACCAGACACACACGTGCACACATGCACACACACAGACACAGACAGACACAGACACACAGACACACACAGACACAGACACACACACCCAGACACACAACCAGACACACACATGCACACACACAGACACAGACACACACACCCAGACATACACACAGACACACACATACACACACACACACACACAGACACACACACACACACACACACACACACACACAGGTGTTTGGCTGGGTAATTCACATCCTGTCAAGGTGATGATGGAGAACCACATCCTGGGACTGTCTTGATAGACACACTGAGCAACTTAGATTTCCGAAGACAGAGGCTCAATGCTGCCACATAGGCCATCTGATTGTTAGGAGCCACGCCTCTGAGGTGGCCATCTGCCACTGAATGCTCACACTGTCCCCAGCATTTTCGTGGTTTGTTCCCAAGCTCTTATTCCTTCTCTGCACTTCCTTTTTACTAACGTTCCAAGCTGCTGTCATTGCTCCTCACCAACAATCCTATTATTTATAGATATGGAAAGGACTGCGTTTTATGCCACCAAGGACCTTCAGAGAGTTTTCGATGGCTTTCTTAGGCCCACCCAGTGTGTTACAGGACACGTTTTCCTCGGTGATTTATGGTCCCTTTGGCGATAGGTAGACTACCAAATGATCCCAAATCAAGGGCCAAACCAGCTGACAGTGAGCTTAGGCTGTCCCCTCTTCCTTGTCTTCTTCTCGGCCAGTGTCTGGGATGCTTGTGCACTCATGCATTCTAGAGGAGCCTCAGGACAGTTTGCTTTTCTTAAGAGCAAGACCGCTGAGTCTCACAGGGCTCCAGTGAGCATTGCAGCCCCTCCCTGTGCCACATACAGAGGCCACACACTGCATCCACAGTGACAGTGTCACAGAGGCGGCCTTGCTTTGCCATCCTCATTTCACTTCAGGGGCAGAGAATCAATGCTTAAAGTGGTAGCCATATCCAGGAGGTGATGGGGTCCGTGTCTGCACACCTTCCTGGAAGATGTTCTAAGTTCTCAGAGCCTTTCGCTCTAGTTGTTCACTTTGGACTGAGGTATTTTTAGGTTGCATCCATGGTAGATGGAATACTCCTTTCATGATAGATGGGTGTGTTGAGGTCTATAGGTGTTGGGTGCCCTCTTAGTCAGAGGTATCTTTTTTTAGCCTCCACCTCAAGCACAACCCAGGAGAGATATAGAACCTGGCGAAGTGACATACCACCTGATTTAAATATGGGAGCAATTGTAGTTCCGGCTTCACCATCTAGGAAAGGAGCTTGGAAAGAGACTGAATGAGTGATGAAAACCACTGCTACTTCTGTCGTGGTTTGACTATGAAATGCCCTCCCCCGCTGTGGGCCCATGCATTTGAACACTGTCCTCAGCTAGTGGTGATGGTTGTGAAGGTTTTTAAACAATTGGGAATGTGGCCTAACTAATAGAAGTGTGTGGGAGAGGATCTTCAATATAATATTTGATTGTGTTTCCTGCCCAGCTTCGGATTCCTTTCTGCTACCATGATGCCATCAGCTACAATTTCCGGCCGCCATCACCTGGGCATGTCCAGGTCCTTTCCCCACCTTGTTACGTACCCTCCAAACTGTGACAAGCAAACCATTCATTCCTTAGCTTGCTTCTACCAGATTTTTTTTTCACAATGACAAGAATATCCTGTAAATGATAGAGCCAGGATTTGAAAGAAACTGGAATTTTGTTCCCAGACACCGTGGGGGTCTCCTCCCCCCTCCGCTTCATCAGGATAATTCCTTAAAGGACTTTTATGGGCGTATGCAGGTAGAAGGCCTGGGAAGATTATAATTTGCCATCCACAATCCATATTTGTTCAAAACAAAAGCAATAATAAATATAGACAGACCAAGGAAGATTTTAAGTTTTGACATTCTTGAGTTATCAAATATTAAATTATTTAAAATGCTTTTAAAAATAATAGTCAATAATAGTGGGTTTCTGAAAACCGAAATGAAATAAAGATGTAAAACATTTTGTGTCAATCCTTGCTTTTGTGCTAGCTTCTTTGCAGAAATCGACTTTTATCTCTATAACCCTGAACTGTACCACTTGTCCAGTCTTTTTCTGTATTCCAGGTCATGTAACTCTCAGGATGACGGACAGGCATTGCCCTGTCCAGCACATGCCATCCACACACCTGCACCCTACCCACCATAAACCTTGACCCCCCAAATACTCTCCTTCTCCTCTTCCTGTCCCCTAACTGTGACTCCATCTGTGCTGGCTGCTTTGTGTCAACTTGACACACAGCTAGACACACCTGGAAGAGGGAACCTCCAGTGAGGACTTTCCTCCAGCAGATTGGCCCAGGCCATGTGAGAGGGGCATTTTCTTAATTGTTAATTAGTGTAGGAGGACCCAGCCCACCTGAGTAGTAGCACCCCTGGGCTGGTGGGCCTGGGCTGTATAGTAGCTGAGCCACAAGGGGGAGCAAGCCAGTGAGAAGCACCCTCATGAGTCCTGCCTCCGTGGGACCTGCCTCCATGGGCCTGCCTCAAATTCCTGCCCTGGCTGCCTTGATTGTAGAATGTAGCCTCTAAGATGTGCTACATCTCTTCCTCTCCCAAGATGCTTTTGGTCAGTGCTTCATCACCAACACGCTAGGACTCTACTCCCATCACCAACACCCTAGGACTGTACCCCCTCAACCTTTAAGTTCCAGCATTCCCCTCACCTCTTCTCTCTTGTCCTACCCCACCCCCTGTAAACACTTTAATCCCCAATACCCGGATCTCTTCCTTTCCCCCTACAGAGCCTTGCGCCTCTCCACCCTCAATATCCCCAATACTCCTTTCTCCTCCCAACACTGCCCAATCTCCCTTAAACCCTTTCACCCCCAATATTCCCCCTCATGCCTTCCTTTCCCCATTCCCCACCCCAGCCCTGTTTAAACCTTTCCACCTTCAGTATACCTGCTCCTTCTACCTCTCACCCATGTGGAACCTTTTCTTTGACATAACTTGATAACGAAATGAAGGGGGGCAGGCAATAGTTTTTCAGTCTTTTCATGAAAACAGAAAGTTTGGTATCATTTATTAATCAGTATTTGGAAAAGAGACAATGCAACCACTTCATTTCAATAGCCAGGATCACGATTCTCCAGCTTTTAGGGGTTCTTTGAGTTTTACCGTCTCTTAGTCAAAGCAACCATAATGAAACTGCATGCTTCACAGCCGTCGCCTTCATTCTGCTTTATGACAAAATTTCTTTGTATCAAATTATAGCAATTCAAAGACAGAGGCATACAGAATTTTCCAAATCCCAGAAATTCAAGTTAACATTGTACAAGGCAGGAAATCATAGAATGCAGGACCAGAGGTCCCTGAATCTGGGGGTGGTGTTCAAGATGACATTTGGAGCCCCTGGACTCCCAGTAAGAAGCTGGACTTGGAGATCTCCCAAGACCAGCTGGAGCAAGCACGGGTAGGTAGGTAGGATCTGGGTGCTTCAGCCGGGCTGATTCTTGTTTGACTTAATCTAGTTAATCCGTTGATCCAGTTGTCTTTGGTTTAATTGGCTTTTGTGGCTGTGGGGGCGGAGTTTTCCTCCCAGCTGGTATAAAAGGTAGGGTTGTGTGAGTCTTGAGATCTGAGATCTCCCAAGACCAGCTGAAGTGCAGATACCAGGGCATAGGCTAAAGAGCATTCCCCCCCTCAACTGAGATTACAAAGGCATCTGAAGGAGGCAAGCAAAGCAAGCCTTCCACACAGTGAAGACGCATTTAGGACTCTCACTGGAATACAGGCAAGGAGAAGCCCATATGCCAGGAACACAAAGAAGAGACAACATGGGAAAGGGGCAGGATAATCCCACACCAAGCTCTACCAACCCTATGGAAGATTCCTACAGTGGGATCCCCCTGGGGATGGCCCAGGACATGGATATCAGAAACACAATTGTGAACATACTTAAAGAACTATAAGATTATAAAGAGCAAATCAAAGAACTAAGAAAAGAGAATGAAGAACTTAAGAAGGACCTAGAGAGAGAGAATGATAAACTCCTGAAGGAAGTAGAAACACTGAAAAGATCCCATGCTGAAAAAGATATAAGGAAACCAACCAGCGAAGCAAAGAGCCACAGGAAGAGATTGAGAAGCTCCGAAAGGAAGTAGAAATACTAAAGAAATCAGAAGAGGAAATGAAAAAGGAAATCAAGCACTCATCCAATCAAGAGGAAAGGAGTGGAAAAAACCTCAGAAGCAGAATGGAAGAAGCAGAACAAAGAATCTCAGACCTGGAAGATAACACAGAACAACTAAAAACCTCGAGTAAACATTATGAAAAATTTAGAAATACGCAAAGTGGAACAAACAGGAAGTGGGACACTATGAAAAGAGCAAACCTCCACATCATAGGAATAGAGGAAGGAGAAGAATCCCGAGGATGGTATTGATCAGATCTTCAACAAAATAATAAATGAAAACTTCCCCAAACTAAAAAAAGACAAACCAATACAAATACAAGAAGCACATAGAACTCCAAACAGACAAGACCAGAAAAGAAATTCTCCACACCACATCATAGTTAAAATGCTAGACACCCAAAACAAAGACTGTTGGAGACCGAGACACAGTCCCACCTGGACAGGCCCGCACAGGCCCTGCTCTCCCAGCATGGATCCGGGACTATGCCGATGTTTGCTGAAGATAAGCCCAGGATGTTTCAACCCACAGGACATTCCAAGCTTATCTTAAACACGTTTTGCAAGCCCTGCCAGATCACCTTTGCCCTAACTATCCCCACAGCTCCCCCTCCTCACTTCCTGCCTTTCCACAAAGTATAAATGTAACCGCTTTTGCTTCATTAAAACAGACCTTGACAAAAGACATGATGTGAGCATGAAAAAAAATGTTATGAGACATCACCTGCTAGCGTACAACTGGCTCCTCTGAAATGCCAGAGAGCAATTACCAAAGACCCACTAAAGCAATACAGAAAAAATATTGGTCCTCCCTGAGACAAGCAAGACTCCTTCCTCAGTATCAGCACCTCAACAGCCTGGAGTACTGTGCAACAGTGGCAGCCAAGTGTCTATATATATATCCCAAATTTCTAATTGGCTATTAGCTCTTCTCCTTGGAGGAATAACTCACAGTGGATGCCACAAGTTATGTCCTCTAGTGGTTAGGAATGTTATACAAGCCACAATAAGAACTTGTCCAACCCCTTTGTAGAGAAACCACAGTTGCAGA
>VZQC01004333.1:464342-466842 GCA_009823505.1 Rhizomys pruinosus
TTAGCATACCATCCAAGCATCTGTGTCTATGCTCACAGCTTAGCTTGACATAATAATTAGTACTGCTTAAATGCCTGTACATCCAATTGCTTGTGCTTTGTTAGTATGACTAAAAAGGTATCACTGGAAAAGCTGTCAACCCATGAAGGGAAACAACCTGAACAGACTAGAGTCCAAAATGACAACTGCAAAGAAAGTAGACTGTTTTCTTCTCACCCACTTGTGCCCCCTTCCCAAAGCCCAGGGAACAAATTGCAGAAGAGGAGGCGTGGTAGAATGTAAGGGCTGCGGAGAGATAGGGGTCAATCATGAGACTACAGGAATATAGTCTGGACTCCTGATTGATCAACATGCCTGTGCATACAAGCTTCTCCAACTTTACTATGGGAACTTTGGGTTGTTCAAAATTTGAACATAGATACTTGCAAAATGCACCAATTACCTAATTGTATGGCAAACTGAGTAACATCAATGTTATCTGCAAACAACTGTGTTATATTGTAGAATCCCTTAAAAATAAATAAAATAATAAAAAAATATATCATCTTATTCCAATAAGACTGGCTAGGATCAAGAAAACAAATGATACCAAGTGCTGAAGAGGTTGTGGGGAAAGGGGAACACTCATCCACTGCTGGTGGGAATGTAAACTCGTACAGCCACTATGGAAAGCAGTGTGGAGAACCCTTGGAAGACTTGGAATGAACTTGCCACCCGACCCAGCCATACCACTCCTGGGCATGTACCCTCAAGACTCACCCCACTGCAGAGATACATGCAAGGCCATGTTTATTTCACCTCTCTTCACAATAGCAAGGAGCTGGAACCAACCCAAATGCCCCTCAACTGAGGAGTGGATAGAGAAAATGTGGTACATCTATACAATGGAGTTCTATGCAGCAGTAAAGAAAGATGACATCATGAGCTTTGCAGGAAAATGGCTGGAACTAGAGAACATCATGCTGAGTGAAGTAACACAGTCCCAGAAAAACAAACAATTAATGGTATCCCTCATCTGTGGATGCTAGTGCCAATTATCTAGTTGTAAGTATTTCTTGTGCACGGCCCCTTGAGCTTTTATCCAAAGCAGTTGAGAGTGATGCATATTGGAAACAACAACAACAACAACAACAACAACAATAACAACAACAGAATGGACTGCATCAAAGAACTGACTGAAATAGTGAACTTCTGCTTCAAACAGTCAACTTCCACATGGAGAATATTGAGAAAGAATGAGAAAGAGATGAAATGGTTGGCAGAAGTCATGAACTCTGGTGGGGTGGGGGAATGGGGGGGCATGGGTCTAGATTTGATAAAAAAAATATAAATAAATTTTTAAAAAATAAAAAATACTGGGGAAAAAAGAAAAGTAAAGCCATATGTGAGCACAACAATTGTGTGTGGCAGCACAGATACCATTTCAATAACTGTAGAACATCCTTTGCAATGTTCTGTTCTATGTGTGCCAGATTGCTGGGAGGAGAGGAAATAAAGGCAAGATAACATCTTGAAGATTCCAAAAAAAAAAAAAAAAAGAAGCTGGGCTCCTGTCCTCAGGACCCACAGCCAGGATGAGGTAAGACCCCTGTAGGGTTTGCTCTACTGCACGGTGATGCTCCCTCTTGCTAACAAGGGTGGATTTCCACTCAGGTTCCTTGGAGTCTTGGCACAGGATGGCATGTTGTTATTGCTTATATTAATGAGGCGAAACATCACATTGAAAGCAAAATTTTTCAGGTTGGTAAATTATACTAAAGAGTGTAACCTCAGCAAAGAATGTTAGCAGGAAAGGAAAAGCAAGAGACACACAGCTTCTTGGTGGGAGATGGAATTACGCATAGCTATATGCAAGCAACTTGCTACTGAATACAAATGAGAAGCTTCTGTGGGTGGGATCGTCCCGTGGCTTGGGAATCCTAGACTGTACAAAATGAAGGCAATGAATTGGGTCCCTGAATTCAGCACTCTCTGCGTCTAGACTGTGCATGCAAGATGGCCACTTGTACCAAACTCTGCTGCCCTCCGCTCCCCTGTCACGACAGACTGCGTCCTTGAACAGTGAGTGATATGAACCCTTTGTCCCTTGATCTGTTTTCTTCTGGATATGTTAGCAAAGGAACAAAAAAGAATCTAAGACAACATTTGTGTAAATTCAAAATACAAGTGGAATCTAAACTTTGAATTTGTGTTCTACATTTCAGCAACATGCTTCCTTCTTTGCTGGGCAGAGGGAGAAGCTGTAAGTCTTGGGCAGCTACACTATCAGGAGGCTCAGTAACTAACACTGCACACTGTACTGTATTTGAAGGTATAATTCTTAGCTGGCTAGCTTATTAAATGCATTTCAACTTATGACATATTCAACTTATGATGGGTTTATTTGAGATCTACCTTCACCAAAGATTGGGAAGTTTCTATATAGAAAAAGTATTCAACATAATTAATGCCAGGGACATGCAAATAAAAATCATAATTAGATATCATTTTATGTCTTTTA
>VZQC01004333.1:1164457-1235541 GCA_009823505.1 Rhizomys pruinosus
GGGGGGGTTCCAGGACCTGCAGGCAGGGGGGTTCCAGGACCTGCAGGCAGGGGGGTTCCAGGACCTGCAGGCAGAGGGTTTCCAGGACCTGCAGGCAGAGGGTGTTCCAGGACCTGCAGGCAGGGGGTTTCCAGGCACGCTGCAGGCAGAGGGGGTTCCAGGCACACTGCAGGCAGAGGGGGTTCCAGGACCTGCAGGCAGGTGGGTTTCCAGGACCTGCAGGCAGAGGGGGTTCCAGGACCTGCAGGCAGGGGGATTCCAGGACCTGCAGGCAAGGGGGGTTCCAGGACCTGCAGGCAGAGGGGGTTCCAGGACCTGCAGGCAGAGGGGGTTCCAGGACCTGTAGGTAGAGGGGGTTCCAGGACCTGCAGCCAGGGGGGGCGTTCCAGGACCCTCCTCAGAACAGGAAACCCGTCATCATGGTTGCAGAGTGAACGGAGCCCTGCGCAGGACCTAGGAAGGCACATGTGGGGACTTCTGGACTTACCATGCGTGTAGACTGAACCGTGTTCTCCTCAGTCTTCTCCTGCTTCCTAGCATCTATCCTTGGAGACCTAACCCCAATGTGAATGTGAATGTTGAGAATGAATCTTTACCGTGTGATAGAATTGGTGTCCTTTTAAGAAGAGGACCAGATCCTCCTCTCCAGCCCTCTCAGCAACCTAAGGACCTGTAGGTAAGGTGTCTGTCCACACCTGTGAAGAGAGCCTTCGTCAGGGTCAAAAATCTACCAGGATTTTGACCTTGAAAAATAAATTCTGGGCTTAAGCCACTCAGTCGGAGCAGATGAAAACAAACCTATTCTCCACTTCCTAAGGCCCACATGCTCTCCATGACCCCACCACACTTACACCAAACCTACCATTCGATCAATAGGTGCCAAAGATGAGGACTCAAGAGCAAGGAAGCTTCTAGCCTGCCTGCTTTGCAGAGCCAGCCAGGCCCCTCTCCAGGGTAAGGAGGTGGACACAGGCCACATCCCTGCTCTGGAATAGTCTGGTCTGCCAGCTTTCCCAAGACCTTCGTACCTTTGTACTGAGCCATTGTCTGTAAGTTGAGCATCACTTTAGCTCCTGGGTACGTCCAGGAATCCACCAGCATTGGGCAATTTGAGATTGTGCTGAAGGACCACTGAAGCGTGGGCCCAAGCAGATGGCAGACATTCCTGGTGCTGACCTGTGGCTGAACCTACTGCATCGAGTAAGTTGAGACCACAGTTGTTGCTGCTGTCTTTGGTTCTACTTACAAGTCCCTGTTCATAGGGATACTTCAGCATGCCAGGAAGCACTACCAGATAACACGCCCGAGGAGAGACAGCTCAGTGGCTAAGAGCACTGACTGCTCTTGCAGAGGATCCGGCAACCACGTGACGGCTAACAGCCATCCTAACTCCAGGGGATCCAATGCCGCCTTCTGACATCCACGGGCACTGCATGACGTGGTGCATTTACACCCATGCAGGCAATATACTCACACACATAGAATAATGAAACAGAAATGTAAAATGCATATTCTTGGGCTGGGAAGGTGGTTCAGAGAATAAGAGTGCTTGCTCTGCTAACATGAAGATCTGAGTTCAAGTCCCCAGCACCCACGTGAAAAACAGCATGGGCTGTAACTACAGCATTGGGCAGCGGAGAGAGGTAGATCCTGGAGGTCTCCAGCCAGCCAGTCTAGTCAAAATAGCAAGCTTTGGGCTCAGTGAGAGACCGTGTCTCAAGGCAATAATCCACACACACACACACACACACACACACACACACACACACACACGAGATGCAGTTTCTCCTTAATCATATGGATAAAAGAAAGGTGATTTTTCTCAAAGATCAAGACCAACATTTTAGAGGAATTTAAAAATGCACAGCCCTGCTCGGGTTACAGAGAACAGTGCACATGAATCCCAAAACCCAAGAAGGAAAGTGTCATTACGGGTCCTATAGAAATTCCCATTCAGCCCTTCACACACACAGGGCAGCCTGGATAATTGACTTGCAATTGCTCATGTTGGATATGTGTGGCACAGCGCTCCCTGGAGCAGGTCTGTCTACCCACTGGTCCATAAAGCTAATCTCTCTGGTTAATAGTTTGCAGCTTGGGTCTCATTAAGTCAAAGAACTCCGATCCTGCAACTGGCCGTAATCCTCCACATTAGTTTGCTGTAATTTGGCTCCTGACTAGAGGATTTTTCTCCCTTATTATGTGTCCAGTGGAAAAAGTGGGGTTCCTAGTAGTTCAGTGTTGGAAAAAGTCAGTGATCTTGTATGTGTTCCCTCAAGACAGATCCTTAGTTGTTTGAGTCACACATCACACATGCTCTGTAGTAAGTAAAATTAATGATAATATTAGCTAAATCGCAATGGTGAACAATCACTGAGCATGTTTCTTGCATGAATCAGGGCTCATCGTAACAAGGCCATGAGGAAGCTCTTCTCATGCACAATTTGAGAAACTGAAGCCAAGAGCTACTGAGTTTGATTCTAACAGCATGTGCTGTGAGCTGAAACCCAAGCTGAGGTTCCAGGCTCCTCTGCCTCTTCAGTGGAACTCCTAAAATACTTGATTGTTACCACATGTTTTGTTGACAAGACACGTGCAGGAAATTCCAGATCAACCAGAGAAGACCTCAGGCCCACGGCTGAGAGTCTCACGGGAATTCTTAGTTGGGACCATGGGACCAGCTCTTCCAAGGGTGACAAACGTGCCTCGATCATTTGAAACAAACTCTGGTTGGTATGTCTGTATTCTACATATAAAAGCATCCCAATGCAGTAAGCACAGTATCCTGTCGAGAGAAGTTAGGAGATGGAAGTCTGCTGTATTAGCTCGAGGCAACAGCCCTCAGCGTGTAAGAGACAAAGCAGAAGGCCTTTGGGGAAAGAGTCTGGGTCAAGCCAGGCTCTATGACAAATTATTATATGCTGGACATCTTAAATAGCAAAAGGTTAGGGAATGTACTTCTTCTGGTTATGGATAGTGTAACTCCAGGGTCAACATGCCTGTGGGCATGAGGTCTGGGGAGAAGGGACTTCCCTGGTTGGCAAGTGGTTATCTTCCCATTATGTCACCATAAGGCAAAAAGAGGGGGAAGGAGAGAGGGAAGAGAAGGCTGCCTTGTCTCTCATGAGGATATTATGTTAGCTCCCTTCTGCTAGAACAAAATCCCTGTGAAAAGCAATTTGGGACAGAAAAGGTTTATTTGCCTTAGGGTTTCAGAGTAACAAGTGAGGAGAGACCTCCCCAGACACAGGAGGACTAAAATTAGGAGAATGATTCTGCAATGTCATCGTTGACCTGACCAAAATTTGCCTGTGAGTGTTCAAAAATGAAGTGACAGGTTGTTTGAGACAGGATGTCCACACAGCTTTACTGTATCATGTCCTATGTTCTTATTAGTTAAAAATTAAATCACCTTTCTGATAGAGAGACCTAATGTCCAAACACCATTGCCAACACCTGGTGCAAAGTGTCCCAGCCAGCATCAGGCCACCAGCTATACACAGTTCCAGTCAGGTTATTGTAAAGGCAGAAACATCTAATGTTTAAATACACGCACTCACGTGGAAGCAATCAGATCAAACCAGACTATGGGTCTTTACACAAGACAGCTGGCCTAGTTTCTTAAAAACAAAACAGAAGGCAATGTCATGTAGGTGAAGGAAACCAACTAGAGATCAGTACCGTTGAGGGGAAGTAGTCTAATCAAAAGGGGTAAACTAGATGTCAAAAGACACTTGACACTGGCCTTGATCGATCCCTTAATTTACAACAGACAGAGAAGACATCCTTTGATGCCTGTGGCAGACATATCTGTGTCTGAATCTAGTAGACGGGATGGTTGGGGGTGTGGTCAGATGCTCAGCCCTACTAGGTGTGACAAACATCGGGGTGAGGGCAAGGTCAAGATGGAGAGGGGAGTATCATGAAGAACTTGGGGTAGAACTTGGGAATGCTTTTAAAAGCTTAAGCAAAAGTAGTGTGTTTTCAGTGTGTGTGTGTGTGTGTGTGTGTGTGTGTGAAATGTTGGTGAACAGTGCTCACTGTTGGCCGTGTCTTCCCGGGGCCCTTGTCTTGCTCATCAGCTTCTCTCCCAAGCTCTCTTCTTCTACACGGCAGTGTGGGAAAGATGCAGACCATCCATGTGCCCCAGTGGGAGGTTGGAATGGGGCTGTACCCTGACCCCGAGATCCAGGACCTGTATGGACCTTCCCTTCAGGATAGACGTGAGGAGAGATTTCTGCTTGTGCTTGTTCCTTCTTTACATTTCCCTGGCGCCTTGTCACAGGCAGGGAGTGCGGCAGTGTCTGGGCTGTGGCCCTTAGGTGTCTGAGGAGGTGCTGGCAGGAATGGGGGCTGTGGGGAAGCTGCTTCCCAGCCACAGCCATGTTCTGTTCAGCTTCTTCAGCTTCTAGGCCGGCTGGCCACAGGGTTCCCAGCAAACACGTTCTTGTGGTTTCCTGGAAGTCCGTGGGAGAGGCATCCGTGTTCTCCTTGGCTACACATCACTTCTGTGCCCAGGCCTTTCACACACCAGCCCAACCCCGGAGCTTCTCTGTCCTGGGGAAGACCAGGCAGTGGATCTACCACAGGGGAGGTGTCAGGGTAGTCTGGGCACCTAGTAGAAATACTTCTATGAGAACACCACTTTAACAGACCATGGGTCTCAGATGCCCCTTGTAGCCCTGAGACTCATGGGACTCTCAGCCCACCAGTGTCTGCCCCAGCCTGATTCTTCTGCTCGGTCCTTCCTTTGCACAGGGAAGACAGGGTGCAAATGTGTGATTGGTGTTCTAACAAGATCCTGACAGGAACCCAGAAGGGACAGGATGTTTTATAGATCTGTGGTCCATGTGCCTATAAAAGGGTGTGTATCTGCATATGTGTTAAAGATGTTGAGCCATGTGTGTGTGTGTGTGCATACCTGTAACAGATTTCATCTAACAGTCCTTGCACGTGTGCTTCAGAGTTCATTAATATGCTGGTTTAAGTTACTCGTGCATTGCTGTGACATAATACCTGACATAACCACAAGGAAGCAAGTTGCTTTACAATCTCAGAGGGCTCAGCCTGTAGTCACCATTGCTTCTGAGCTGTGCCTAGACAGGAGCTGGTGGCAGGGCTTTTCGCCAGGGAGCGGAGAGGGGACGCCGCATTCGCTGGCTTTCTCCTCTGCACTGTGCACTCCATCCAGGCCTGTGGGATGGCTCCACACCCTCAAGTTGGTCCTGGGCTTAGGTAACCCTCTCTGGAAGTGTCCTTGAGGGTGCATGAACAGGTGGTCTTAGTAATGTTCTTGCCACTTCTCAACCCAATCAAGTTGACAATCAGGATTAGCAGGCACGTGCTCTGCTCTTTAAAGGGGACTTGTTTCCAGGATGCTGTGCATTTGCCGACGCACTCATTATTCATTATCTGGAAAACAATGGTTTGCATGACATGTGGCTATACTCCAGGGAGGGCTTCACAACCACTAATTGGACTAATTGGAGGGGGAGAAGGAGGAAGAGGAGAAGGAAGAGGAGGAGGAGGGGGAGGAAGAGGGGGCATGAAGTTGGGAAGAAGCTGTGTTAGGGGAATTTGAAGGAAGTTGGGAGGATACGGAGTGGATGTGACTTATCATGCTTTATTGTATAATGTATGAAATTCCCAAGAATAAAGAAACAAGTACTTTAAAAAGATTCAACGGGTAAAATAATAAGCTAAGAAGTATTAGAGCACGGCTCTGAAACCAATTTTATCTGATATGTATGCTTACATGTATTTGTATGTATTTGTGTGTCTGCAACTCTGTGTGTGTGTGTGTGTGTGTGTGTGTCTGCACTTGCGCCTGTACCTGCATGTGTGTACACTTGAGCGGGCTGCTTGGCTGTGTGTACCTGCATGTGTGTATACTTGAGTGGGCTTCTTGGCTGTGTGTACCTGTATGTGTGTCCACTTGAGTGGGCTGCTTGGCTGTGTGTACCTGCATGTGTGTCCACTTGAGCAGGCTGCTTGGTTGTGTACTCACCTTCCAGCCAGGTTCCAATCTCTTAAAGGCAGCCTTTGTGTTTGGGGAGCTGATTTGTCTTGCTGTCCCTACCTAGTTCCCTATTGAAGCAGCGGGAAGCCATGCATATTTAAAGTAAGCCTCACAGGGTGTGGTGGCACATACCTTTAATCCCAGCACTCAGGAGGTAGAGATCTCTGTGAGTTCAAGGCCAGCCTGGTCTACAGAGCGAGTTCCAGACCAGCTGGGACTACTGGGAGACCCTGTCTAAAAAACAAAAAAAAAAAAAAAAAAAAAAAAAAAAAAAAAAAAAGAAAAAAAAAAAAAAAAAAAAAACCAAAAAAAAAAAAAAAAAGGAAAAAGAAAGAAAGAAAGCGAGCCTCTGCTTCAGGTGGCTCCCCGGGGCCCCCTTCTGTTTAGTGGTGCCTGCTTTGAGCCCTTGCCTTTGGTTAAGGTAGAGAGAACCATGCTGGCATGGGGTGGCAGGGGTGAGGCAGGGCCCTGACAAACCCTTGGGCTGCTGCATCCTAATGCTTGCTTCCGGAGTGAAGGTCACTGGTGCTATGCACACTACAGGGTCCTTGGCGAGGTTCTGTGCCTTTACGAGGTCCACAGCAGCCTGGTATATGCAGCTGCTCTGATGGCCAAGTTTACTCTGAATTCCAATTAGCAGCCTGGTATATGCAGCTGCTCTGATGGCCAAGTTTACTCTGAACTCCAAGAATTTCCCCTGTGGGCCTGCGTGGCTGGTCTGGGATCCCATCTCTGCCTTCTGAGGCTGGAGCTGCACCTGGGCTGCCACAGCCACCCAGCATTTACGTGGGTTTCTGGAGCTCCACATTTGGGTCCTTACCTGCTTACCTGCTGAGCCCCCTTGCAGCCCCACCTCCTTTCCACTTGAGCAAACACTCCAGCTACTGCTCTGGTCAGATTTTCCTTTCTTTTCTGTATGCCATTGGTTACCTGAATTGTCAGATACATCTTGAAAGTTTCAAACCTGCCAAATCATAGCAGGTTCAAGAGCTAGCATGTCCGATTCAATATGTCACAGAGAACTGCGTGATAAGGTGCACGTAAGTCATGGCTCTCGCTTGTACTAACATGGACTATTCCTGGCAAGGCCCAGGTGAGTAACCAGAAGTCTCTGTCCCACCAGTGATGCTGGCCGCCTGAGGATGGTGGGACCAGGCCCAGCTTTGCTCGCGTGGCTTCCTGATCTCCCTGGGCCCATGACCTGCCCTCGTAAAAGTTCTTGTTCCTTGTTGTGTTTTAGCTCATATCTACTGTTAAAGCATCTTTTGGCACCAATGTCTTCATTATTCCTGTGCGCGTAACTTAATGACTTTTAGTCAATGTTATTATAAAGAAAAAAGTCCATACCATCAGTAGTCGCATGAAAAAATACAGCAAGGCCGCTTGTCCCCTGGCGGATTTATGATTCAGAGACATTAAAACCATGCGAGTGAGTTATCCAGTTCGGTGCCTATGTCTGCCCTTCACGAAGGGACTCCAACCTCTGTGCTTCTCCAGATCATCTCTCTACATGCAGAACAGATTTCTGCCTCAGCTTCCTGAAATCTGTCTCAGCTCATGCGGGCTACATGTGTCCTTCCTGATGGGGTGGTGGTGTTTGTTCCACATTTGAAGCCACAGAACTGAATGAGGGTATCCACATGCGACAGCAGGACTCAAATTCAGGTCCTGCAGCATGGAGTGTACCCTCCCCCTCCCCCTGAGCAAGGCATGAAGACCTAAATCCTGGGAGCCTCAAGGGTTTAACACAGATGGCAGAAAAACCAGGCTGGGCCTCTGGGGCAAGGAGGTCACTGGGGCGCATCAGTCCTCGGAAGAGGAGCACTGGGGATGCTGAGCATGGCAGCCACAAGTTGGGAAGACTCAGGGAGGAATGGGTGCTCCGGGTGTGGCTGGACTCCTGCCAGGGAGAAGACAAAGGGCAAAGTCGAGTGTCAGGAAGAAACCCACTCACCGGCCATTGGAGTGAGTGAGTGACCTCAGGCCGCCCCATGTCGGCTGGCTGACTTGCTTGAAGTTACCCATCTTTTAGTGAAAAGCACAGTAAGGACCAGTGGAGTGAGTTAGTTCAGTTTTCCTGCCTCAAAGTGAGAAGCTACGGCAGGGTTCTGATTCCACTCGGCCTCATATTTCCAACCTGGTATGTTTTTCATTAGGCAGTTTTCATTGAACGTCCAGCCTTGAGCCTCCCGCCATGATCCATGGACAAGTCTCTGCCACCATGTGGCTGCATGGCTGAGACTGGGCCCTCATGTGGCTGGGATGCTCACCACATTCTCTCTCTCTCTCTCTCTCTCTCTCTCTCTCTCTCTCTCTCTCTCTTTCATTCACTCAGTTAACTGGGGGCTTTAGCTCCCAGTAGGTGGGACCTGTGTGCAGATGCCTTTGGTTGGGGGAGTAGATGAAGGTGACACATGTAACACTCATAGGTCGTGGAGAATCCACAGAGAAAATGGAGACTAGTGACTGGCTCCCACTGCCCAGGGGACCAGCTCATAGCCGGGATGGGTTCCTCAGAGTCCAGTGGCTTCGATGAGTCTGACAGATGCTCTTAAAGAGAGACCAGAAGCTTCCCAGAGAGATGTGGTGTCACACTCTTCCAGACAGCTTGCAGAACTGGGGGTGTGGTTTTGGAATTGCTGCCTGGCGCAGTGTAGCGTACCGCTGGCACTCTTGTGGCTTTAAGGGATGAAGGGGAGGGCCTCACTGGAATTTGGTTCGTTCCCTTGGTGTCTATTTCCTTCTCTGATGTTGCAGAAAAGGTAACACCACTTGCCTAAACCCTGAAACGGACCTGTGAGAGGATGCCTGTGTGAATCTGTGACCTGCGTCATGCATGTGGAACACAAAGAGGCACACATCCCTTGTCTACAAGAGGCTTTGAGACAAAGTCCATCAAGTTTTAACTCACATGTGTGTATGTGGGTTGTGTGTGTGCATGTGCGTGTGTCCTCATTTCAGTGACCTGTGCTCCTCTGGAATCGCCACCACCCGCTCCCTGCCAGGAGCATCGTCCTGGCACGGGCCCTGCTCCTCCTGCAACCTTGTGTCTGTCTTTGCCTTCCTTCCCTGTGGGACCCTGGTTGACCAACACTCTTAGCATCGCTGGGCCATTTCGATAAGCTTAGAGGTGATGTGGCCCCCTCCACGCCGACTGTGGAATGGGAAAGCCTGCTTTGCATAATTAAACAGGCTCTAGGCTTTCTCCTGATTTCTAACACACAAGAGGTCGGTTGGCTCAGAATAAGAGAGACAAAGCCTCCTTAGAGAAAGGAGGGGGCTGTGTGGAGTCTCAGTGGCTGGAGCTAGCCGCTATTCATTGGATCACACACAGGGCTCCTGTGGTAAGACTGTCGCTGCCTAGACAGTGGAGCTGCCTGTGGCGAGGGAGGAAGGACCCAGCTGCCTCCAGCTGCAGAACTCTTCTAGAGACAGGTCGTTCGTGGCTTCTGTACCACTTGCTTGTCTCATTACTGTGACAAAAGTGACCTAAGAAAGGAAGGGTTTATTCTGGCTCCCGGTTTGAGGGCACAGTCCATCATGGTGGAAAGGCCTGGTGTCAGGAGTCAGACATTTCAGCCAGCATCTGTGGCCTGTGTCTTACGTGCCAGGGCCCAGAGCCTGGAATACAGAGTTCCTTGTGCTCTTTTCTACCAAGAGGCTGAGAGACTGGGAAACAGGAGACAAGTCCACCAGATTCTGCCTCACGTCCAGGCAGGGTGGGGGCAATGCTCAGGACTCTCTCAGTTCACTTTTCTATGGGCCCACAGTGGAGGTGAGGACAGCTTCCTGCAAGGGGGGAATGGCCAGCCAAGCCTCAGAAGCAGGAGCTGGGCACGGAGTGGGCCCGGACTCAGACACAGCATGTTAGGGAGGGTGTTGTCAACCCAAGCTCCGGCCAGGCCCCACACATGCCCTGTCTGTGCTTCCTGCCTACTCTGCTGTCCCCTTATCACCCAGTGACTTGGGGCATGTGACCCTGAAGGCCAACTGCTCAAGGGCAGGAGCCCCCACGCTCTCACCTTCTTCCACTTGGCATCAATGCTGAGCACCTAGAAGCGTGTGCACTGTGCAGTAAACACTCAGCAAAACTGCTGAATAAACAAACTGCAAGCCTAAATTATTCTCAAACCTTCCCTGTTATATTCTAAGACATTATCATCAAATCCAGTTGTTTCCAGATTTAAATGATCATCAAAATTATTTGGTGCACATTAAAGAACAAAGATGTCACAGTTGGCCTAAAGGTCCTTGGAGTCTTTGTTTCTTAAGGAGTCCACAAACTCAGCCTTGTTCCCATTTTGCATTTGAGAGAGCAGACCTGGGGAGGAGGGGGAGTCTCTCACCCCACCAGGTTCTCCCCAGAAAGATAGCTGGGCTAGCCTACTACACTAGCTCAGCTCCAGACTGTGTCTTCCATCTGCTTGGAATGAGGGTCAGTGGTGGGACGGTGCAGTTCTCAAGGGAGGCAGGGATGGAGTGTGAGCTGGGCTCAGGGGAAGCAGAGGCTGTGCTGCTGTCTACCACAGGTGTGAGCTGGGCTCAGGGGAAGCAGAGGTTGTACTGCTGTCTACCATGGGTGTGAGCTGGGCTCAGGGGAAGCAGAGGTTGTGCTGCTGTCTACCACGGGTGTGAGCTGGGCTCATAGGGGAAGCAGAGGCTGTGCTGCTGTCTACCACGGGTGTGAGCTGGGCTCAGGGGAAGCAGAGGTTGTGCTGCTGTCTACCACGGGTGTGAGCTGGGCTCAGGGGAAGCAGAGGTTGTGCTGGTGTCTACCACGGGTGTGAGCTGGGCTCAGGGGAAGCAGAGGCTGTGCTGCTGTCTACCACGGGTGTGAGCTGGGCTCAGGGGAAGCAGAGGTTGTGCTGCTGTCTACCACGGGTGTGAGCTGGGCTCAGGGGAAGCAGAGGCTGTGCTGCTGTCTACCACGGGTGTGAGCTGGGCTCAGGGGAAGCAGAGGTTGTGCTGGTGTCTACCACGGGTGTGAGCTGGGCTCAGGGGAAGCAGAGGCTGTGCTGCTGTCTACCACGGGTGTGAGCTGGGCTCAGGGGAAGCAGAGGTTGTGCTGCTGTCTACCACGGGTGTGAGCTGGGCTCAGGGGAAGCAGAGGCTGTGCTGCTGTCTACCACGGGTGTGAGCTGGGCTCAGGGGAAGCAGAGGTTGTGCTGCTGTCTACCACGGGTGTGAGCTGGGCTCAGGGGAAGCAGAGGTTGTGCTGGTGTCTACCATGGGTGTGAGCAAGGCTCAGGGGAAGCAGAGGTTGTGCTGCTGTCTACCACGGGGTGTGAGCTGGGCTCAGGGGAAGCAGAGGTTGTGCTGCTGTCTACCACGGGTGTGAGCTGGGCTCAGGGGAAGCAGAGGTTGTGCTGCTGTCTACCACGGGGTGTGAGCTGGGCTCAGGGGAAGCAGAGGTTGTGCTGCTGTCTACCACGGGTGTGAGCTGGGCTCAGGGGAAGCAGAGGTTGTGCTGCTGTCTACCACAGGTGTGAGCTGGGCTCATAGGGGAAGCAGAGGCTGTGCTGCTGTCTACCACGAGTGTGAGCTGGGCTCATAGGGGAAGCAGAGGTTGTGCTGCTGTCTACCACGGGACGCTGCTGTCAGGCGAAGACAACTATCCATTGCCATTTAAGTGAAGTTAAAATTGGAGGCCTGAGATAATCTAATAGGGACGTCCATTTGTCAGAGGGTTATGTCTTATTTCTTGGTGATTTATTTCCTGCTCAGATATACTCTCTACTGCAAATGACATTCCGAGAGCCCATTTCAGTCCCCTGAGCACTTGAATTCCTTCCAGGCAGTAAACCTGCCGTAGTTTAAGCTGGTTTGGAAAACTGTCGTTCCCGGTGATGGATTACCATCCTTGAAGTGGGCGTTCAGCCTCTGCAGAGTTCACGGACCCCTCACCTTAAGCATCCAATTTGTGTGGAAACGTCACTCAATTATTTAAGAGTGCATTCTTGCTGACATCAGCAACTCCAGAACAACTCCTGAAAGGGCAGCACGGAAAGCCCAGCATAGCTGCCTGCCCTGTTCCCCGGAGACGCTTCGCTGCAGGGCGAGGGAGGGTCGTGGCTGAGTCACCTTCAGAACGTTCGCTCCTCATGCCTTGAAATTTAAATGTGTTTCAGTTCAGAATGAAAACAGGAAACTAGAAATGAGTAAAAGAAGATGGCTTCATCAGCTCAACACGGACTCATGGTTCTGAGAAACTTACCATGTGCGTGTGCAGGCAGGATGCATGCAGGCTATAGAACCCTGTAGATGTCAGAGGACAGTGTTGAGCGCGGTCCTCACCCGCAGCTTCTTTCAGGCAGGATCTCTTGTTTTGCTGATGCTACATATACTTGGCGCTCTGTCCTGCGAGCTCCTGCGGTTTCTCTCCTCTGCCTCCCATCCCATCATAGGAACACAGAATCACATAAATGTGTCACCACCACGTCCAGCTTCACTCGAGTTCTGGGGATCCAGAACCATGTTAGGCACAGAACCATCTCCTCAGCCCCCAAAGCTCCACCTCCAGCTCTTTCAGTGTGGAGATCAATGTTCAGAAATTTGGATGAAACAGCCTTGATTATTTTTTTTAATTTTTTAAATTAATTTTATTTATTTCTGTATGTGTATGAATGTACTGTCTGCATGCAGGTCTGTGC
Source organism: Rhizomys pruinosus (assembly GCA_009823505.1). Classification (NCBI taxonomy): domain Eukaryota; kingdom Metazoa; phylum Chordata; class Mammalia; order Rodentia; family Spalacidae; genus Rhizomys; species Rhizomys pruinosus. The sequence continues at coordinate 1,177,127 of VZQC01004333.1, forward strand.
ACCCATGTCATGCAATGCCGCAGAGGTCAGAAGGGGTGTCGGATTCCCCTGGAACTGGAGTTCTCCTGGAATTGGAGTTTCAGACGGTTCTCGGCCGCCATGTGGGTGCTGGGATTATTACATTATCTCTTTGCTTTGGAAAATTGATATTTTGTGGCTTAAAACTAGTGTCAAACAATAATATATAATACTTCATACCCTTAATATTTCAAAATCTAAGCCATGGGATTTTATTTTCAAATATACGGGCTAGATATTATCACATAGATATACAAGAGTAGACTAGTTTTCCTTGCGTCCTAACATCCCCTCAAATACAGTTGGCAAGTTTATTCTTAGATAAAAAATCCATTTAATCAAAACCCATGTGGTAACTTTCCCATGAAGCAAGTCAATTCTTTCTAAAAGGATTAAATATCTGAGCTTTGAAATAGAAAGGGCAATTATTTCAAAAGCCAGATTAATACAATTTGACCTCATTTCTAGTCAATGACATAATAAATGGACTCGTAAGAATAGTTTTATTGTAAATATGTGAGTTTACAGTATATAACTCTAAGACAGTCTAATTTTCCTAACCTTTTATCCACAAGCACACTGGCAAGTCCATGTCCTTCTTTAGATGATGCTGCAGAAGAAAAAGATTGTTTGTATTTCTCTATTAATTCATCAACTCACTAATCTGACAAGTAATTTCCTGAATTCTTCTATAGATTAGTTATTAGACAAAGGAGGAGAAGCAGGATGGGGCAGAGCCTCTGGTATACGGGAGTCAGTGGTGGTTTACCTGGGGGGCTGAGTGGGTCTATGTACGTAGCCTGCAGGCCAGGGAAGGCTTTGTGATTTGTTCTGAGTGGGGGGGGAAGGTGTCGGGGAGCTTCGTGTAGCAAGATCTGCCTGAGCTTTAAACAGTCATCTTGGTGGCTTGTAAACTCTGAAGCTATTTAGGAGAGAATGGGATCTAGGATGAGACCCCTCCCAGGGCGTCCCACAGCAAATACCTAGCAGATGCAGAGGATGGCCGACAGGCCTACAGGGAAAGGTGGGAAGCCTGGCAGGTGGAGCCAACCTTGTGCAACATCCTCTCTGGGACTGTCCATCATGACCTTCCACTTGTCAATCAAGACTCGTTACCACATTCTGAGCCTGCTGCTCTGCAGGATCTGGATTCAGGGCGCCTTTCCAAGATGCTGTCCCTGGGTCCTCTGTATGCACTGCCACCCTCTCATCTGGTCACATGCAGAGCTAAGCATGTAGTCACCACTCCTGGGGCTCCATCAGTGTTGACTACAGCTCTGTTCACATTAGCTAAGTTACAGAAACAACCGAGTCTAATGACCAAAGACTGAACGAAGGGAGTGTGATTTGTATACAGGTGAAACTTTCTTCAGGCATAAAAAAGATTGAAGTCGCCGGGCGTGGTGGCACACGCCTTTAATCCTAGCACTTGGGAGGCAGAGGCAGGTGGATCTTTGTAAGTTCAAGGCCAGCCTGGTCTACAGAGTGAGTTCCAGGACAGCTGGAGCTACAGGGAGACCCTGTCTTGAAAAGACAAAAAAAAAAGATTGAAGTCATGTTTGCATAAGAACAGTGGAACCTGACACAGTCATACTGAGCAAATTAAGCCTGACTCAGAAAGACAAACCTTATATGCATTCTTCACCCGTGGTTCCTAGTAGACATGGGGAAGCACATGTACACATAATTAATGTTTTAATCTTAAAGAAATGCTGTCTAGAAAGACAAAGGGAATTAATGGGAAGGGGATAGGTGATAGAGTGAGGGGAGAGGGGGCCGTATGCTCAGTGTGCCATGTGTACATGTGTACAAAACAAGATGTGGGAGGGGAAAGATGAGGGGGGGGGAAGAGGGGCTGTATGCTCAGTGTGCCATGTGTACATGTGTCCATAACAAGATGTGGGAGTGGAAAGGTGAGAGAGTGAGGGCAGAGGGGCCGTATGTTCAGTGTGCCATGTGTACATGTGTCCATAACAAGATAACTGTTCACCTTTATTTTATGTGTATGAGTGACGCTTAAGCGTGTAAGTGCACCCATGTCATGAAATGCCTGTGGAGGACAGAAGAGGGTGTCAGAGTCCCTGGAACTGGAGTTAAGGATGGTTAGTAGCTGCCACGTGAGTGCTGGGAACTGAACCTGGGTCTTCCACATTAACAACCAGCGCTCTTCACTGGTGAGCAATCCTTCCAGCCATACAAAATAACGTTTGTACGAGACATTACTATGTGGCTCTTACTTTCCTTGTCTGCGAAGCGGTGCCAATCAGTCTGTGGCTATATGGAGTGGAAGGAGAAGGAGAGGATGTCCCTGACACTGTTGGCATTGCCTGCTTGTAGGGTTATCCTGTGGTCACGGCCACTGCCATTGTTTCCCTCTGCTGCTCCGCCCATGGCCACACTCACTCACCCAATCAGGAGCATGTGCCACAATCTGGAACCTGTTTGCACAGGGCTGGCAAGCAGCTTTTCACTGGTTGGCCGTTGGTCAGTGACCTCCACTGATGCCATCTGTCCCTTTTCTGTCCACACGCTTCCTAGTATGCTTGGCTTCCCCTAGAACCATGCATGCCCAATGCACGTTCCAGACCCTTCGGAGCTCCTTCTCATTATCTGCGTGCATGTCACTGCCATGGCAGGTGCATCTCCTAGACTCAAGTTCACCCTGTCTGTATCATAGTCGCCTTCACCCAGAGCCCAGAGAGCACTACTCCATGAGCCTGCCCATGGGGAGAATGCTACCCATGCTGTTCCTTCTCTTTTTATTCCACCACCGCCTCTGGCCTTGGATGCTCACAGGCTCTGGGCTCTCACAGCTGCCTAGGGTACCAAGCCCAGGGCATATGCACCAGCAAATATGCTGGTTCAAGTGTGGATGCCAGCGGAGCTGGAGGGTGATTCTGTTCAGGGCATCTCTGAAAGATGCATGATGGGTAGAAGGCCCCAGCAAGGGGGGGGGTACCACCAGGGTCTTGGAACCCATGCCACACACAAACACATGCTGGCCATGTCTTTAAATGACAACATGCAGAAAAGGAAGAGGAGAGGGGACATGTTGGGAAAGCTCTCCAGTTTCCATTTGACAAAGTGTGCTCTTCAGTGGGTGTTCAGCTAAGAAAGGAGTTTGTGTGAGTGACGTAACCTGGACTCAACCCAGCAGAAATGGAAGTTGATAACTTTTCATTCCTTCCTTAACTTCATGAAACCAGGCCTGTGACTCCTAGCAGATGAGCTATGTCCCTCCCCAACCTTTCCAACATCCCTGGCTGCACCAGGCTCTGTGACTCCCATGGTCTTGGGCACAGAGGCTGGGTGATGGTCTGTCGCCTGTGATAGATTGCCTTCTTGACTTTCCTAAGATAGAGCTTAGACTCATTATCTGCAGGGAGACTTTCAACAGAGAGTTGCAACTAAGCAGTGTTTCTGGTGAGTCCTCAGTTAATTAGAAAATTAAATTAACCACAACACTCATTCCCAGAGCATTCTGGTTAATTGATGTCTCACTGTATTTGGATTAAAGAAGCCTCGGGAGGCCCAGGGTTATAATTGTGTAGAATTAGAGAACCCAGAGAGGAAGGAATCGGAGCTCATTTGCAAGGTTCCAAGGCTGTGGGCCCTCTCAGAAGGTCCGGCTTTGTGAGCTTGCAGGGCGGCCAGGGGCGGGGCCCTCAGGAGACCCCAGCTGGGGGTCAAGAGCTCATTAGAGGAGAATGGAAGAGATCAAAGTCCTGTCCTCTATTGTGGGGCAGCAGAAAATAGATCTGGACTTAAGCCCATGGATGAGAATGGCTCAATGATTTTAATTTGCATTTTAAATCTTAAAGTTTCCTCATAGACCAACCATTTTCTACAGTTTCCCAGTGTCAGGATTAGACCAATTTAGAAAAGGACAAAGTGGAAGCGCAACGAGATGCAGGAGGAACCGAAAGTCTAAATAGCTGAGGGATTTCATCAGACCTGGTGAGATTTAAGAACAAACGTTCACTGCCCCAAAGAGAGGACCTAATCGTACTGTCTGTGGTTTCACAGAGGGAAATTCACTGGAGTGGAGTCCAGACTAAGGCTGGTACATGGACCAGTGGCAACAAGGCCACCAACCACCCGGGTGGATGGCTCACCAGACCTGTTTTCCCGGGACGTGACACGTGGGGGCCGTGGGGGGGGTGGGGGCGGGTGGGAGGGGGTGGGGGGGTGGGGGAGGGGGTGGGGGGGTGGGGGGGTGGGGAGGGGTGGGGGGGTGGGGAGGGGTGGGGGGGTGGAACAACACACAAGTGGTAACTGTTCACAAGTGGTAACTGTCACCTACATAGGAAATTGTTAAATCTTCTTTCTCTCCTTTTATACCTAAGAACTTTTCAAGATAACTTAGATCACTTTTTTTCAAAGCTTTTTAAAAATTTAATCTTATTTTAATTATGTATGGGGGAGGGTATGTATCTAAACTTTTTTTAAATAAAATTTGCTGTCGTAACCAATGTAAATTGTGTCATTCGGTAATAGGAATGCACTCATAGTGTTGTGTAATATACCCATTTGTGTAACAGTTCCTCTGGTGTGAAACCAAAACACCACATGCGCTAAGCAGCCTCCCAGTGCCACCTTCCCAGGACCCTCTGTCCTGAGTTCTGTCCGTGATTTTGACTTCTCCTCGCAGGGCTGGAATATCAAGTGTTTATCTTGTGGGCAAGCTTATTTGTCTTCACATCCTGTTTGAGGTACGAGTCTGAATTTCCTCCCTTAAATCTGAACAGTCTTCTATTTGGAATAGAATTTTCTTATTCATTCAGTGCCCTTGATGGACACTTGGTTGGTGGCCATTTTTTGATACGACCTTTAATAGAAATGTTCTGAAGTCTTCGTTAAGTGCAATTTGTTTTGTTTTTCCCCTTGGCTTTTTCTGCCCTCTTTATCTTAGGTGTGATTATCAAATGGTGTGAACTTTGCCTTGTGTTTTCTTCTAAGAGTTTACAGTTATGTCTTATATTTGGGTCTTTGATAGACTTGGGGTGAATTTTTGTATATTGTATAAAGTAAGGTTCCAACTTCATTCTTTGGTATATATGGGAATCTGTTTTCCCCAGAACTATCCTTTGAAGGGCTGTCCTTTCCCACAGAGAGGTGGTGGCTCTTCCTAAGGTCTCATCTGGCCACGTGTGAGGCCACACGTGCGAGGTCACATGCGAGGCCTCGTTTCCTTTCTTCACTCTTTGTGCTTCCAGGGCTGTAGCAAAACTTAAAGTCAGGAGTATGAGTCTTTAGTTTATTCTCTTTAAAAATTATTTTACAGGCCTGGAGAGATGCTCAGCAGTTAAAGAGCACTGGCTGCCCTTGCAGAGGACTGGAGTTTGATTCCCAGCACTCACATGGCAGCTAACCACCACCTATTACTCAGCTCCTGTTAGCATGGGAAAAGCAGTAGTCACAGTAGGAAGATGGATGCCTGGGGGTGGGAGGAAGGAGTCCACACATGAGCTGCCTCTGTCCACAGCCATCTTCTGCTTAGGGCCTCTGTGTGGTTGGGATACTCCGCAGTAAGATGAGATGCTCACGTTGCGTTCTCCTCTGGCTGAGCTTGAGCTCTTTCCTTCTCTACATTCCTGAGATCTCTCTATGGCAAAAGGCTCCCTGAACTCGGGGTTCCTGAATGGAGACAAAACTCTGGTGGGTGTTTAGCACAGCAACAGAAGTCAAAGGAGAACAGCATTCTTGACATCTTAAAGGCGTCACATGCGTGGACTCCCCTGCTCACTGAGTGTTTTCCTCCTCCCTTCAGGCTGCTATACTTGGGTGCGGGGAGTTTTGAGCAACAGAAACTTATTTCTCACACTCCGGGAGGAGGCCCAGAAGCTGAGGTCAAGTGGGTCTTTGGTGAGGGTCCACTGCCTCCCAGCGTCCTCACATGACTTTATGTGATGGAAGGAATGAGCAAGCACCCATGAGCCTCTCTTGTAAGGATGAGGGACTCATTTCTGACCCAGTTACCTTACAAAAGCCTCAACATTCATTTTGGAGAACAAAAAAGCATTCAGGCCACTGTAGATGACATCGCAAGCCAGAGCCCAGATCACGGAGCCTGGGCCATGTGGCCAAGTACTCCTGTCTGCTGCCTCCTGTTTATTCTGTTTGACAATGTGCTGTAGATTTCATTATGTAAACCTTTTACACCTTTGTTAATTCCAACATATTTTACTCTCTTCGTTGCTCTTAGGAATAAGATTGCTTTCATAATTTCCCTTTCTAGGAGTTCATTGTGAGCCTGTGGAAACGCTACTGATTTTTGTGTTCTTTATCTTGCTGCTGTCTTGAAGTCATTTTCTTGTCATAACAGGTGCTTTCAGTGCCATCCATAGCGTTTTCTACATTTTTGGTCATATGTGTAAATGAAGATAATTTTTACTGCTAAAAATTGTTTTTAGAAGAAAACATGTGCTTTGTCTAATTTCTCAGTCTAGAGTGGTAGTGTTGATGGTGTCTTGACTGCAGAATTGCTGAAGGCAGGGACCCCTTCTTCTCGATCTTCAGAGAAAAGATCTCATCTTCATTGTTCACTGTGGGTTTTTCATGTGGGACTCTTTTTATTTTAAGTGGCTTCTTCTCCCTATTTTGTTGGGTGCTTTTTACCATGAAAGACTGTTGAATTATGTACAACTCTTTCTCTGCATCAACTGAGATTAACATTGACTGATTTTTTATCTTATTATTTTTATTTTATGTGTATGAGTGTATGCCTGCATGTAAGTAACTGCACCTGTGTCATGCAATGTCCACAGAGGTCAGAAGAGGGCACTGGATCCCCTGGAACTAGAGTTACAGATGGTTGTTACCCTGCCTTGTGAGTGCTCGGAATCAAGCCTCAGTACTCTTCAAAAGCAGCCAGTGCTCTTAACTGTGTAGCCATCTGTCTAGCCCCAACACTGATTGATTTTTAAAAGTTTCTTCCAAGCTGGGTGTGGTGGCGCACGCCTTTAATCCTAGCACTTAGGAGGCAGAGGCAGGCAGATCTTTGTGAGTTCAAGGCCAGCCTGGTCTACAGAGTGAGTTCCAGGACAGCTGGGGTTACAGGGAGACCCTGTCTCAAAAAGACAAAAATAAAAGTTTCTTCTAATTTGTATTGCTTCAAAACATGCATATATGCATGCCACACATATACCAGAAGTATGACGTCTACAAGGAAGGGGAAATGGGTCTAAATTCAACTAAGAAATGTTGTATGAGACACACAAAACTTCATTAAAAAAGTTTCTATAACTTTTGGTATGAATATACTTATGGATTGTTTTTTTATTTTATTTATTTTTGTATGTGTATGAATGTACTGTCTGCATGTAGGTTTGTGCACCCGTGTCGTGCAATGCCGCGGAGGTCTAAAGAGGGTCTCGGATTCCCCCGGAACTGGAGTTCTCCTGGAATTGGAGTTAACAGACGGGTCTCAGCTGCCATGTGGGTGCTGGGGAATTGAACCCGGGTCCTTTGCAAGAGAAGTCGGTGCTCTTAACCACTAGGCTATCTCTCTAGCCCCATGAATTGTTTTTTAATTGACCTGATTTAACTTTCCAGGCACTGACATAATAATAGTCACTCAGAAAAAAATAATAATAATTAGGCCTGCTCACTGTATCATGGATTCACTGTGTCATCAAGGCCTAGAACACACCCTACAGATGAGGCTCGGACATGTTGAATTACATGCTCAACGCATCAAATGAGGAGCAGATCTGAGATCCAAACTCCACCTGTTTCACTCCTGAGCTTCATCGTGAGTGCTGGGTTACCACCAGGAAGGGACCCTGGTTCTGGCAACGTAGCAGAGGGAAGGAGAGGGAAGGAGAATGCCCCACTTAACATGCATCTTCAGAGACAGTAACTGATCAGTGGGTGCCATTCTGAGCCAGAAGAAAGGCATCTCTGGTTTATATTTAAAGTGGGATCAAAATCAATTCTTGAAAGATTAGAGTAGACTTTAAAGATCCCAGAGCATTTCCTCCACTTCCTTATTTGTCCTCATTACACAAATTAGGTCACACACAAAGTCATTCTCTTTGCCTGGGAAGAGCATCACAATAAATGACTAAATATGCATGAAATAAGAATAAAATGGGACCTGAATTTAGAATCATGTGAACTTTTTTTATAATCAGGTAAAGCCACTTCTGGTTATCGGCTCCACTGAAGCACTGAGGACCAAACCACCAGCATTGGGTTTGTGTAGCCAACTGCTCTACGCTGCGCCACAAGCCCAGCCTTGGTTCTATCAAACAGGATCTCTCTGTGTAGCTGGGCTGGCCTCCAGCTTACCATCCTCCTGCCTCAGCCTCTCATTTCTCTCTTTTTTTTTTTTTTTTTTTGTGTGTATGTGTGGTTGTGTAGCTTTGGGTGCCCAGTGAACAACAGCGTAAAACCATAAGAATTTTCATGATGTTAAAGCTCAGTCTGCTTTGAAAAATGGTAATTGTTCTAGTTTGCTTCTCCAGTGCCCTGACAAGGCACTTTGACCAATACCAACTTGGGGAGGAAAGGGTTTATTTGGCTCACAACTCCCCTGAGTCACAGTTCACCACTGAAGAAACCCAAGGTAGGAACTCAGGGTGGGACTCTGGAGGCAGAAGCTGGAGCACAGGCGGTAGAGGAGCGCTTCTCACTGCCTGCTCCTCTGGCTCATGCTCAGCCTGCTTTTTATACAATGCACAACAACCTGTCCAGGGGTGGCACGCACTACAGTGGGGTGGCACTCAACAATCAAGAAAACACCCCCACAGACATGGCCTGCACAGGCCAGTCCAATGAGGGAAATTCCCCAATTGAGGTTCCATCGACCCAGGTGTGTCAAGTTGACACTAAAGCTATTCGGCACAATTGACCCCTTGTTAACACACAAAACACATCACTGTTAAACCACAACCTTTCCATTCTTTGTCCCCAAATTTTTACATTAATGTTAGTATCACAACCTAAGACAGTATGACCCCACAGTCTTTCAAAAAATCCAAACATGTAAAAGTCTCTTAAATGTAGGCTCTGGTAAAATCTAAAACAAGTACTGTCTTGTTTCAAAGGAAAGAATCAGGCACACTCAAACAAAACCTAAGTCCAGCAAAGTAGCTCAAGGCTGGACACCTGGGATTCACTCACGATCTTCTGGGCTCCAATTTGGGGTTTCAGCAGCTCTGCTTCTCCGACTCTGCCATCCATAGAACACACAGCTCATCTCTTGGCTCAGGCTAACTCCATTCCACATGTTCTGCTGCCCTTGGTGGTCATCCCACGGTCCTGGCATCTCCAAAAAAGCTGGGGTCTCTGCTGAAACTGAGGCAGCACCTTCACCAATGGTCTCTTCTGACCTCTCCTGCTGCAAAGCCTCAGCTTCTCTTCATGACCCCTGCAATCCTGGGGTCTTCACTGCAGCCGAGGTGCACTTCCACCAATGGTCTTTCCTGACCTCTCACAGTGCCAAGCCTCAGCTGCTCTCTGTGACCCCTTCACATTTCAACACAAAAACCATATAGGAGACTCTTACACATTACCAAGTCCTGATTCTGGCTTGAGATGGAGGCTTGGGCTCCCTCTGGACCACAGCTTCTGTGTGCTTACTGTGAGGAAATTCTTCCCAGATTTCACCACAGTGATGCTGGTTTCTTGTTACTTACAGCTGATTTTTCAGCCCCAGCTAACCAATATCAGTTGTCCCAGTACAACAAAGATTTCACTTCAGGTTGTGCTCTCTTCTTAATCATAGCTGATTCTTCAGCCCCAGCTGACAAGAACCCACAGAATCTCAATTCAAAAATATTATACAAATAGCCCTGATAGTCTCTGCTTCCCTTTGAAGCTTCACAAGCCAGGCTTCCATTATCTACAGCTTTCAGCATAACTGTTCCAAGTTCCACAACAACAAACTCTAAGCCCTCAATGGCTTTTCCAGCCCAAAGTTCCAAACCCTTCCACAATCCTCCCCAAAACACCAAGGTCAGGTCTGTCACATCCATACCTCACTCCTGGTACAAATTTCTGTTCTAGTTTTCTTCTCCATCGCTGTGACAAGGCACTCTGACCATAGCAACTTGGGGAGGAAAGGGTTTATTCAGCTTACATCTCCTGGGTCACAGTTCATCACTTTAGGGAGCCCAAGGGAGGAACTCAGGGCAAGAACCTGGAGCAGGAGCTGAAGCACAGGCCATGGAGGAACGCTGCTCACTGGTGCTCCCCTGGCCCATGCTCAACCTGCCTTCTCATACAATATACAACAATCTGTCCAGGGGTGGCATTGCCCACAGTGGGCTGGACCCTCCCACATCACACAACAATCAAGAAAATGCCCCACGCATATGGCCACAGGCCAGTCCAGTGGAGGCAATTCCCCAGTTGAGGATCCCTCAACCCCAGAGTGTCAAGTTGACACTAAAGCTGTCTAGCACATAAAGGAAAAGGCAATCCGACTGAAAAAAAGTTTTAGAATCCTATTTTGGTTTTAATTCTTCAGCCATAAACTCCATTAGAAAAGGAGACAGAATCTTAGAATCATTAAATTTTTAGAAAAGGAGGCCAAGTGTGATTGCCTTTAGTTCTAGTACTCGGGAGGCAGAGGCAGGCAGATCTCTGTGTGATTGAGGCCAGCCTGGTCTATATAACGAGTTTCAGGCCAACTGGGGCTACAGAGTGACCTTGTCTTAAAAAATTTGTTAGGAAAGGGGGCTGGAGAGATGACTCGGCAGTTAAGAGCACTTGTTGCTCTCCAGGGAATCTAGTGTTCTAGGCTCCACGTGTGCAGGTACTCACACACAGATACATCCATATACACAGAAATAAAAACAAAAATAAATCTTCTGGAAATCATTTAGAAATAATGGTTACAAAACAAACTCTCCAAAGTGATGTCTTGCCTGTGAAGTTGTGTCTATGTTATTAAATCAAATGTTCCCTGTACTGTCTGGGATGTAATTTCAGCAGGAGACATTATAAGCAAATGACCCGTAATAATTTGAATGCCTCCATTGCAGGTGGCTAGTACCAAGATTCATTCTCCTCTGATGTACATGTTGAGGTTGCAGGGTTCTGGTGGACTCTAATCACTGGTTTACTTTTAAATGGTGTGGCAATGCTGAAAGAGAAGGGACCCGCAGGTGCAGACCCGTGCCTCTGCTTTGTCTTCAATGCTATGGGGACCAGCTGCAACCTCTTTTTTAATGAACAGCCTTCCTTTCTCTTCTCTGGCTCTTCACATAGCTTTAGGTCCTGATGCCTTTGAGCTTTGCAAACGGTCTTCTAAATAGGTCAGTACCAAACACACCAAAAATCTCTACAAAGAAAAATTTAAATCCCTCAAGAAGGAGATTGAGGAAGATACTAGAAGATGGAAAAACCTCCCATGCTCATGGATTGGAAGAATCAATATAGTAAAAATGACCCTCCTACCCAAGGTAATATACAGATTCAATGCAATCCCAATTAGAATCCCCACAAGCTACTACACAGACCTAGAAAAAAATCCTAAACTTCATATGGAGAAACAAAAGATCCTGCAATAGCCAAAACAACCCTGAGCAAAAAGAGCAATACAAGGGGGATTGCCATACCAGACTTCAAACTATATTATAGGGCTATAGTCATAAGAACAGCCTGGTATTGGCACAAAAACAGGCCTATAGACCAATGGAACAAAATTGAGGATCCAAACCTGAGCACATCCAATTTCAGCTACCCCATATTCATTCAACAAAGGGGCCAAGAAGACTCAATGGAGTTTCTTCCATTGAGCATCTTCAACAAATGGTGTTGGCATAACTGGATCACCAGTTGTAGAAGAATAAAACTAAGCCCTTACTTCTCGCCATGTACAAAAATCAAATCTAAATGGATCAAAGACCTCAATGTGAAACCCGAAACTCTGAAAATGATAGAAGAAAATGTTGGTGGTAACCTACAAGACAGAGGCGTAGGAGAACACTTTCTAAATCAGACAGCTGCACAAACAATAAGGTCAACAATTGACAAATGGGACCTTATTAAATTCAAGAGCTTCTGTACAGCAAAAGGAACAAAGAAGTAAAGAGAAAACCCACAGAGTGGGAGGAAATCTTCACCAGTGATCCAAAGTGTATAAACTACTCAAAAATCAAAGGAGGAAGAAAACGAATGACCTACTCAAAAGATGGAGTAAAGAGCTGAACAGAGACTTCACAAATGAAGAAGTAAAGATGGCTGAGAAACATCTTAAAAAGTTTTCAACATCACTAATAATTAAGGAATGCAAATTAAAACCACCTTAAGATTTCATCTTAGCCCAGTAAGACTAGTGATGATCCAGAGAACAAAGAATGTGCTCATGTCAATGTAATCTTGAGTATAGATTTCTAGATTTATAGCAAACAATTGTGATGCTATAAAACAGCTAAGTTGAGGGCTGGAGAGATGGCTCAGGAATTCAGATCAGGTACTGCTTTTGCTGAGGACCTGAGTTCAGTTTCCAGCCCACACTGGGAGACCAAAAACCACCTGTAACAGCCACTCTAAGAGATCTGACACTTCTGGCCTCTGTGGGTACCTGCACGAGCACAGTGCTTTGGTTACTTTTCTGTTGCTGGGATAAACCACCATGATCAAGCCCATTATAGAAGGAAGAGTTTATTTGGCTTATGGTTCTAGAGGGATGAGAGTCCACCATGGTGGCGTGGAGGCAGGCAGCAAAGCAGAAAGCTTTGAGAAGAGAGCCACATCTTCAGAGTGGCACAGGAACCAGAGAGTCAAACTGGAAGTGGGAGGTGGCCATAAACCCTCCAAGCCCACCCTCAGGGACATGCTTCCTCCAGCAAGGCCTCACCACCTAGATGGTCCATGACCTTTCTCAAACATCTCCAACTAACTGTGTGTTCAAATACTTGAACCTATGGGGAATGATTTATTCAAACCACCAACCACACCCCCTCACTTACACACACATGTACGTCACTTAAAAAAAAATATATATATATATGATAAGCCTTGGCACTGTAAAACATCTGGTAATTATGGATGTATGTAACATGTCAGGACATGATGTTGGAGAGATAATGACTGAGTCAGAACGTCATGTTTCTTGTCTGTGGTGCTGCAGGAGTTGTGTATATGTGACTTGTTACTTTCTTCAATATCAACAGTACTCTACAACCAATAATAGGACCTAGACTCTACCCAGAGCTGAATCCATCTCCCAAGTTACTGTGCTCCACCATCTCACTGCCGGACTTACCTTGATGTGCCATGGGTTCCTTTGTAAGGTGGGGGTTGGGATAGCATCTCCTTTTCATTTACATGCCAAGGCCTTGATCTGAATGCCCTTGTATTGAGACAACAGAGTGATTTGAGGCAAAAATGTGATTATCTGTCCTGATCATATTAATCTCCCCCTCCCCTTCCCTCTCTTCCTCCCGGTCTCCCTCTCCCTCCTCCCCTTCCCTTCATCTCCCCTTCTTGTCACCCAGTTGTGCTGATTTCATTTTACGTTGTGAAATACCACAAGTAGAGGTTCCTGTATAGAAGGCACAGTCCCAGGCACCCTCCCAGGCCATCACTCCAGCATGTTGCAGGTCACTTTCATAAGGCACACTCAATTGCTTAGGGAAACAAATTTGAAAAGTACTTTCTTCAGAAGGGAAGACACTTTTTTGCAGGGTAAATTATTTTAAAGTGTTCCTTGAGAGGGTTGACATATGCCATGCCTGCCTTATTAGAGCCGCTGTAAAAGGGACTCATCAAGGGGTAGTGGCTTTAATGATTAACAATGGACAGAATATTGAAACACTGACCAAATGTTGACCCCCCCTCACGGTGTATTAGTGAGGGTACAGAGAAGCAGAAGAATGAATCTTGGGTACTCCACTGAGTATTCTTGTGATGGTTGGTGTTAATATTCAACTGTTGACAGAACTGACAATCCCCTTGATTGACTGATGTGGGAAGCCATGTCTTGAGTGTGGGTGGGTCCAGAGATTCTGGATTATATAAAATGGAGAATTCAACATCCCTTCCTTGGTATTTTAAAGAAGGTGGGGAAATCCTGGTTCCCAAGCACTCTTGCTTCGTAGCTAACAGGGACCCTGTGATGTGGCTGTGGATTTAAGGTAGCCATAACCTTCACACTACAGCACAGCCCCAGACTGAGCGATATTTGCAAACTGATTTCCCCTCATCTTTTAATTTTCTTTGATTAATTCCTATAATGTTTCAGGCTTCATCATTTTTATGAACTGAGGATGGTGAGATACCCCAGGCCAGCTTCATAAATTATTGGAAAGATGAAATGAGGCTGGGCACACAGGAGAACTTGGACTGGCCTGCACTCAAGTGCCAGGTGGTAGTTTATTTATACTTCTGCTGTAGTCAACAAATACAGAGTTACTGTGATGAGCAGTTTTATGTATATTGAGGTTACAAGCTGGGAAAAGAACTGCTTCTGTTGGCATGGGAAAAGCAGTAGTTACAGTAGGAAGATAGATGACCAGGGTTGGGAGGGGGGAGTCCACACGTGAGCTGCCTCTGTCCACAGCCACCTTCTGCTTAGGGCCTCTGTGTGGTTGGGATACTCCGCAGTAAGATGAGATGCTCACGTTGCCTTCTCTTCTTTTGGCCGAGCTTGAGCTCTTTCCTTCTCTACATTCCTGAGATCTCTCTATTGCAAAAGGCTCCCTGAACTCGTGGTTCCTGCATGGAGACAAAACTCTGCTAGAGCCACTCAGTGCAGGGGTAGAAGAGTGTGCTTCCCAGGGAACCAGGCAGGCCTTGTGAGGGAGCCAGTCCAGAGCTGGAGGAGTGGAAGGAGAGATGGCCCTTCCTGCTCGGCATGTACTGATTTGCCTGAGGGGCTCTGTGAACACTCATCTAGCCTCCAGTTGACTGTTTTGCAGTGATCATCAGCATAGAAAAGGAGATTCGTGTATGGGGTGAGCCGTCTGTGCTGGCTGCTCTGAGGGCCCTTAAAGAGTTCTTGTCTTCTTCTGACCACCTGGAGAGGAAGCCGGTACCTGTTCAGTCACAGACCTGCAGGAAACGAACTTTTAGGGTCAGAAGCTGATGGAGCCCTGTGCTCACAGCTCCCATTTATCAATTGCTCAGATGGGAAGGGACGGTAGTACTGCTTTCCAGTCACCCTGACAGATGCTATTAAAGGGGTCCACAAGCTACGTGGGAATGGACCAAGAAGGAAGAGGCCACTGCTCCCCAGGCCTACAGCTCAAGCACAGTTCTCAGGTCATAATCATTACCTACCAACACCTAAGGGCCCTGTGTGGGCAGGTCACAGTCAGTCTCTGGTTGCTTTACACAGAGGTTGAGTTTAATCCCATTTCCAACAGCTCTCACTTGCTAAAAACCAGATCCCACACTAAAATCTAAACCAGGCTATTATAAATCCAAACATGAGCCCCAGGAAGTACAGTGCAGGGCCAGGTGCTGTGTGACTGTTGTGCCTGTGTTTAGCAAGCCTGGCTGGGTTTGAGTGCACAGATGAGTCTAGGGTCTTCCTTGACCTCAACTTCGACCTCTGACACCTACTGCTTTCCTATAGAAGGGAATTCTAAGCTGGAGGTCGGACTCTGAAAACACTTCCTCTCCACTGATTTACCTCTTGCCACCCAAGGTGCTGCCTCAATGCCAACATGAGAAAAGACAGAGGACAAGCCAGGATCTCTGTGGAGCGCAAGCATTCCTGAGATTGCAGTCAGCTGTCAGTCAAGCAACACTGGCTCAGCCCTGACCCACCGGAGACAGACAGTTATGAAGTGGAGAAACAGGTGGTGTGGATGAGGTGACATCTGGCCATCACAGGGTCCACCTGTCACACCTGTGGCTGACCACATTATGCTCTTAAGAGACCATATACAACACTGGAGGAATTCAGAGGAGAGAGAGCTCTGGGACTCCACTGGAGGGTCAGCGGGTGTCTGGTGGATCTGGAAAACCAGAAGGATTTGGTGTGGCTGGTTTGAAAGGAAAGCCAGAGCAGTTGAGAAGAAAGTTGGAGGAGGCCAGGGAGGGAGGAGGGGGGGGGGTAGATACTGCTTTGCAGATATCTACCTGCTCTGATCTCTCTCCAACTCCATCAGCTACAAGAGTTCACATACCTCCAGAACCAGGCTGAGAGAACCCAGGACTATGGTGTGATACTTAGAAATGTCACTTCCAGTGGTAATGAAGGGTCATCCATTGACCTGCATGAGGTATGGAGGGGCCGGCCAGGCTGTGAGGGAAGGATTCATGTGCCTGCTCCTGGGCGCCAGCCTGCTCTAGCGGTCAGGGCAAGCAGCCAGGTTGAGAGGACACAGCTGGAGGCCTTGCCTCTGTTTTGGCCGAGTGGTATTTTGGGGTGGTTCTCAGGTCCACAGAGCATCCAGAACTATGCCTTACTGAACTGAGGCGTTCACCCTGCCCTCCTTAGGAGGCTCCTCCTTTCCATGGAGGATGGTCCCATCCAGAGCTGCAGCTGCACAGAGCTGTGGACTGGCATGAAGTTCTCCCTTACGTTTGGCTTTTGCTTTAAAAGAAATCCTTCTTTTCCAAAATGCCACAGGGGAATTTGATGCAGGCATTTCTTATGATCCCTATAATGCATCATCTTAAATTTAGCCTGGCCTGGGTTTTATTAACCAGGTCTTGACTGTACATGGGACTGAGAATTAGTGAGGACCTTGGAGCTGGTTACGGTTCCTCTGCTGGACTCCGGGTAGGAAGTGGTCAAGGTCACCGTTTAACTTCACACATGCTCGTCTCCAGCTGCTACTCAGAAAACACACTAAGTCAACACATCACAAGGCTCATATTTACAACATGACTTACGTAAGCAACAGTGAAGGTCAGAAGCTGTGAAAGTGAAAAGGAGCTGTTTATACTCAAAAGCAGTGGGAGACGCCATTAGACAGCTCAGTAAACGTCCATCAAGACCAAAGTGTGGATTCTCTAACATACCAAATGGAAAAACTTAAAAAAATAGAAAGGAGCCAAGTCAAAATGTTTATAAGAAATACAAAGGATTACTATCATCGAGCTGCAGGCACTGTGCATATAAATCAGGAAGAAATTGCAAAGATCAAATACATAAAAGTCCTAGAAACAAACAGATGAAGGAAAAAAATACATGGATGACTCCCAGCCATCAAAAATGTTCAACTTCCAGCCGGGCATGGTGGCACACACCTTTAATCCTAGCACTTGGGAGGCAGAGGCAGGCAGATCTCTGTGAGTTCAAGGCCAGCCTGGTCTACAGAGTGAGTTCCAGGCCAGCTGGGGCTACAGGAAGACCCTGTTTCAAAAAGACCAAAAAAAAAAAAAAATGTCCAACTTCCAGGCTGGAAAGATGGCTCAGTGGATGAAGTGCTGGCTTTACACAGACAAGAAGTGGAGTTCAGTCCACATATTCCTTTGAAAGGCTAGGTGAGGAGACTCAGATCAGTAAACCATCTCTGGGAGAATTAGAAACTGGAATGTCTCTGGAGGCTCACTGGCCAGTCTAGCTCAACCTACTTAGCCAGCTTCAAGCCAGGGAAAGACTCTGTCTCAAAAAGCAAGGGGGCAGTGCTGGGGTCGATGGTTCAGTGGGTAAGAGCACTGGCTGCTCTTGCAGAGGACCCGGGTTCAGTTCCCAGCACTCCTATGAAAGCCAACAGCAGTCCCTAAATCCAGCTCCAGGGGATCAGAGGCCTATTCTGGCCTCTTCTGGCACCGATAGATGCGCATGCACTACAGACATGCAGGCAAAATACTCATATACATAAAATAAAAAAAAATTTTAAATCAATCAAAAGTATTTTTTTTAAATCAAGGTGAACAGAACCTGAGTGATAAGGAGACATTCCACACATATGTTCACCCAAACATGCAGATACCTATGCACATGTGTGTGCGCACACACGCGCACACACTTGTTAAAAATGGTCAGTCTGAAGTGAAAGCTGAAATAGACAACTTTCCAAATAAAGAAATTTGATCCACGATCAAAAAGATGCATTTCCCTGTTAAAGTAGTAAACATTTTAGATCCTACAACTTCCGCAGGGTGAGCTTCCTTCCTGGTGCTTTGCCGAGGGTGTTGGGTGGTGTCAGCTGTCAACCTGACACCTCCGGGAAGAGAGAACCTCAGTGGGGAGTTCCATCCATCAGATCGGCCTCCAGACGCCTGGGAGTCATTTTCTTGAGTGCTGACTGCTGCGGAGGGCTCAGCACACTGTGGGCGGTGCTAGCTCAGAGGTGCCATCCCTGGGCAGGTGGCCTGGGCTGTAGGAGAAAGGTAGTGAGCAAGCCAGGGGAAGGAACAGCGAGCAGAGTTCCTCCAGGGCCTCTACTTCAATTCTGCCTCCAGGTTCCTGCTTGAGTTCCCTGGTTCCCCTCAGGGGAACTGTAAGCTGTAAGATGAAGTAAACCCTCTCCTTCCAAGTTGCTGGTGGTCGGTATCTCATCAAAGCTTACTGAGATGCTGAGCTGTCATTAATGCCAGAGTTAGGAGAGAGAGTCTGTCTGCTGTAAGATCATTGAAACCATCTGTATGATTCAGCCAGAAGCCTGGTTCTAGAAGCTGATCCTAAGCAAATAACATTCTCTACGGACTTGATACCAATGCCTGCACCAGTGTGCTTAGGATAGATAAGTAGCATTGTTTTTCATTTATTCTTATTTTATGTGAATGATGTTTTGCCTGCCTGCATAGTGTACCTGTATTAGTCACTTTTCTGTTGCTGTGATAAAGCACCATGACCAAGGAACTTATAAAAGGAAGAGTTTATTTGAGCTTATGATTGACGGTTCCAGGGAAATAGAGTCCATTGTGGCGGGAAGCGTGGCGGCTGGATCTGGAGCTGCAGGCCGAGGGTCACATCTCGCAAAGAGCACAGGAAACAGAGAGAGGGCTACTGTAGACCACGAGGCTTGTTAAACTCTCTAAGCCCTGCCTCCAGTGACACACTTCCTCCAGCACAGCCACACACCCCAAGACCTCCAAAAACAGCGCCACCAACTGGAGACAAACGTCTGAATACCTAGAGCCTATGGGGGACACACAGTCAAACCACCACATTCCACTCCCTGGCCCCCATAGGCTCCTGACCATATAAAATGCAAAATGCATTTAGTCCAACCTTAAAAGTCCCCATAGTCTTTACCAGTTTCAATGCCATTTAAAAGTCCACAGTCCAAAGTCTCCTCTGAGACTCAGGCCAATCTCCCAAACTATAAGCTCCTGTAAAATCAAAAGACAAATTACAAACTCCCAACATACAGTGGAACTGAATACACATTCCCATTCCAAAAGGGAGGAATAGAGGCAGAGTGAGGAAATACTGGACCAAAACAAGACCGAAAACCAGCAGGGCAAACACCAAGTCCAGTAGCTCCACATGCAACTTCTGGGACTTGACTTCCAAAGGGCTTAGATGGCTCAGCTCTTCCAGCTTTGCTTGCAACATACATCTCTTTCTTAGGCCGGTACCACTCCCTGTATGCAGCTCTCCTTGGCAAATATCTCACAGGTCTGGCATCTCGAAAGTCTTCTTGGGGTCTCCGCTGCCAACCAGGCTTCACATTCACAGCTTCACACAATGGCCTATCAGGGCCTTCTTTATTCAGGGACACCCCTGCTGTACTCTGCCTGGCCTCTTTGGCTCTCTGAAACCGTGGAGGAAGAACTGATGACCCCTTCACTCTTGCAAACTTCATGCCTCTAAAGCCAGCACCACGTGAATGAAATTGCCGAATCTGGCTGCAAGTTCGGGACAGACCCTGGCCCATTTCAACCACATTTATAACTTTTCTTTGCCCTGGGCTTGCTGGAGGATTAACTGGGTGTGGTCTTGCCCTGAAGGTACTGATTCTTTTGTTTACTTGTAAATCTTGAGGCCCTTCCTTAATCACTTCAATCTCCTTATCAAAAGGAAACTCTCCTTCACAAGCCTTGGCCCCACCTTTAATCTTCCTAGTGCAGCTTTCAGATCCAACCTCTCCTTTACATGCCTTGGCCCCACCTTTAATCTTCCTAGTGCAGTTATCAGATCCAAACTGTACATTTTGCATTTCTTTCTGCCCCATCTGCTCTTTTTCACTGTAGATCTGTATAATATTCACCATTAAAAGCCACGCCACCATTTCTACATTAGGCTGTCTTGAAATATCCTCCGCCAAAGACATCAGTCCACTGCTTTTCAACTTAGCATCAGGCAAGCATCTGGGCTGTGGGCAAACTGCTGCCAGACTCTTTATCAAAATATCCCGGTTGCTGCCTAAGTCTTTATTTTCCCCTGGAACCACATCTTTTGCAGCCATGCTTTCTTCCAGGCCTCCACTAGAATGGCCCTTTAAGCTCTGCTTACAATAGTCAACAGCCTTTCCAGCCCAAAGTTCCAAAGTCTTCCACACTTCTCCAAACATCCACATGGTCAGGTTCTTCACAGCCAACACCCCACTCTCGGTACCAATAACTGTATTAGTCACTTTTCTGTTGCTGTGATAAAGCACCATGACCAAGGAACTTATAAAAGGAAGAGTTTATTTGAGCTTATGATTGACGGTTCCAGGGAATTAGAGTCCATTGTGGCGGGAGGCGTGGCGGCTGGATCTGGAGCTGCAGGCCGAGGGTCACATCTCGCAAAGAGCACAGGAAACAGAGAGAGGGGTACTGTAGACCACGAGGCTTGTTAAACTCTCTAAGCCCTGCCCCCAGTGACACACTTCCTCCAGCATGGCCACACACCCCAAGACCTCCAAAAACAGCGTCACTAACTGGAGACAAACGTCTGAATACCTAGAGCCTATGGGGGGCACACATTCAAACCACCACAATACCCATGCCATGCACTGCCCTAGGAGCACAGAAGAGGGCCTCCAACCCCTGGAACTGGAGCTAAGGCCTAGCCTGCCAGGCACAGGCTACTAAACCCAGCCACTCTGCAAAAGCAGCCAATGCTCTTAACCACCGAACCGTCTCTTCCGGCCTTACAGTAACATTTTTTATGTTCTTTTTAATTGACATTTTGTGTATTTCAAACATCATTTTTCAGTCCAATTTGAATACATTCCCCTCTCCCTGCCCCCTCCCCCCACCCCAGTTTATGCATTCTGCCATACATGTCTTGCATCTGTCTCTCAGTGTTTCCAAGGATATTTTCTGCAGAGCCTGTTGTTTTGGGCAGAATTTAACAATATCGGTTAGTTCTTTGACCCAGTCCATATATTGTTGTTCCCTCCCCTTTGTATTACTCCAAATTATGCCTATATAAACAACACATATGTATCAAAATTAAGACCTCTGGGAATAAACTGTATGTTAATTCCAAAATATGTTTTGGGTTTCACATTTTTCCCTTTAATTTTATATTACTCTAGAATATGAATACATATCTTACACCCATATATGATAATTACAATGTTTGAATATAAATGGTAAGTCAATTCTAGAGCCCATTAAGAGATTCACATTATAACAGCACAGTTGCTTTCAGATACAAGGAAATATAATAATAAAGTTGTTCAGCTTGATTGCCAACTGGGGATTTGATGTTAGCATCCACAAATGAGGGAAACCATTTGCCTTTTTCTTTCTGGGACTGTTACTTCATTTAGGATAATAGCTTCCGTTTACCTGCAAAGTTCATGATGTCATCTTTCTTTACCACTGCATAGAACTCCATTGTGTAGATTTACCACATTTTTGTCATCTAGTCATCAGTTGAGGGGGATTTGGGTTGGTTCCAGCTCTTTGCTATTGTGAAGAGAGCTGCGTAAACATAGCTGTGCATGTATCTTTGTGGTAGGATGAATCTTGTGGGTATATACCCAGGAGTGGTATGGCTGGGCAGGTCATAGGCACATTTTAAGTCTTTGAAGAGATCTCCACACTGCTTTCCATAGTGGTTGTATGAGTTTACATTCCCACCAGCAGTGGATGAGTGTTCCCCTTTCTCCACAACCTCTCCAGCATTTGGTGTCTTTTGTTTTCTTGATCTTGGCCAGTCTTTACTGAAGTGAGATGATACTTCAGAGTGGTATTAATTTGCATTTCCTTAATTATTAACAATGTTGAACACTTTTTAAAGATGTTTCTCAGCCCGCTTTACTTCCTCACTGATGAAGTCTAATTATTAACAATGTTGAACACTTTTTAAAGATGTTTCTCAGCCCGCTTTACTTCCTCACTGATGAAGTCTCTGTTCAGCTCTTTACTCCATCTTTTGAATAGATCATTTGTTTTCTTACTTCTTTGGTTTTTTAAGTAGTCTATATATTCTGGATATTAATGCTTTGTCAGATGTATCAGTGGTGAAGGTTTCCTCCAACTCTGTGGGTTTTCTCTTTTCAAGATGGAAAAAATGCAAGAAAAAGATATACATGTGAGTTGTCCTTCAGTTCAGCAGTGATATCAAAAGTATGCCAGGCCCTGTGGCTGTATGTATGCACATGTGCAGGTATGTGCATTATATGTGCACATGCATGTCTGTGTATACAGGTATACACAGACAGCACATCTCTGATCCAGGAATCTGTAATCCAAATGCTCCCAGCATCTGAAATTTCGAGTATGCTTACAATGCCACAAATGGGATTCCACAGCTGACCTCATATGCCACATTGCAGTCAGACTGCACACAACACCGAAAATAGTGTGAAGTTGCCTTCCGTGTCCATATGTAAGATGTGTACAAGTAGAAGGACTCTGTGTTTACACATGGGCTCAACCCCCAAGATAGCTCATGGGACTCTACATCAGTATTTCAAAATAGGAAGATGTCTAAACTTCAAAACACATCTGATCCCAGCATGTCAGATAAGGATCATTTCTCTCTCTCTCTCTCTCTCTCTCTCTCTCTCTCTCTCTCTCTCTCTCTCCCTCTCCCTTTCTCCCTCTCTCTCCCTCCCTCCCTCCCTCCCCTCTGTGAATGTGTCTTACACTTGATTTTAGAGCCTCCCTAGGAAGTAGGACCTGTTATTACTCAGGAAGCTGGCTTGGAGATCCCAGGATCTCAGCAAAGCCATGGGCCTCTTGAGCGTGGTGGTATTCGTTCCATATGTCCTAGGCAGGGTGCAGGGAAAGGGGAGGATATTAAACAGAGCCCCCCATGGTTTGTTTTACATAAACATTTCCCAATCGCGGGTGGAGATGTTCACTTTTAAGCAATAGTTTGTTCAGTGTGTGCATTGGTGTTTTGCTTTTCCTTCCCTCTAGCTACAGATGAAGCTGAAGACACGTTCTTTTTGTCAGTAGAACAGCACCACATTCCTCCAGGAGCCGCTTCCCCTTGCTTATCATCTCTTAAAAAATAGGCATGTTTTCAATAGGACTGAAATATGAATTCACCAAAATGCAATTGAGTCAACAAGCACTGGGTGGGTTTGCCCCCCATCAGGGCTCGAAGTGACCATGCACTGGCCCAGCAGAGCAAGGGACCTCTGGGGAAGGAGGGGGGACAGCTCCACACAGTGGCCTGAGGGAGGCTACTAAGACAGGCCCTTTGCTTAAGACATAAAGGCTCCAGATTGTGGAGCTGAAGTTAACAGCACTGGCCACGTGGCACTGACTGTGTGTGGCACTGACTATGTGTGGCACTGCCTGTGCATGGCACTGCCTGTGCGTGGCACTGCCTGTGCATGGCACTGACTATGTGTGGCACTGACTTTGTGTGGCACTGCCTGTGCATGGCACTGACTGTGTGTGGTACTGCCTGTGCGTGGCACTGCCTTGCATGGCATTGACTGTGTGTGGCACTGCCTGTGCGTGGCACTGACTGTGCGTGGCACTGCCTGTGCGTGGCACTGACTGTGTGGGGCACTGCTTGCTATGCCCGTTTCCAGAGCACACTGCAGAACATCTTCCCATTGCCTAGCATCCTGTGAAGGCTCTGTGGGTGGAGCCTCCTTCAGGTACCCCATGAAGCTCTCAGACTTCAGGAAACCA
Source organism: Rhizomys pruinosus (assembly GCA_009823505.1). NCBI lineage: Eukaryota > Metazoa > Chordata > Mammalia > Rodentia > Spalacidae > Rhizomys > Rhizomys pruinosus. Next base: position 1,201,040 of record VZQC01004333.1, read on the forward strand.
ATGGGGGCAGACACACAGAGAAGAAAAAGTAGTTTGAAAGACTTCAAGAGATGGTGCATGAGGTGAGGGAAATTCAGCTGAAGCTACCTTCGTTCCTGGTGCATTGAACTCCTAGGAAATGGATTTCAAGGAGACTCATGGGGGAGACCAGCTAAGGGGAGATCCATAGGCCATAGACGTGCTGCTAAGTGTCACCCGTGCTGAACCCAGGCACTCTCACCTGTCTGAAGCAGAGACCAGAGAAATAAGCAGGAGTTTTTAACTTGAATTTTCACATGTTCACCAACCAGCCATGGCAGTTTGAAAAGCTATGTCTACAGTGTAGTTTTCATGAGGTTTGAAGGGAGGTAAACATTTTCTTTTATTCAATACACTTCACAATTTAGCAGTGGCTTCTAGACCATGTTTGTAAGTATCTTCTGAAAGTATCTCACAATTTGACAATCTTCAAGGTCAGCTATGAAACCAACTTCCAAGAATATTATAACTGTGCAGTGAACATGCACATATCCATACATGCACATGCATGTGATATACATTCAAGCACATTAATATGCATGTACACATACATTCATACAAATGAACACAGACATTCACACACACATAACCCATACATTCACATGACCATACACACATAATACACAAGTGCATATAAATAAAAAATTTTAAGAACTAAATGTTTTCATAAAACACATAAATGGACTGAAAGACAAAAACCACATAATCATCTCAATTGATGCAGAAGAAACCTTTGACAAGATCCAGCATCCCTTCATGTTTAAAGTCCTAGAGGGAATCAGATTGAAAGGAACATTCCAAAAAAAAAAAAAAAAAAAAACAAAAAGTGGGCGTGGTGGTGCACACCTTTAATCCTAGCCACTTTGGGAAGCAGAGCAGTGCAGATCTTGTGAGTTACCCAAAGCCCGCCTGGTATACAGAGCGAGTTCCAGGCCAGCTGGGGCTACCTGGATATCCTGTCTCAAAAAAAAATTAAGGAAAACAAAAACGAGGAAACATTTCTCAACATGTCAAAGCATATCATTATATAGCAAAACCCACTGCCAACATTCATTCCTAAATGGAGAAAAATTGGAACCATTTTCCTTTAATGGTGGGCAACTGGACCAAGGCTGCCCCTTTATCCGCCACTCCTCATCAACAACAGTGCTCTGAAACACCACCTTAGGGCCAATAAGACAAGAGAAGGACATTAACAGGAGTATAATAGGAAAAGAGAACTTAAGCTATCCCTTTTTGCAGCATTGTTACTTTACCTAAGGCGATGCTAAAAAAACTCCACCAGAAAATCTAGAAATGATCTAGACGTTTTGTATAAAATGGAGATTAAAATTAAACTAGAAAAATCAGTAGCCTTCTTTACCCAATAATAAACAAGGGAGAAGGAACTATAGAAGGAAATATAAGAAAAGACCTCTCCACCTTCATGGTTGGGAAAAATTAATATAGTAAAATGTCATTTTTACCAAATTGATATACAGATTCAATGTAACATCCCAATCAAAATCCCTGGCTTTCTTCACCAGACTTGGAAAAAAAATCCTTAAATTCATATGGAAAAAAAAAACAAAAGACTCAAATAGCTAAAGCAACCTGAATGAAAAGTGCAATACAGGGGGGCTCGCTATACCAGACTTCAAACTATATTATAGGGCCATAGTCATAAAGACAGCCTGATACTGGTACAAAAACAGATCCATTGACCAATGGAACAAAATTGAAGATCCACAAATTTGAGTCGTTACCATTTCAGCCACCTCATATTTGGCAAAGGGCAAAAAAAAAAAAAAAAAAAAAAAAAAAAAAAAAAAAAAAAAAAAAAAAAAAAAAAAAAAAAAAAAAACTCAATGGAGGAAGGATAGCAGCATCTTCAGCAAATTGTGCTTTCAAAACTGGATCACCATTATAGAAGAACAAAATTAACCCCCTACATCTCACCCTGTACAAAAATAAACTCCAAGTGGATCAAAGATCTCAATGTGAATCTTGAAACTCTGAAGGTGATAGAAGAAAAAGTTGGCAACAACCTACAAGACATAGGCATAGGAAAAGACTTTCTAAATCAGACAGCAGCTGCACAGAAATCAGGTTAACAGTCAACAAATGGGACCTCATCAAACTCAAAAGCTTCTGTACAGCAAAAGAAACAATCAAGGAAGTGAAGAGAAAACCCACATAATGGGAGGAAATCTTCACCAGTGATACATCTGACAGAGCATTAACTTCCAGAATATATAAACTACTTGAAAAACAAAGAAGAAAACAAATGACCTACTCAAAAGATGGAGTAAAGAGCTGAACAGAGACTTCACCAGTGAGGAATTAAAGATGGCTGAGAAACATCTTGAAAAGTGTTCAACATCATTAATAATTAAGGAAATGCAAATTAAAACCACTCTCAGATAATCATCTCACTCCAATAAGACTGGGTAAGATCAAGAAAACCAAATACTAGAGAGGTTGTGGGGAAAAGGGAACACTCATCCACTGCTGGTGAGAATGTAAACTGGTACAACCATTATGGAAAGCAGAGTGGAGAACACTTAAAAGACTCAAAATGAGCCTACTACCTGACCCTCCTGGGAATATACCCACAAGGCTCATTCTACCACAAAGATACATGCACATCCATGTTTATTGCAGCTCCCTTCACAAAAGCAAAGAGTTGAAACCAACCCAAATGCCCCTCAATTGAAGAGTGGATGACAAAAATGTGGTACATTTACACAATGGAGTACTATTCAGCAGTAAAGAAAGATGACATCATGAACTTTTCAGGTAAATGGATGGAGCTCAAAGCCATTGTGCTAAGTGAAGTAACACAGTCCCAGAAAAACAAACAGCAAATGGTCTCCCTCATTTGTGGATGCTAACACCAAATCCCCAGTTGAAAGGCAAACCAAACAACATTATTGTTATGTTTCTGTTTATCGGAAAGCAACTATGTTGTTATGATGTAAATCTCTCAATGGGCTCTAGATTCCACCCTCCACTTATTTTCAGACTCTGTAATTACTGTATATGGGTGGAAAGTATCCATATTTTAGAGTAACATAAAATTAAGGGGGGAAAACGTGAATTCCTAAACATAAAAAAAATGACTGAAAGAAAGATGCAGGACATTTATAGCAGGATGCATGATCTGGGGATGGGGAGGGGAATATGCCTAAATTGAACTGAAAAATGATGTCTGAAATATACAAAACATCATAAAATGAAAAAAAATTCTAAGATAGTATAGAAAGCTGTAAAGAAACCCTTCCCCCAGCCAGCTTCCCACTCATTGATAACATCTTACTGTTGCCTGACACCTCAGTCAAAACTAAGAAATGGACGTTGTTCTATATTATGAATGAAACTCCAGGCTTTATCTGGTTGTCACAGCCTTTCCATCAATGCCCACTTTGTGTGCCAGACTTAATCCTGAGTACCACACAGCATTTCTTTGTCACGTCTCCTAATTATCTTCTGCTCTGTGGCAGTTTCTCCGACTTCATTTTCTGGCCTTGAATTACTGATGCATATCAGTGTTATTAGGGCCCAGGCTGCATTTCACCCCATCTCTACACTGAATGTACCCTGGACCTCACATGGTGACTATTTTGGAGTCAGAGACTTAAGAATGTAATTAAATTTAAATAAGGTCATAAGAATGGGTCTTAATTGATAGGATTTATTGATTGTCCTTCTAAGGAGAAGTTAGGACTCAGAGCAAAGGGAAAAGACAGCTTCTCCATAGAAGCAGAGACAAGTGGCCTTGGGGACCACTCCTACTGAGGCTTGATCGCAGTCTGCAGGACTGTGAGAAAATGCTCGTGTGCCGTTTAAGCCACCACACCTGTGATGCTTTCCACCACTGCCTTAGAGAACTCTGTACACACATGGTGAAGCTTTTTCTTGCAACTTGGTTCTGTGGTTTGTGAGTGCTGAAACAGTTCCAGTTTTGACCTCTGGGGGCGCTGTGGAGTTTGGTCCCTGGTCTGCGTCTTTGTGTAGTGACTAGAATCAGGCACAAGGTACTGAATCACATGTACAGAACCTCTAGAGTTCTGGCTCCTTTATCTGGGATTCAATGACACTTATGGTCCTAGGATCACCATCCTGTGACTCTATGAAGGTTCCAGCCAGGGGCTGGACTACTTTCTGTTTAAGCATGGTGTTTCTGTTTAAGCATGGTGTTCAGTTGCTCTCCATGGTACTGACTGGAGAGCTGTGCTGTCCTGGTGCTGGGAAGGTAGACAGAGCGTAGAGGTCACATTTCGGCACAGTTAGAGTCTGTCTCTGTTCTGTCCGCATTCACAATGGAAATAAAGGAAGCAAGCATGACACTGGATGAAAGGGATTAAAAAATCTTAGAACTTAATGAGCTGCACCTGTCTCTCTGAAAACTGATCCTTCAAAGGGGACAAGAGTGGTTCTGTAAAGAGAAACTAGGAGACTGTGCCTGGCTCTTCAGTGTGAGCCGAAGCCATGGATGGACTCCCAGCAAGTCTCTGGGACGGCTTTTGGAGGGCAGCATACAGAGGCCACGTCTCAAAGGCTTCAGTTTAGACATATTATGCACCCAGAGCCTAACAGCAGTGGAGTCTTGAGAAGACTCATGGAATTCCCTGGTAATTGTAATAAACAAGTGTGAACTGGCTTCCCATTCTGATGGTAATTCCAACTGTCAACTTGATGAGATCTGGAACCTCCTGGCAGAGAGGCCTCTGGGCATGCCTGAGGGGGATTTCCTGACTAGATTAATTGTAATGGGAAGGCCCACCCACCGTGGGCAGCACCGTTTCCTGGGCTAAGACCTTGTCCTGTTATGAAAGAGAGAAAGCGAGCCGAGCACAAGCTTCCTGATTGTGGACATGATGTGGCCAGCTGCCTCAAGCTCCTCCTGCCTTGATTTCCCCATTATGATGTACCTTGAATAGTGTGCGTAAAATAAACCCTTTCTCCTTTGCTTTAATCAGAGCATCAAATCACAGCCATAGAAAAAAACTAAGACAAACATCTACTTGGATGAAAATATTTCACGGTGACTGTTTTATTAGCTACATCCTTCAACCATGAAGCATATTCAGCACGGGATTCTTTTGGCTCTGTGCACATATATTTGGCAGTATATGTCCTTGAGTAGCTAGCAGATCTTGGGGATCTGCCCATTTTTATCTTGCATCTTTCTAGCATGACCTGTGGCAGGCAGAACAGGCAGTGTTGGTTATAACTAAATAACTAAACGTTTATTTTCACTTAAGTACTTTTAATCAATGGATGTAAAGAGCAAAATGGATTCTGCATTACTAATACAATAGATTTTTAATTCTACTGCTAATAAGCATTAAAGTCCCACAGAGTACAATGTTTTCCTTTTTTTCTTTTTTAAAAAATTAAGTTTGATATTTTCCCTTAGAGCCTGACTCATTTGCTAGATTAGAACCCATTAGCAGCGCCGTCTCACATGGGGGAGCATGCTGATTGTTGCAATTCCTTGTCTTTATAAAGAAATAAATGAAAAAGAACAGCATAAAGGCTTGCAGCTGAGTCTTAGATATTGACTGCCTGAGTCACAGACACTGAGCATCTCTCTGAATACTATTGGAGTTAACTGTTTATAATGGGCCCTAACAAAGTTTACCTTCCAGATACTGAGAAACCTTCCTACCTCTCCCCATTATAGGAAAAAAAAAATGATGGTAATGAAATCATTCCCTAACTGTAAATTAGAGCTAACTGTTACAGTGGTAATTTCTTATAAAACAGGTATAACTACCCTTTTTTAATTGACTGATAGGCATAGGAACTATGAAAGGATAATTCTCTATCTAGAGCCAAATTCAATAGTAAAGTCTTTATAAGCCATGTAATTAAGCAAAATATATTAGTACAGGAAAGCTCTGACATCAGCAATGAATTATTCTGCCTAGGAGATGTTGGCTAGGGGATTCAAACCCCCCCCCAAATTGTAAAGGCCTTTTGCCTATAAGTGGGATATATGCAAGGAGAAAGGCAGTAAGTCCCTGTTGTCAAAGACCTGGTGTGAGTATGAAAAATGTTATGAGACGTCACTTGCTAACATACAACTGGCCTCTGAAATGCCAGAGAGCATTACCAAAGGCCACTAAAGCAATACAGAAAAATATTGGTCTCCCTGAGACAAGCAAGACTCCTCCGTCAGTATCAGCTACACCTCAACTGGCTGGAGATACTGTGCAACCGTGGCAGCCATCGCTGTCACTATCTCTCTCTCCTCTCTCTCTCTCTCTCTACTATATATTTTAGACTTGACTATATATATATTATATTATATATTATATATATATATCCCCCATAATTTAATTGGCTATTAGCTCTCTCCTTGGAGGAATAACTCACAGTGGATGCCACAAGCTTATGTCCTCTGGTGGTTAGGAGATGATATAGGCCACAATAAGAACTTTTCACCCTTTATAGAGAAACCACAGTTTGTGGATTGGCATACCATCCAAGCATCTGTGTCTATGCTCACAGCTTAGCTTGCCATAATAATTAGTACTGCTTAAATGCCTGTACATCCAATTCTTTGTGCTTTGTTAGTATGACTAAAAAGGTATCACTGGATAAGTTGTCAACCCATGAAGAGAAACAACCTGAACAGACTAGAGTCCAAAATGACAACTCCAAAGAAAGTAGACTGTTTTCTTCTCACCCACTTGTGCCCGTTTCCCAAAGCCCAGGGAACAAATTATGGAAGAGGAGGCGTGGTAGAATGTAAGGGCTGCGGAGAGATAGGGGTGAATCATGAGACTACAGCAATATAGACTGGACTCCTGATTGATCAACATGCCTGTGCATACAAGCTTCTCCAACTGGACCATGGGAACCTTGGGTTGTTCAAAATTTGGACATAGATACTTGCAAAATGTACCAATTACCTAATTGTATGGCAAACTGAGTAACATCAATGTTATCTGAAAACAACTGTGTTATTATATTGTAGAATCCCTTAACAATAAACAAATAATAAAAAAAGAAATAAATGAAAAAGAACAGCATAAAGGCTTGCAGCTGTGTCCTAGATATTGACACACCTATGAGGCTTGTCTGTAGTTTAGATCTCAGAATGTCTGCTGCCCAACTTGGTGCAAAATTTCCATCGAATCGAATTCTTCCAGGACTGGATATGCCCTTCAGGGTCACAGAGGCCACTCCTGGACATTTTTCTTACTAAAGCTTAAAGGACGTTTAAAAGAACAGAGTCCTTGGAGTTCAACTGAACTGTCAAGGAGACAGGCCACAGAAGTGTCCTCCAGCGTATGTGTGAATCGTCCTCAGTTCTGCAGTCTCTATGGCGTGTCTGTGGTGGTGTCTCCCCAGACTCATTTCCTAGCTAGTTCTGCATGATAACTAACCTTCAAAAAATTCCACCACACATACCAAAGTCAGCTATGTGCATATGCATACATCTGTGAATGCTGCTTACCTCCAGATGAAGTGAATTTCTAGATGTGTTTTCAATTTTTGAATACGGATCACTCTAGAAGTTGAGGAGTCCAGTCCATTGTTTGTGTGGGAATCTGCACCTGAACACTTGCCCTTCATGGTGGAGGAGCCCATGATACTGATGCAGTCCTAACGAACGGGGAGAAATGGGGTTCGAGAGCCATCCTCATCACCTCAAAGCTACAGCCACCGTGGTCATCCACCCACTTGCCCTCCCCTGTTTCCCCCTCTGGTCTCTTCTGGTTCATTTAAATAGACCTGGTTAGGCCTCTCAAGGGCCCGCTTCCCTCCAGCTTCCTGTGCAATGTCTCTAAACCTCCAACCTTTTGTGTAGTTGCTCAGAGATCAGAGGCGGTTGCCGCCCAGCCTGTTGCGTATTGCAGGAGAGTTTGATAACAAGGTGAATGGGCTGAACCAGAGCTCTGAAGTGTGGAGACAGTGGAGGTGTGGAGAGAACGGAGTCTGGTTATTTTTGTTTGGTGGTACCATCTTCTATTCGTGTACCTCGATTACTTCCTTGGATGAAATATTGGCTTTTGTTCCAACTCATTTTCTTAAGCCACACCAGAAATATTTTTAGTTCAGGATATTTATTTTTATGTGAAAAAATGTAAACCATCACTTTCCACTCCTTGGATCTTTTCATCCTCATTCATTTTTTCAGCTACTTAAGATAATTAATTTTAAAAATACAACTCTCGAGCCGGGCGTGGTGGCACATGGCTTTAATCCTAGCACTCGGGAGGCAGAGGCAGGCGGATCTTTGGGAGTTCAAGGCCAGCCCGGTCTACAGAGCGAGTTCCAGGACAGCTGGGACTACAGGGAGACCCTGTCTTGAAAATACAACTCTTGCCAGGCATGGTGGCCCAAAGCTTTAGTCCCAGGACTTGGGAGGCAGAGGCAGGCAGATCTGTGAGTTCGAGGCCAGCCTGGTCTACATAGTGAGTTCCAGGTCAGCTGGGGCTACAGGAAGACCCTGTCTCAAAAAGACAAAAAAATGGGGGAGTGCTTTTTTTAAATAGACACAAAGAATAATCACAATGGCAAGGATAAGTATGACATCAATAGTTAGATTTTTTTTTTTTTTGGTCTTTTTGAGACAGGGCCTCCCTGTAGCCCAGCTGGTCTATAACTCACTCTGTAGACCAGGCTTGCCTTGAACTGATAGAAATCTACTTGCCTCTGCCTCCCAAGTGCTGGAATTAAAGGTGTGCACTACCACGCCTGGCTAGCAATTGGTTTTAAAAGATTTATTTTTTATTTTGTGTATATGTGTGAGCACCTGCATGAATGTCTGTACTCTGTGCATGGACTGCTGCAGAGGCCAGGAGGCTGGGATCCTCTAGATCTGTAGTGATAGAAGGTTGTGAGCTGCCTGATATGGATGGGTGTGGGAACTGAACCCAGGTCCTCTGGAAGAGCAGCAAGGACTCTGAACTGCTGAGCCATCTCTCCAGACCTACCTTTTTTAGTCAAAATCTTACTCTGCAGCCCACCCTTGTCTAGAACTTACTACGTAACCCAGGCTAGCCTCAGACATGCAGCAGTCCCCCTGCTCCAACTCCTGAGTTGAGGGCACTACAGGTGAGAGCCACAATACCCAGCTTCATTGAAGTTTTTAGTAGATGGGAAGGAGATGTAGAACATGGGAGCTAGAGCAGCAGGAAGGGCCAGCACCCAGCAGCTCAGGCAGCAGGTTCCAGAACTGCTCAACTGCTGAAGCAACACAGCAAATGAGCTTCCATGGGCTGAGCTCCAGAGAACCACGTCAGCATTCAAAGCTAGTACCCAGGGCTGAGACGGCCTTGAAAACGGGCTCCAGGGAGTCCAGCTGGAGTCTGGGCATTGCCAGTCGTTATTCCCTGCTAGTGGATAGTTTTGCCAACTCTAAATAACTAAACAGAGAACATAAACAAAAGTGAACGCAGCAAACCACACTGTCAAAACACAGCTTTATTGGGAAAAGGCATATCCATGATGATTGATGAATTGGAAAATTGAAAGATGCCTCCCTTAATCACTTGTACAAATTCATTGAGTTTTACAGAATAGCTAAGGACTTTGCATTTTTAAATATTTTTGTCAAAGTTATGTGCATTTCATACATCATTTCTCAGTCCAATTTAGACTCATTTCCCTTTCCACGTCCCTCACCCCACCAGAGTTCATGCATTCTGCCATCTGTCTTGTATCTTTCCCTGGGTCTTTTAAAAGTTTTTCAAAGCAGAGGATTATTGTTTTGGGGAGAATTTTACTGTTTCAGTTGCTTCTTTGTCCCACTTCTTTTGTTGTTGTTATTCCCTCCAGTTTGTATTGCTTCAATATATATATTATATATAATATATATAATTATATATATATACACGCCAACCATACACACACATATATCTGTGTGTGTCATACCTATACTACCATTATGTTGTGTGAAAGTAAACTGTATATTATTTCCAAATCATATTTCAGGATTTGCATTTTCCCTTTTAATTTTATATTATTCTAAAATATGCATACATACCCTCCACCCATAGACCAAAATTACAAAGTCTGAAAATAAGTGATAGATTAATTCTAGAGCCCATTAAGGGATTCACATTATAAGAGCACAGTTGCTTTCAGATAAAGAGAAATATAACATTAATGTTGCTCAGTTTGTCTTACAACTAGGTATTTGGTGCTAGCATCCACAGATGAGGGATACTGTTTGTCATTTGTTTTTCTGGGACTGTGTTACTTCACTTAGCATATCTTCTAGCTCCATCCATTTACCAGCAAAATTCATGGTGTCATCTTTCTTTTCCACTGCATAGAATTCCATTGAGTAGTTGTATCACATTTTCTCTATCTTCAGTTGAGGGCCACTTGGGTTGGTTCCAGCTCTTCGCTATTGTGAAGAGAGCGGCAATAAACATAGCTGTGCATGTATCTTTGTGGTGGGATGAGTCTTGTGGGTATATACCCAGGAGTGGTATGACTAGATCAGGTGGTAGGCTCATTGAGTCTCTTAAGAGTTCTCCACACTGCTTTCCATAATGGTTGTATGAGTTTACATTCCCAACAGCAGTGGATGAGTGTTACCTTTCCCCCACAACCTCTCCAGCATTTGGTATCATTTGTTTTCTTGATCCTAGCCAGTCTTGTGGAAGTGAGATAGGTGATATCTTAATTTGCATTTCCTTAATTATTAGTGATGTTGAACACTAAGGTATTTTTCAGCTGTCTTTCTTTCCTCACTTGTGAAGTCTCTGTTCAGCTCTTTACTCCATATTTTGTATGTCATTTGTTTTCTTACTTCATTGTTTTTTGAGGACTTTGCATTTTAAAGCCAAATTTAAAAAGAAAAGTTGAGTGTGAGTTCATTTCCTTTTTGTGAAAATCCAGTGGACAAATCAGTAGCTCACTCACTGATCAGATTTTCCAAAGTACACAGTCCTTCTGTGATGGACAAAAATGAAGAGGTAGAATCAGAAATGAACGGAGTCAAAGAAACAGACAGTGAGTACCTTGCTCTGAGCCATGGACCCTTCATTGAGGTGTTTCATAGCCCTCTTCTCAATGCTCTTCCCATAGGAATGAAATCATCACTGCTTTTTGTACCTGTGCAGAACCATGTAGAAAGAGGCTTATGTTCCTCCAAAAAGACAGTAACAGTAATATTCTATGCCATCCTGAGATATCCATGGAGATGTGGGATAGGTGTGTGCCTAACAGCATGTGGAGACCTTCTTAAGCAGGCTCAGGTTTTGGTCCATACACAGAGGAAGATGTACAATGAACACCTGATAGATGGGGTGGGAGATAGCTCAGCAGGTAAGCACATGCCTCACAATTATGAGGATCTGAGTTCAGGCCCCAGAGCCCAAGTGAAAAAAAGGTGTGCATGGTGGTGTGAGTTTATAAACCCAACACTAGAGGAGTGGAGACAGAAAAATTCCTGGGGCTCCCTGTGCTGCCAGACCAACCTAATGGGCCTGTTTCAGACCCCTAAGAGAGCTTGTCTCTAAAGAATAATGATGAGGATGATGATGATGATGGTGATGGTGATGGTGCTAATGATGGTGATGATGATGATGGTGGTGGTGATGGTGATGATGATGATGGTGGTGATGGTGATGGTGATGATGGTGATGATGATGGTGATAGTGATAATGATGGTGATGATGGTGATGATGGTGATGGTGATGATGACGGTGATGGTGATGATGATGATGATGACGGTGATGGTGATGATGATGATGATGATGGTGATAATGATGGTGATGATGGTGATAATGATGATGGTGATGATGATGATGATGATGATGGTGATGGTGATGATGGTGATAATGATGGTGATGATGATGATGATGATGGTGATAATGATGATGATGATGATGGTGATGATGTTAATAGTGATGATGGTGATGATGATGGTGATGGTGATGATGGTGATGGTGATGATGATGGTGATGGTGATGATGGTGATAATGGTGATAGTTATGAGGATAGTGATGATGGTGATGGTGATGATGGTGATAGTGATGATGATGGTGGTGATGGTGATAGTGATGATGATGATGATGATGGTGATGGTGATGATGGTGATAATGATGGTGATGATAATGATGATGATGGTGATGATGATGGTGATGGTGATGTTGGTGATGATGATGATGGTGGTGGTGGTGGTGTAGTGATGGTGATGATGATAATGATGATGATGGTGGTCATGATGATGACGATGATGGTGGTGATGGTAATGGTGATGATGATGGTGGTGATGGTGATAACAATGATGATGATGGTGATAACAATGATGATGATGGTGGTGGTGATGGTGATAATGATGATGATGATGCTGATAGCGACAATGATGTTCTGATGCTGATGCTGATGATGTGATGGTGATGATGGTGATGATGGTGGTGGTGATGATGGTGATGATGATGATGCAGGTGGACAGTGTGTGAGGAACCACACTCAAGTTTGTCCTCTGGTCCCCGCACACATGCACAGACACAAAAGTCAAGAAAGGCCCATAGCTGACTGGTTTGTATCCTATTCTCTCAGTGACCATTACTAAGCACATTCATTTTTAATACTCTGAAGCTGTCAGGGATGAGGCAGGCTTCTTTTAGATCAAGTCGAGGCACACAGTGCTGGTCCTACCTAGAGTCTCTCAAGGAGTCTGTTCTCCTACCTTCCCTGCTTCCAGATGCTGCCCACATTTTTTCTCCACATCCAGCAATGGTCAGCTATGTTTTTCTGAAGCTTTTCCACAGTTTAAGCACATTAGGCTCATGTACATAATCCAGAATAATTTTCCATTTTCCATTTTATTGCCTACCGCATAGGGATGTTAATTTCACATGCTCCTTGATTTTCTTTCCATGGAGTCTAGTGTATTTCCATGTTCAGGGAATTGAGATATAGGCATCTTTGGGGGGGGTCAGTGGTCTGCCTAGCACAGATCAAAATACTTATTCCAATGAAGAGCTTTTCATCTGCTCCAGTTCTTCTACAGTCGTCCTCGTTCAAGAACAATTCCCTCACCAAGCCCTGAACTGCAGTCATGACATCATAAGATGTTTATACATGAAAGGTGGATTAGGAGGCAGGGCAGTGTTTGCCACTTCTTAACCTTGTGACCTTGAGAGAACCCCCTACCAAGGGCAGAGAGGGGCAGGAGGGAGTGGGTAAAGGATTCCCTCCAAGTTTCCATCTGTAAATGGAAAGCTTTGTGTGTGACCCCTGCAGTCCCACCTAAAGACTCCATGTTTGGAGAAATCCATCTATTGCAAGGTGAAGGTCCCAGAGAACCATCTGCTCTGGCATGGTTTCTGCAGTCACCTTGGTTTGTTTACATCTCAGATGTTCGTTAGAGCCCATCACTGTGTAATTAAATGTAGATAAGTCTGCTATAAAGTGCCAGAGCAGTGTAGCTTAGGGTTTCCAAGGAGACCTGCCCCCAATGGAGGCAGCTTTCTCTGCCCTGAGCATGTCGAGGTGTTGAGGGCTCCAAGAAGAATGTGAAGAGGACGCTCACAGTCAGTCATAATACATCTTGGGTTCCTTCTGGAATAATCCAACTGTTTCTCATGGGAAGCACTCCAAACCTTTGCACAGACACTGAGGAACTCCTCTAGTGGACCTTGGCTGGAAGGAGGCAGGAAACAGTACAGCACAGCACAGCACAGCACAGCACAGCTACTCTGGGCCAAAGTCCTTGAGCAACAGCAGATGGCGCAACCCTGAGCATCCCTCTTCCCCAAGCCATTGTGTGCTCTGGGAAGCACCTCTGGAAAATTGCAGAGACCTGGCTTTGGCCCTACATGGGTGTGTTATGGATTGATGCCATTTCGGAGCTGTGGGATTTTCTTCCTTTTTGTTCATAGGAATGAGAAAAAGCACAAAAAAGTATATATTTTAAACTAAGTAGCAGAATTTAAATATTACATCACTAAATATTACATCACTAAAAGATAAAGTCTTACTATTAAAATCTTAGAGACTATTTCAGAAGTGGATTTGACCGTTTTGTTACTATATAGAACCTGGGACCCGAAATACTGATTTTTCTGTGATTCCTGCCAAGATGCTTATAAGAGTTCTCAGCCATTTATGGCTGCTCTAAGACTGCCAACAGAGTGATAATCAAGCCATAGTTTTGACAATAGGCTGGGACAACAGGATACACAGTTACTCCTGTAACCAGAACTGGGTCATACTACAGTGGCATCGTTACCTTAAGATACTGAACATCCACCAGGCGCTGGGATAACTAGACCAGCCAGGAATAGCTAACTCTAAGGCTGGCCACCAAAGGCTTGCATAACTTTGCCCTTGCCGAAGATCAAACCAGAAAATTGTCTTATAAAAGGCAGATGAGAGCGCATGGAAGTTCTGAGTCAGCCACCCCGTATCTTTTACTCTAAGTCATCGGCATTTTGAACGTCATATTAATACTGTGACTTCATTTAATGAGACCAAGATGAATTGAGAGCTCTGTGTTCCAAAGGCTAAGTGAAATAATATAGGCCTGCCAGAGGAAAGAGGAACCCAAAATCTGGCATAACTTCTGTTGAGAGGTTCTGGATGAAAATTGAGCATATGAATTCTTTATAGAAATCTATGAAGACCTTTAATACTATTATAAAGAAACCAGGAAAGGTCAGAATCATGGGAAACATTGGCTTCCAGAGGTAGAAAAATCAGTCTAAACTATTTTTTTTTTTAGAAAGAGAAAAGGGACAAGGGAGGGGGAATGGAAGTATAAAAAAAGAGTAATTGGTGCCAGGAGGTGGGTAAATGTCATCAAAGAACTTATAGCTTGTATGAAAATGTCACAGTGGGGGCTGGAGAGATGGCCTAGCGGTTAAGAGCGCCGACCGCTCTTACAGAGGACCCGGGTTCGATCCCCAGCACCCACATGGTGGCTGAGAACCGTCTGAAGCTCCAATTCCAGGAGAACTCCAGTTCCAGGGGAATCCGAGACCCTCTTCTGAACTCCGCGGCGTTGCACGACACGGGTGCACAGACTTGCATGCAGACAGTACATTCATACACATACAGAAATAAATAAAATTAATTAAAAAAAAAAAAGAAAATGTCACAGTGAAGCCCATAGTTTTATACCATTACTAGACAATATTAAAATAAGCTTTTGTGTATTTTAAAAGAAAGATCCCTAGCTAAGTTTTCTGACATTAAACAGATATGTCTAGCAATGCAGATAACTTTCCTTTTATTATTTCTTTTTAAAAAATTTATTTATTTATATATTTTTTATCAAATCTAGACCCGTGCCCCCCCACCCCCCACCCCACCAGAGCTCATGTATTCTGCCAAACATGCTTTTCATCCCTTTCTCATTCTTTCTCAATATTCTCCATGTGGAAGTTGACTGTTTTGAGCAGAAGTTCACTGTTTCAGTCAGTTCTTTGATGCAGTCCTTTCTGTTATTGTTGTTGTTGTTGTTGCTGCTGCTGTTTCCAATATGCATTGCTCCCAACTGCTTGGACAAAAGCTCAAGGGGCCATGCACAAGAAATACTTACAACTAGGTAATTGGCACTAGCATCCACAGATGAGGGATACCATTTGTTGTTTATTTTTCTGGGACTGTGTTACTTCACTCAGCATGATGTCCTCTAGCTCCAGCCATTGATGTCCTCTAGCTCCAGCCATTTTCCTGCAAAGCTCATGATGTCATCTTTCTTTACTGCTGCATAGAACTCCATTGTGTAGATGTACCACATTTTCTCTATCCACTCATCAGTTGAGGGGCATTTGGGTTGGTTCCAGCTCTTTGCTATTGTGAACAGAGCTGAAATAAACATGGCCGTGCATGTATCTCTGCAGTGGGGTGAGTCTTGAGGGTACATGCCTAGGAGTGGTATGGCTGGGTCGGGTGGCAAGTTCATTCCAAATCTTCCAAGGGTTCTCCACACTGCTTTCCATAGTGGCTGTATGAGTTTACATTCCCACCAGCAGTGGATGAGTGTTCCCCTTTCCCCACAACCTCTCCAGCACTTGGTATCATTTGTTTTCTTGATCCTAGCCAGTCTTATTGGAGTAAGATGATATCTTAAAGTGGTTTTGATTTGCATTTCCTTAATGATTAGTGATGTTGAACACTTCTTAAGGTGTTTCTCAGCCATCTCTAATTCCTCACTTGTGAAGTCTCTGTTCAGCTCTTTGCTCCATCTATTGAGTGGGTCATTTGTTTTCTTTCTTCTTTGTTTTTTGAGTAGTTTATTCTGGAAATCAATGCTTTGTCAGATGTATCTGCAGTGAAGGTTTCCTCCCACTCTGTGGGATTTCTCTTCACTTCCTTGATTGTTTCTTTTGATGTACAGAAGCTTTTGAGTTTAATGAGGTCCCATTCCTCAATTATTGACTTTAATTCTTGCACAGCTGCTGTCTGATTTAGGAAGTCTTTTCCTACGCCTGTGTCTTGTAGTCTGCTGCCAACTTTTTCTTCTATCGCCTTCAGAGTTTAGGGTTTCACGTTGAGGTCTTTGATCCATCCGGGGTTGACTTTTGTACAGGGTGAGAGGTAGGGGTTTAATTTCATTCTTCTACAAGTGTTGATCCAGTTTTTCAAACACCACTTGCTGAAGATGCTGTCTTTTCTCCATTGTGTCTTCTTGGCCCCCTTGTCAAATATGAGATAGCTGAAATTGTATGTGCTCAGATTTAAATCTTCGATTTTGTTCCATTGATCAACAGGTCTGTTTTTGTGCCAGTACCAGGCTGTTTTTATGACTATAGCCCTGTAGTATAGTTTGAAGTCTGGTATAGAGATCCCCCTGTGTAGCTCTTTTCACTCAGGGTTGTTTTGGCTATTCGGGGTCTTTTGTTTTTCCAAATGAATTTAAGGACTTTTTTTTCCAAGCCTGTGAAGAAACTCTTGGGAATTTTGATTGGGATTGCGTTAAATCTATGCCAAGACATAAATCCATAAAGGGTTCCTGATGGCACAGCCAAGGGTGCCTGTTAGCGCTGTGGGTAGTCAGCCAGGGATGCATGCTGGCCTCCACTAAGAGCACAGGGACACTTGGTCACAGGGGCTCCTGGCTCTGAGCACCAGATGACCACACCACAGGTATCCTCCACTCGCAGCCACCCGGCAAGCCTGGTCCTAGCCCCTTCCTCCTCCCCTGCCTGTCCTGGGCTAGTTTCAGGCCTCTGAGGCAGCTGCCTCTGCACTGTGGGGCCAACTGAGGGGCACTCCAGTCTGCCAACCCAGCACTCAGCCCTAGAGAGCTTCCAATGTCCAAGCAAATGCCAGGCGCCATTTCTGTCAGGTTTCAGGTCACTGAGGACAGACACGCAGGACCCTTCTCATATCTGCCAGTCACCCAGGACCATCTCCAGCTGCCCCTGCTTGGTTCTGCAGCTCTGGGCCAAGACCATCTGCTCCTGAACTTGCTCCCAGCCCAGGCAGAGTCAGGTCCTCCTGTTTTCTAAGAAGGAGAGTGTGGGAGTAGTGAGGCTGGATCCTGAAGTAATAGCCTGTCATTAATACCTTCACAAGAAACAGATGAAATGATAGTTCCATGTCTCCTGAGCTAATCCTATTGACATTAAATCAGCCTGTTGTAACACTTAGGTCCTAGTGAATTCTGAGATCAGAGCTGGCTAATGTTCTAACAAGTGCTTCATGAGTTCCTTGAAGCTTGCATATATAATACTGGAGTTTTAATTTTTGCAGCTAAAATAATTTTAGTAAATGTACAAAATAATTAGTTGGATAACATTTTCACACTCATTTATAATCACAGGTGTCTACCAGCTGCCCTTCCCATGGCACCCCACCCCTCTAAGTAGTGTGTCCACTGAGTCTGAGTTCTACACAAGGGGGAACAATACTTGTGTTTCACGTTTCTCTCCTATCATCCTCTTCTCCCCCTTTCTTTGACCCCTGCTCCCACTTAACCCCCCTATACTTCCATACCATGTTTTTTTCTTTTTATTGAGAATTTCATACATCCATATGATGTGTTTTGATCCAGTGCACCCTCATTCCCTCCCTCCAACCCCTCCCCATCCCCACTGCCACCTTTCCCTCACATCTTCATGTGTGTGTGCATGGTCAGTGTTGTGTGTGTGTGTGTGTGCGTGTGTGTGTGTGCGTGTGTGTGTGCATGTGTGTGCGTGTGTGTGTGCGTGCGTGTGCGTGCATGTGTGTGTGCGTGTGTGTGTGCGCGTGTGTGTGCACGCGTGTGTGTGTGCGTGTGTGTGTGTGTGCGTGCGTATGCATGCATGTGTGTGTGTGTGTGTGTGTGTGTGTAGGACCATCTCATGTAACACAGGCAGCCTCTCCAGGGACACATCCCTGAAGAAAGCAGACTCTCTGTCTCCCAGCAGCCATCAGTTGCCAATTTTCAATAGCCGCTCAGCCTGGGGTGCCTCCAGGACCCTTCCAGGCTGTGGTCTTGTCTGGCTTGGTCTTGTGTGGGTCCTCTGGCCGCCGCCGCCACTGTGCATTTACTGTGCACCTGCCTCGCATCTGGAAGCACCATCCAGGCTGTGGTCTTGTCTGGCTTGGTCTTGTGCTGGTCCTCTGCGCCGTCACCGCCACTGTGCATTTACTGTGCACCCGCCTCGCATCTAGAAGCATCATCCCGTTGCGCTCATACACTGCGCCTGGCTCTCACACCCTTTCTGGCCCCCCTCATTTGTGATGATCGCTGAGCTCTTGGAGGGTGGGATGTGGAATACCCATCCACGTGGGCTGAGCACACCACAGCCTCTCTGCACCCTGACCAGGTGCGGGTGGCTCTCTGCGTTTGTCATCATCTGCAGCAGAGAGACAGTGATCCCCAGGTCCACCCACGTCGTTCCATTTTCTTTATGAACAGACGAATGCTTCTGTGCTGTGAGAAGACAGTGTCCTTACCCTGGCAGCGACTGTCAGGGTCACCATCTCTAGGTGGCGGCCACTATCAGAGCTGCATGGTGCATGCCCAAGGGAACTCAAAGCCTGTTACTAGATGCACGCCCAGCCTCTTGGGTACACAGACCAGCATGAAGCAATGGGAGCCTTTAAGTACTGCTCTTGTGTCCTGGCTGGGTTGGAAGGAACACACCTGGGCCTGTTCTGTCCCGGTCATGGCGGAAGCTGCGCCACACGCTAGTTTTGCTGTTGTTTATCTTTCTTCATTTTATGAGAGGCGTTGGCCTAGCCACACAGCCTGTGTGTGCAAAGTACATTTATGAACTTTGGGGTTTGGTGAGGCATGAGAAATTCTGGAGTGGGCCTCTCCTGTCGTGAGCTCGCAGACAACAGTGTGACACACTCTGATCTGGTAAAGACAATGCCTGCCTGAGGAGGTGAGCACTGAGTCCATAGTCTGGGCACATAGGTACTGGCAAGGGCAGGGATCAGCCCTGAGGCCCTAAGGCTGCCAGCCAGTATTTTGTTTATATACCTGCAATTTCCCACCTGGTCTGGTTGTGGTGGGTAAAGATTTTGCTCTTGGAAGTTTCCTGTCACTAATTCTTATTTTGATGCAGTTGTGACGCGTTGGGCAGTGGAGATTTGTGCCCACCAGTGGAGAGTGGCTTTGTACACAAGCCTTTTTTAAGCATGACTGAGCACACTGTGAAGTGTGACCATGCTCCTAGACCTAGGGACTCAGTGCAGCCCAGGCACTGAGCCCTGAACATCCAGCAGCTTCTAAGGCTGCTTCTGTGGCTTCGTGGTGTGAAACACGGAAGGCTTTTCCAAGACCTTGTCTTGTAATGTCAGTTCATTTCCTCCTTCCATCCTTGGGAATATTTAATCATTATTCCTTTTGTCCAAACACCTCTGGGTCATCCTGAGAACTTACACACGAAAGCATTGGCTATCTTCTGCCCTGATCAGTTTTTCTCCCTATAACTACAGCGATTGTCACGACGTAATCTTATAGATCCAGATCTTTAACAAAATAATCACTGTTTGCCTGACTGTTGCCTCCCTACCTGTCCTTTTATCTGTTTCATGAGTCTGAGATCAAGTGGAGATGACAGCTTCCCCTTCACATGTTGTGCAGTGGGTGATGCGCATGCCTCTGGGCTCCTTAAAATACCTTAAGTTTTGTTTTTAAAAGACCATTTTCCCCCCTAACAACAAAAAAAGGCGTCCTTAAACTTTTTAAAGCCCCAGTAAAGACAGCGCGTCATAAAATGACTTGCTCTGGTTAGAAAGGACTGAAGCCAAAGAGGACACTGTGACTTTAGCTGAAGGAATAAGCCTGCGGTCTCCATCCTGACATGTGCAGCTGTCAGGCGACTCAGATTTGGTTTCCTGGAGTACAGGAATTTACACAGTACATTTTCAAATAAAACAAGTTTCAGGTAGAAATTATTTGAAAATGTACTGTGTAAATAGCTGCCATGGGTGGGAGGGATGACTTAATTGCGGCACTCAGCAGGCAGATCTCTGGAGATGGAAGCCAGCCTGGTCTACCTATCAAGTTTCAGGCCAGCTGGGGCTACAAGGAGACCCGGTCTCAGAAACAAAATCACAGTAAACACACCTTTCCCTTCCTCTCAACCCACAGTCACACTCTTGCACACAGATTATGGCTGTCAGGGTCTGTTGGTGCCTGGCTGTGTGGTCCTGCCCCAAGCTGCTGGGTACTTCTTCCTCCCTCCTCTCCCGACCCCCACCTCCTCCCTCCTCTCCTGACCCCCACCTCTCCCCTCCTTCCTCTTGCAATCCCAGCTGTTGGGTGGCCCTGGGTCTGATCCTCCCTTTTTCTCTTGGCTCTCTGTCTCTTTGCAGTTTCCTCAGGTCTTCTGCTTTGTGCTGAGCTGTCAGCCTGTTCCCGACCAGTGCACTCAAATCATCCACATCGTCTACATCCTCTAGGCAAAGTGTCCTTGCCTTCTGACCTGCAGAGGGACCCACCCATAAATGAGAGAATTAGTGACTCCCTGGATGTTTGAGTCTCTTGGGCATCTCTGGCTGGCGTCTGCCTGTGTTTGGCAGCTGCTTTGTTGATGTTGCTTTTGTGTCCATGGATACTACAGAGGGGAGGGAAGTTCATTGCAGCATGGATTTCCGGACATTGATGCTGTACGAAACAAGGGTCAAGAAAGAACAAGAGACCGGGAGGCAAAGAGAGGTGATACCAAGCCCTCTTTTGTTTGTGGGAATCAGAGCCCAGGCTTCCCCAGATGTCTGCGCAGCCCCCTCACCATCTGTGTGATTTTGCACACCTAGTTCTGTCCTGAACCTAGATAATATCAGTGTTGTGCTTTTAGCACCTGGACAAGAGGCACTGATGAAGATGAAGATGATGCAGCCGTGAAGGAGAAACGGGGCGTCCTGCAGGCTCGGGGTGACTAGTGATGGACAGGTGTCAGTTGGTGGACGTTACTGAAGCTTGTTCCTGCCATCTTGCAGTCATTTTCCTCCCGAATATGGAAATGCAATCATTAGGAGGCCATTCCCACCCAACGTAGATGCGCCATTGATTTTGTAATTTGCTGCTACCTTCTACTTATAGTAAATGGTCCGTGATCCATAAAAGAAATTTATGTCAGAGCTGTTCACAGAGAATAAATATTAGGAGGAAAATACACAGAGACAATAGGACAAGAGCCCCGTAATGGGAGACCCCGCAGGCAGGTTGGGGTCGTTTATTTCCCTCCAATCATTTTTATCATTGCTCTGTGAACATTCTGAATGTTAAAGCTTTGAGTCCACCTTGGTTTGCTATTTCACATACTTTCCAGCACAGCAGGAGAAACTCCAAACTTTTCAGTGCATTTTTCCAATGTCAATAAACAAAGTGAATAATTAATTGATGCCTGACTTCCAGAAGCTTCTGAGGGTGGCTCACAGAATCCTTCACCAGCTCCAGATTGAATGCTTGGATGGAACAGAAGGCTCGCAGCAGTGTCTGAGAGGCTGGCGTCATCTGGGCCTGCTCCTCAGCTCCATCTCTGATACTTCATGTGATCACCACATCCAGCCACACCCAGCCCCTGATGCCATCCACTGCACCAGGCATTCTCTGCATGGAAACGCCTGGCACCTTATCCCCATTGACTTATGCTCATGCAATGGGTTTGCCCATTTGAGGACTTGAGGACTTTAAATAAATGGGATCATTCATGGTGTTATCTGGTACCTGACCTGTTTCACTTGAAGTTTCGTTTGTGAGATTCACCCACTCTGTGTGTGCAGCATCAGGATGTTCTTTTACTGCTGGGTATTACCCCATCCTCTGGAATAACCGCTGTGGTAGAAGGAGCACACTCCCCAGCCCCATCAAGGTGTCACTATCTGATTCCCAGACTCTGGCTGTGGAACACAGAGGATGCCTGGTAGAGAGGGATCAAGGCTGAGGATAGAATTAAGATGTGAAGAATGTTGAGGACTAGGAGACAGCTCAGGTGCTTAAAATGCTTGCTATGGGAAAGTAAGTTCAGATCCCCAGAACCATGTAAATAATGAGTGAGCGAGGAGGTCCACCTGAACCTCTGGCCTCAGAAGGCAGAGCCTGGATCCCAGAGCAAGCTGTGTAGAACCCAAAGCGAGCTGTGTGGAACCCAGAAGGAGCTGTGTGCAACCCAGAGCGAGCTGTGGGCAACCCAGAGTGAGCTGTGGGCAACCCAGAGTGAGCTGTGTGCAACCCAGAGTGAGCTGTGTGCAACCCAGAGCGAGCTGTGTGCAACCCAGAGCGAGCTGTGTGCAACCCAGAGCGAGCTGTGTGCAACCCAGAGCGAGCTGTGTGCAACCCAGAGTGAGCTGTGTGCAACCCAGAGCGAGCTGTGTGCAACCCAGAGTGAGCTGTGTGCAAGCTGTGTGCAACCCAGAGTGAGCTGTGTGTAACCCAGAGTGAGCTGTGTGCAAGCTGTGTGCAACCCAGAGTGAGCTGTGGGCACCCCAGAGTGAGCTGTGTGCAACCCAGAGTGAGCTGTGTGTAACCCAGAGTGAGCTGTGTGCAAGCTGTGTGCAACCCAGAGTGAGCTGTGTGTAACCCAGAGCGAGCTGTGTGCAAGCTGTGTGCAACCCAGAGCGAGCTGTGTGCAACCCACAGTGAGCTGTGAGCAACCCAGAGCGAGCTGTGTGCAAGCTGTGCAACCCAGAGTGAGCTGTGTGTAACCCAGAGCGAGCTGTGTGCAAGCTGTGTGCAACCCAGAACAAGCTGTGTGCAACCCAGAGTGAGCTGTGGGCAACCCAGAGTGAGCTGTGTGCAAGCTGTGTGCAACCCAGAGTGAGCTGTGTGTAACCCAGAGCGAGCTGTGTGCAAGCTGTGTGCAACCCAGAGTGAGCTGTGTGCAACCCAGAGTGAGCTGTGTGTAACCCAGAGCGAGCTGTGTGCAAGCTGTGTACAACCCAGAGTGAGCTGTGGCCAACCCAGAGTGAGCTGTGGGCAACCCAGAGTGAGCTGTGTGCAAACTGTGTGCAACCCAGAGCGAGCTGTGTGCAAGCTGTGTGCAACCCAGAGCAAGCTGTGTGCAAGCTGTGTGCAACCCAGAGTGAGCTGTGTGTAACCCAGAGCGAGCTGTGTGCAAGCTGTGTGCAACCCAGAGCGAGCTGTGTGGAAGTGCAGCCAGAATAGCAAGCTCTGGGTTTGACAGAGAAAACTGGCTCAATGAGAAAGGATGGAAAAGAGACAGAGAATGATTCCCAACATCCTCTGCTGGCGCCCACACACATGGACACACATGAAAATCATACATACATAGATGTACCACATTTTCTCTATCCACTCATCAGTTGAGGGGCATTGGGTTGGTTCCAGCTCTTTGTTATTGTGAAGAGAGCTGAAATAAACATGGCCATGCATGCATCTCTGTGGTGGGGTGAGTCTTGAGGGTACATGCCTAGGAGTGGTATGGCTGGGTCGGGTGGCAAGCTCATTCCAAATCTTCCAAGGGTTCTCCACACTGCTTTCCATAGTGGCTGTACGAGTTTACATTCCCACCAGCAGTGGATGAGTGTTCCCCTTTCCCCACAACCTCTCCAGCACTTGGTATCATTTGTTTTCTTGATCCTAGCCAGTCTTATTGGAGTAAGATGATATCTTAAAGTGGTTTTCATTTGCATTTCCTTAATGATTAGTGATGTTGAACAGTTCTTGAGGTGTTTCTCAGACATCTCTAATTCCTCACTTGTGAAGTCTCTGTTCAGTTCTTTGCTCCATCTATTGAGTGGGTCATTTGTTTTCTTTTTTCTTTGTTTTTTGAGTAGTTTATATATTCTGGAAATCAATGCTTTGTCAGATGTATCTGCAGTGAAGGTTTCCTCCCACTCTGTGGGATTTCTCTTCACTTCCTTGATTGTTTCTTTTGATGTACAGAAGCTTTTGAGTTTGATGAGGTCCCATTTGTCAATTGTCGACCTTAATTCTTGTGCAGCTGCTGTCTGATTTAGGAAGTCTTTTCCTACGCCTATGTCTTGTAGTCTGCTGCCAACTTTTTCTTCTATCACCTTCAGAGTTTGGGGTTTCACGTTGAGGTCTTTAATCCATCTGGAGTTGACTTTTGTACAGGGTGAGAGGTAGGGGTTTAATTTCATTCTTCTACAAGTGGTGATCCAGTTTTGCCAACACCACTTGCTGAAGATGCTGTCTTTTCTCCATTGTGGTTTCTTGGCCCCCTTGTCAAATATGAGATGGCTGAAATTGTATGTGCTCAGATTTGGATCTTCGGTTTTGTTCCATTGGTCAACAGGTCTGTTTTTGTGCCAGTACCAGGCTGTTTTTATGACTATAGCCCTGTAGTATAGTTTAAAATCTGGTATAGAGATCCCTCCTGTGTAGCTCTTTTCACTCAGGATTGATTTGGCTATTCGGGGTCTTTTGTTTCTCCAAATGAATTTAAGAACTTTTGTTTCCAAGCCTGTGAAGAAACTCTTGGGGATTTTGATTGGGATTGCATTAAATCTATACAAGAGTTTTGGTAAAATGGACATTTTTACAATGTTAATTTTCCCAATCCATGAGCATGGGAGGTTTTTCCATCTTCTGAGGTCTTCTTCAATTTCTTTCTTTAAGGGTTTAAAATTTTTGTTGTAGAGGTCTTTGGTGTCTTTGGTTAGGTTTGTTCCTAGGTATCTTATTGTTTTTGAGGCTATTGTGAGTGGGAAGGTCTCTTTGAATTCTTTCTCCAGTTGCTTGTTNGACATGTGCAGCTGTCAGGCGACTCAGATTTGGTTTCCTGGAGTACAGGAATTTACACGTACATTTTCAATTATAAACAGTTTTCAGAGATTATTTTGAAACATGTACTGTGTAAATAGCTGCCATGGGTGGGAGGGATGACTTAATTGCGGCACTCAGCAGGCAGATCTTCTGAGATGGAAGCCCGCTGGTACATACCTATCAGTTTTTCAGGCCGCTGCGAGGCTACAAGGAGACCCGGTCTCAAAACAAATCACTGTAAACACAAACCTTTCCCTTCCTTCTTCACACCCACAGTCCACACTCTTGGCACCAGTTATGGCTATCAGGGTTCTGTTTTGGTGCCTGGCTGTGTGGTCCTGCCCCAAGCTGCTGGGTACTTCTTCCTCCCTCCTCTCTCTCCACCCCCACCTCCCTCCCCTCGCCTCCCTACTCCACCTTCTCCCTCCTTCTCTTCAATCCCAGCTGTTGGGTGGCCCTGGGTCTGATCCTCCCTTTTTCTCTTGGCTCTCTGTCTCTTTGCAGTTTCCTCAGGTCTTCTGCTTTGTGCTGAGCTGTCAGCCTGTTCCCGACCAGTGCACTCAAATCATCCACATCGTCTACATCCTCTAGGCAAAGTGTCCTTGCCTTCTGACCTGCAGAGGGACCCACCCATAAATGAGAGAATTAGTGACTCCCTGGATGTTTGAGTCTCTTGGGCATCTCTGGCTGGCGTCTGCCTGTGTTTGGCAGCTGCTTTGTTGATGTTGCTTTTGTGTCCATGGGATACTACAGATGGGGAGGGAAGTATCATGCCTGCATGGCATTTCGGACATTGATGCTGTACCGAACACAAGGGGTCAAGAAAGAACAAGAGGACCGGGAGGCGCATTAAGAGATGCGATGATTACCAAGCCCTCTTTCTTGTTTGTGGAGAATTCAGAGCCCAGCTTCCCCAGATGTCTGCGGCAGCCCCCTTCACCATCTGTGTGATTTTGCACACCTAGTTCTGTCCTGAACCTAGATAATATCAGTGTTGTGCTTTTAGCACCTGGACAAGATGGCACTGATGATGATGAAGATCGATGCAGCCGTGAGGAAACACGGGCGCGTCCTGCAGGCTCGGGAGGTGACTAGTGATGGACAGGTGTCAGTTGGTGGACGTTACTGAAGCTTGTTCCTGCCATCTTGCAGTCATTTTCCTCCCGAATATGGAAATGCAATCATTAGGAGGCCATTCCCACCCAACGTAGATGCGCCATTGATTTTGTAATTTGCTGCTACCTTCTACTTATAGTAAATGGTCCGTGATCCATAAAAGAAATTTATGTCAGAGCTGTTCACAGAGAATAAATATTAGGAGGAAAATACACAGAGACAATAGGACAAGAGCCCCGTAATGGGAGACCCCGCAGGCAGGTTGGGGTCGTTTATTTCCCTCCAATCATTTTTATCATTGCTCTGTGAACATTCTGAATGTTAAAGCTTTGAGTCCACCTTGGTGCAATCACTCACTTTCCAGCACAGCAGGAGATAACTCCAAACTTTTTCAGTGCATTTTTCCAATGTCAATAAACAAAGTGAATAATTAATTGATGCCTTGATCCTTTCCAGAAGCTTCTGAGGGTATGGCTCACAGAACCTTCACCAGCTCCAGATTGAATGCTTGGATGGAACAGAAGGCTCGCAGGCAGCTGTCTAGAGCGGCGTCATACTGGCCTGCTCGCTCGCTCATCTCTTATACTTCATGTGATCACCAACATTCCCAGCCACACCCAGCCCACCTGATGCCATCCACTGCACCAGGCATTTCTCTGCATGGAAACGCCTTGGCACCTTATCCCCACTTCTTATGCTCATGCAATGGGTTTGCCCATTTGAGACTTGAGGACTTTAAATAAATGGGATCCATTCATGGATAATCTGACCTGACCTGTTTCACTTGAAGTTTCGTTTGTGAGGATTCACCCACTCTTGTGTGTCGCCCCACATCAGGGATGTGTCTTTTACTGCTGCGGTATTAAACCACCCAATCCTCTGAATAACAGCTGTGGTAGAAGGAGCACACTCCCCAGCCCCATCAAGTAGTCACTTATCCTGTTCCCAGACTTTGGCTGTGGGAACACAGAGGCATGCCTGGTAGAGAGCGGATCAAGGCTGAGTGATATGAATTAGGATGTGAAGAATGGAGGACTCAGGAGGACAGCTCAGGTGCTTTAAAATTGCCTTGCAGAGTGGAACACGTAAGTTTCAAGATCCCCAGAACCATGTAAATAATGAGTGAGCGAGAGGTCCACCTGGAACCTCTGGCCTCAGAAGGCAGCAGCCTGGATCCCAGAGCAAGCTGTGTAGACCCAGAGCTGTTGAACCCAGAGGCTGGGAACCGCGGTGTGGCAACCCAGAGTGAGCTGTGCCAACCAGAGTGGTGTGGAACCCAGAGTGAGCTGTGTGCAACCCAGAGAGCTGTGTGACCCGAGCATGTGTGTCAGATAGCTTGCAACCCAGAGCTGGTGACAGTGACTGTGTGCAACTCAAGCAGCTACCAGGTGAGCTGTGGCAACCCAGAGTGAGCTGTGTGCAACCCAGAGGAGCTGTGAGCAACCCAGAGCGAGCTGTGTGCAACCCACGAGTGAGCTGTGTGCTAACCCAGAGCGAGCTGTGTGCAACCCACGAGTGAGCTGTGTGCAACCCAGAGCGAGCTGTGTGCAACCCACGAGTGAGCTGTGTAGCTGGAACCCAGAGGAGCTGTGTGCTAACCCAGAGCGAGCTGTGTGCAACTCCCCAGAGCTGAGCTGTGTGCACCCCAGAGGAGCTGTGTGCAACCCAGAGTGAGCTGTGGAACCCAGAGCTGAGCTGTGTGTAACCCAGAGCTGTGTCAGCTGTGTGCAACCCAGAGTGAGCTGTGTGTAACCCAGAGCGAGCTGTGTGCAAGCTGTGTGCAACCCAGAAGCAGCTGTGTGCAAGCTGTGTGCTGCGTTGGACAGCTGTGTGCATTGCTTGGCTGCTGGCTGCTGTGTGCGGCTGCGCTGGTACTCGTCAAGCTGTGTGCAACCCAGAACAAGCTGTGTGCAACCCAGACGGAGCTGTGGGCAACCCAGACTAGCTGTGTGCTAACCCAGAACGAGCTGTGTGCAACCCAGAAAGTGAGCTGTGTGTAACCCAGAACAGAGCTGTGTGCAACCAGAACAGCTGTGTGCAACCCAGAGAACTGGCAGCTGTGTGCAACCCAGAGTGAGCTGTGTGTAACCCAGAGCGAGCTGTGTGCAAGCTGTGTACAACCCAGAGTGAGCTGTGTGCAACCCAGAGTGAGCTGTGGGCAACCCAGAGTGAGCTGTGTGCAAGACTGTGTGCAACCCAGAGCGAGCTGTGGCAACAGCGAGCTGTGTGCAACCCAAGTGAGCTAAACCAGGTGCAAGCTGTGTGCAACCCACGAGTGTGTAACCGCTGGTCGCCAGAGAACTCTGTAGTACACCCAGAGTGAGCTGTGCCACTGCTTGTGCAACCCAGAGTGTTGGCCAAAGCTGTGTGACCCAGGTAAGCTCTGTCAGGTTGGACAGGCAGCTGTTGCAAGCTGTGTGTGAACCCAGAGTACGGCTGTCCAACATGAGCGAGTTAGTCTGTGGTGTGCAACAGACGGTCGTGTATCAGCCAGAATACAGAGCTCTGGTGATGTTGAACCAGAGATAAACTTGCGCTTCAATGAGAAACGGTATGGAAAGAGACAGAGAAGTGATTCCCAACATCCTCTGCTGAGCGCGCCACACACCATGGACACACATAAATCATACATCATAGATGTACCACATGTTTTTCCTCACCACTCATCAGGTTGGGGGCATTTGGGTTGTTTTCCAGCTCTTTGTTGTATTGTGAAGAGAGTTGAAATAAACTATGCGCCATTGCATGCATCTTCTTGCGGTGGGGTAGTCTTGAGGGTACTCGCCTAGGAGTGGTATGGCTGGGTCGGGTGGCAGCTCATTCCGAAACTTGTCCAACGGGTTTTTCTCCACACTGCTTTCTTCTATAGCTGGCATTGCTACACCGACTTACATTCCACCAGCAGTGGATGAGGTCTCCCCTTTCCCCCACACACCTCTCCAGCACTTGGTATCATTTGTTTTCTTGATCCTAGCCAGTTCTTATTGGAGTAAGATGATATCTTAAAGTGGTTTTTGATTTGCCATTTCCTTAAGAGAATTAGTGATGTTGAACACTTTCTTAAGGTGTTTCTCAGCCATCTCTAACCACTTCACTTGTGAAGTCTCTGTTCAAGCTCTTTGCTCCATCTATTGAGTGGGTCATTTGTTTTCTTTCTTCTTTGTTTTTTGAGTAGTTTATGTATTCTGGATCAGTGCCTTGTCAGATGTATCGGCAGTGAAGGTTTCATCCCACTCTATGGGCACACATATCCACACTACACACACACACACACACACACACACACACACACACACACACAAATGGAAAATTCTTAAAGAGCATTATATTTAAATCCCTGTGTCTCATAATTTCTCACTACCAGATCCCATCTTATTTTTAATTAACTTACAAAACAAGTTTCCTCATGCCATTTTCACACACTGAGCTCTGGCTGACCCCCCCCCATTTTCACACACTGAGTTCTGGCTGACCCCCCATTTTCACACACCGAGTTCTGGCTGACCCCCCCACTTTTCACACACCAAGTTCCGGCTGACCCCCCATTTTCACACACCGAGTTCAGGCTGACCCCCCCACTTTCACACACCGAGTTCAGGCTGACCCCCCCATTTTCACACACCGAGTTCAGGCTGACCCCCCATTTTCACACACTGAGTTCCAGCTGACCCCCCCATTTTCACACACCGAGTTCCGGCTGACCCCCCCAATTTCACACACCAAGTTCTGGCTGACCCCCCCGTTTTCACACACCGAGTTCTGGCTGACCCCCCATTTTTCACACACTGAGCTCTGGCTGATCCCCCATTTTCACACACTGAGTTCAGGCTGACACCCCCATTTTCACACACCGAGTTCAGGCTGACCCCCCCACTTTCACACACCGAGTTCAGGCTGACCCCTCCATTTTCACACACTGAGTTCCGGCTGACCCCCCATTTTCACACACTGAGCTCTGGCTGACCCCTCCATTTTCACACACCGAGTTCTGGCTGACCCCCCCACTTTCACACACCCAGTTCTGGCTGACCCCCCCATTTGCTCCTCTTCCTGCCTCCTGCCACCACAATTCCCCTTTCCACTTTCTTGTCACATGATTTAGAAGCCTCCATAAGACCTAAAACACTGTCACACCACAGTTGTTTGTCATGGGTCTCCTCACATCCCACCAGCTGGGGGCTAAAATTACTACACTGCCTTCCTGGGTAAATCGATACCCAAAGTCACAAAGGTTGGGGGATGTACTGGACAGCTTCAGTGGCAACTTGACACACCTGGGCTGAGGGAACCTTAATCGGGGAATTGCCTCCATTGGACTGGCCTGCGGCCACGTCTGTAGGGCATTTTTCTTGATTGTTGAGTGATGTGAGAGGGTCCAGCCCGCTGTGGGTGGTGCCACCTCTGGTCAGGTTGTTCTGTGTTGTATAAGAAAGCAGACTGGGCATGGGCCAGGGGAGCAAGCCAGTAAGCAGTGTTCCTCCATGGCCTGTGCTTCAGCTCCTGCCTCCAGGTTCCTGCCCTGAGTTCCTTCCTTGGTCTTCCTGAGAGATGAACTGTGACGTGGGGGATGTGAGCTGAACAAACCCTTTCCTCCTCACATGGGTCCTGGTCGGAGTGCCTTGTCGCAGCACTGCAGAAGCAGCCAGAACAGGGGAACTGCTGGTCTCTTCACCTTGACCTGCTCTCCCCCACCTGCATTCTACTGCATGGACAGCTTCCTCCTGTCCCAGTGGCTTGTGGCCATGATGCTACTGTGACAGGACAGTGGGACTCTTGAGTGTCTGAAGGGTCATTGCTAAACTCCATCAGTTTCCCTAGAAAATAGCAAAGGCTGGAACATCCAGTCTTTTCAAAGAAACTTAGGAACAAATTAGCAAAATAGTGATTTTAAAATTCTAAGCCTCTCTAGAGGTCTTTAAGATCTACTCTCCCTCACCCAGAAGTAATCAGTTGCCAATAGTTCCTAGGCTGGGGTTGGGGCCAGCCTCCTTCTGTGCTGTTTTTCTCTGATGACTCAGCATGGGTCCTGTGCATGGGTCCTGTGCATGGGTCCTGTGCCTGGGTCCTGTGCCCACGTCCTGTGCCTGGGTCCTGTGCATGGGTCCTGTGCATAGATCCTGTGCCTGGGTCCTGTGCCTGGGTCCTGTGCATGGATCCTGTGCATGGATCCTGTGCCTGGGTCCTGTGCATGGATCCTGTGCATGGATCCTGTGCCTGGGTCCTGTGCCTGGGTCCTATGCATGGGACCTGTGCCTGGGTCCTGTGCATGGGTCCTGTGCCTGGGTCCTGTGCCTGGGTCCTGTGCCTGGGTCCTGTGCCTGGATCCTGTGCCTGGGTCCTGTGCTTGGGTCCTGTGCCTGCGTCCTGTGCCTGGGTCTTGTGCATGGGACCAGTGCATGGATCCTGTGCCTGGATCCTGTGCCTGGGTCCTGTGCCTGGGTCCTGTGCATGGGTCCTGTGCATGGGTCCTGTGCCTGGATCCTGTGCATGGGACCTGTGCCTGGGTCCTGTGCATGGGTCCTGTGCATGGGTCCTGTGCCTGGATCCTGTGCATGGGTCCTGTGCCTGGGTCCTGTGCCTGCATCCTGTGCCTGCGTCCTGTGCCTGGGTCCTGTGCATGGGTCCTGTGCCTGGGTCCTGTGCATAGATCCTGTGCCTGGGTCCTGTGCTTGGGTCCTGTGCATGGATCCTGTGCATGGATCCTGTACCTGGGTCCTGTGCATGGATCCTGTGCCTGCGTCCTGTGCCTGGGTCCTGTGCATGGGTCCTGTGCCTGGGTCCTGTGCCTGGCACCATTGCTGCAAGTCCATTTGAACACGTTTCCACTGGCCCGAAAGCCTCTGTTTCCTTCTGTTCATGCGCCAACCCTGGCTCCTGCAATCTTTCCACCCCCTCATCCACAATGGTCTCTGAGCCCTGGGTGTGGAGGTTGGATATAAGAGTCCTGTCCAGGAACATACACTCTGCACCACAGGACACCTCGGTACAAATGCATGACCAGACAGTACTTAAAATATGTGACAGAATACATGAAATCCAGTGTGTGGGGGGAGGGTGGCTATGTGGGGATGTGGATGGGGAAAGATGGGCCTAATTTAATTAAGAACTATCATATGAAATGCACAAAAATCAATAGAAATATTTTTTAAAATTCTAGGGCAAGTGGAGGATTCTAATGTGCACCAGGTTTCTAAAGGGAGGCTCAGGCAGAGGGTTCATCTAGGATGGGCTCATCCAGGAAATGCAGCATTGCACACTCGATGCCACCCCACAGTGGCTGCCGTCTCTATCAGCAGTGTGTTCTGTGTTCAGGCTGTGAAAATCAGCCCATATGAGATCTCCTGAGACCAGCTGATGTGCAGGAAGCTCTCTTCACAATAGCAAGGAGCTGGAACCAACCCAAATGCCCCTCAACTGACGAGTGGATAGAGAAAATGTGGTACATCTGCACAGTGGAGTTCTATGCAGCAGTAAAGAAAGATGACATCATGAGCTTTGCAGGAAAATGGCTGGAGCTAGAGGACATCGTACTGAGTGAAGTAACACAGTCCCAGAAAAACAAACGACAAATGGTGTCCCTCATCTATGGATGCTAGTGCCAATTACCTAGTTGTAAGTATTTCTTGTGCACGGCCCATTGAGCTTTTGTCCAAAGCAGTTGGGAGTGATGCATATTGGAAACAACAACAGAAAGGACTGCATCAAAGAACTGACTGAAACAGTGAACTTCTGCTCAAAACAGTCAACTTCCACAAGGAGAATATTGAGAAATATTGAGAAAGAGATGAAAAGCATGTTTGGCAGAATGCATGAGCTCTGGTGGGGTGGGGGGATGGGGGGACACAGGTCTAGATTTGATAAAAAATATATAAATAAATTTAAATAAATAAATAAGAAAATCAGCCCATACTACTTTAAGTGCAAAGAACTGAAACCATTTCAGAAAGAGCGGGAATAAATTGTTAAATGCAATGGAAAAGATTTCACTCAGGAATAAACAGAGTCAAGAAACAGAAAGGCAGGAAGCCTCGCTCTCTTCCCTGCCCCTGGGCCTCCCCCCATCTCTCTGTCCATCCTAGACGCCTGCTTTCTTCCCTTCCCAATCCATAGTCAAGTGCCTGGTCCATTGAAAGCAGTGAGGACCCGAGTATTTAACACCAGGCCTTAGATCCACCCACAGATCAAACCAGACATGGCTAAGGGCTTGTATGGGACTGCAGAGGAGAGAAGACTGTGACTCTGGGACTCACCGGTAGGAGGAGGGAGACTGAATTATTCTAGGGGTGACTTTCTCCTTTTTTTATTTCCTGCCTCAGCTTCCCAAGTGTTGGGATTATGGGCATGAGCAGCTGTGCACAGCTCATGGGCACATCTCTCAGGCAAGCAGTCCCGTCCTGGAACATGGTATCTGGTCCCCATCCCTCTGTAGAGCTGAACTCAAGTGAGCTTCATCTCTGCTGTTAAGTTGCTGGGCTTGCTTTTGAGCCTCAGTTGCTCCTAAAGACCTTTGAGAGCCTGTGGGGACTTTGGACATGGAGAAGTGATATGTTGGACTTGACAAATATGCCTAAGTGTAGAGGTTCATCTAAAAGTTGCCTGTGGGTCCCAGTGCTTACAGAGACGATGGCCACTCTCTAAAGATACTAAGACCTCCTTATCATGTCCAGTGCTTAAGGAGATGATGGCTGCTCTCTAAAGATACTAAGACCTCCTTATCATGCCCAGCAGTGAGGAACAAATGCTGGACTTAGAATTCTGCCATAACTTCTACATCATTTCTCCCTGGGGGATCTTGTAAGTGTCATGTGATACAGAACTTCTTCTGAGACCATCAGATTACCAGGCTGTTACTTCAGGGGTTTTTTTTGTTTGTTTGTTTGTTTTGTTTTTGTTTTTGTTTTTGTTTTTCTCAACATTTTTTTTATTGATGCTTTGTGCATTTCATACATCATTTTCCAATTCAGTTCAGGCATATCTCCCCTTCCCTTCACCCCCACCCCCACTCCAACCGAGATCATGCATTCTGCCATGACTGTCCTGCATATCTCTCTCAGTTTTTTTTTTCCATTTTTTAGCTATAAGTGATAATCCATGAGTACAAGCATCCTTCATGTATAACCAATTTGCAGGCTGTTGTGCCCAAACACCCACAGCCCCACCTTCCAGCGGGGGGTGAGGGGTTGTATGTTCAATCAGGTTAATCAAATGAGGGTCCAGACTACATTGCTGTAGTTTCACCCTTCACCCCAATCGCAGCCCTTACATTCTACCA